>JAQFVV010012614.1:1175502-1583002 GCA_028023455.1 Epiperipatus broadwayi | reverse complement strand
AATTAATGAAGTATTTTTATTTTCACACACACACACACACATATATATATATATATATATATGACTTATGTATGTATATGTGACAAATTATATATGTACATACATTTAAATATTAAATCCCTATTTACAACATTTACTATTATTATTTTGTGTGTATGTGTATTTTAATTATATACATTCATAACAATACTTCCCCCAAGTTCAAAGATTATTTGTTAATCTTCAAACTTAAAATATAATCATTTAAATATTTGTGAGGATTTATATTCCTTTTTAGTCGTTGCCATGAATTATTTTTCATTTGTAGTGGTGACTTCTCTGTAGGTAAAATATTTAATTGAAAATAAGTTTCTTGAATGGTGCAAATTTCTGGTTTATTATCATTTTTTAGAGTCAGGTTGGTTTCTGTTGTGCCTAGATTTGGAATCCAGTCATCACTTTCATTTCTCCTTAGTTGATTCACATGTTTTTTTTATCTTAACCATCACCCATGTGACCAGTCATGACTTGTTTTGACAGCTGGCAAAAAACTTCCCCTGGAATCCAATGATTTTTAGTGTGTTCTTTATCCACCCTCTCTCTTGCGGCTGGAATTTATATGAACAACTCTGTTGTTTGTCTTGTTGTTTTGTTGGCACTATTTTTGGAGTTTCATTTGCAGTTTTCTGCCTAAATATATTTCTGCAAGTGATTTGCCAGATTTGGCCATTGGGGTAAAATGCTGGTGGAGAAGAGCAGTCAATACAGCTTTGTCGATTTTCCTTTCCCCCATTTTATATAGCTGACTTGAGGCTTTGCACTGCTCTTTCAGACAGTCCATTTGATTGGGGATGGTATGTTTTATTCCCCAATCTTGCATTGCCTCTGCAAACTTTTCTGATGTGAAACTTGTTCCATTATCTGAGTCTAAAGTTTCTGGGAACCTGTGATGAGCAAAAATCTCATACAGAGTACTAACTTTTACCTCTGTGCTGGTATTTTTCACCATTTTATACTCAGCCTAACCTGAATATGAGTCAACTACAACTAGAAATAAATGGCCTTCAAATGGACTAAAGTGATCTATATGGATTTGTTGCCATGGGTTGTCTGCTTTTGGCCATGTTTCAAAAGTTGATGGGGGTACTTTAGTGCACTGTTGGCAGTTTTCACATTTCTTTATATATCTTTCTATATCTACATTGATGTTTGGCCACCATATGATGCTACAGGCTAGCGATTTTGCCCTCACAATGCCCGGATATCAATCATGAAGCAAGTTTAATATTTGTTGTCTCCTCACCATAGGTATCAGCACTTGGTCACTCCTCAAAATGCATCCTTTACATATGGCTAGATGTTCACAGGCATTCCATAATTTTTTGTGGAGAAAACTTGTACATTTGTTTGGCCATTCTCTTCTGATCTTATTTATTATTCACTTATAGCCATCGTCTCTTCTGTCCATCGAGCTACAATATTGCTACTTAGGTTTTGCTTCTGAAGTACATCTATATAATTTATTTCTCTTTCTATTACTGGTGCTTCATCAAGATCGGGTATGTGTGATAATGCATCTGCATGCCCAATTTGTTTTCCCTTTTTGTATTCCAGATTGTAATCATAGCTCATGAGAACATTAAGTCAACGTAACATTCATGGGCTTAAATGATCAGGTGTACGTTTATTTCTGAATATTTCCAGCAGTGATTTGTGATCGGTTATAATAGTAAATTTCCTTCCATACAGATATTGGTGGAATTTTTTCACTCTGAACAAAATTGTGAGTGCTTTTTTATCCAACTAGCTATAGTTTTTTCTGCCTTGGACAATGTGCATGAAACATATGCTATGGGTCACTCGACTGACTGGGCTGAGTGACTTAATACTGCTCTGACACTAAATTCAGATGCATCAGTGGTCAACATAATTTCCAGATGACTGTTATAATGTACTAATAATTTCTCTGAAGTAAGCAGCACTTTAGGGTGAATAAATGTCGTTTCTTAACTTGATCATCCCATTTTCATTTCTGGTTTTTCCTCAGTAGATTATATAAAGGAGTGGCCACATGGGCTTTTCCTTTTAAAAAAGTTTCAAAAAAATTCACTAAGCCTAGAAAAGCTTGTAGTTGCTTCATGTTTGTGGGTTTGGTGCTTCTGCTACTGATTTAGACTTTTCAGGGGAAGGGAATGTGCTGCTTCTCAATATAATGTGGCCCAGAAATTTAATTTCCTTAATTTTCCAAATGCATTTTTCAGTATTCAGCTTTGTGCCAAACTCATTTAGCCATTCACATATCTTATCTACTCAGTTTCTAAGTTATTTTACTGTGGTCACTGTTACAAGGATGTTGTCAAAGTATGGTATGATACCACCCAATCCATTGAGCAAGGTTTTGATTTTTAACTGAAATATGCTAGGGACCGAAGTTATTCTGAATGGTAGTCTTTTACATTTGAAAAGCCCAAGATGCTTAGTAATTGTCAGTATACTGGATGCTTTCTCTGTAACTGGTATTTGATGGAATGCAGTGTTAAAGTCTAACTTCACAAAGAAATTAAATTTTTGCAATGAAGCGATAATTTTTCTAGCATTTGGTACAGGGTATGTGCTCTTGTTTAATGCTTTATTTACAGTTACACTGTAATCCCCACACAAGTGTATCTGACCATTGGGTTTAGTTATGATGACTACTGGGGTGTCCCAATCTGACTTTTCCATGGGTTTCAACACCCCTTTCTTAATTAGGTCATCAATTTCTTTTTCTACTTTTACCTTCTGAGCAAACAGTACCTTTCTAGATTTGCAACTTATGGGTAGAGCTTATATTCTCATTTCTAATGATACCAGCTCAGTTTTAATAATTTCTGGCTCCCAATTAAATAAATTTGGAAATTTATTTTCCATTTCTTTTTCCAACTTGACATTTTGTATGAATGTCAATCTAATCCTTAATTTATTAAACCACTCATGGCCAATTAATGGATTTATCAGGGCATGTACTATATATAAAATGGTAAATTGACAATTTTACCCTCTACTCTGTTTACTGGAGCTTTAATCATGCCCATTATTTTAATAGCATTGTGATTTATGTCTAACACTTTCATGTCAGTTTTTATTATTCCGAGTTTTTGCTTACAATTTTCTGTAATGGTCTACCAATTGCGTAGTGAAATTAGGGTTATACCACTCCCACTGTCCACTTCCATGTCTATAGGGCGATCGTATATTTTAACTTTTATAATTATTTTATCATTAAGATTGATTGTTGTGTTGTTAATCATTGTAAACTGTTTTTATTTTCCCTGCAATTTACAGTTAGGACTGTTTCTTGTGTATAGTGTTTTGTTTTGTTCTCTCCAACACATGTTTTGCCTATGTCCCTTCTTATTATATAATATACATTGTTTGCATCTAAAATAGCAATCAGTGGCTTTATGCCCTTTTTTCCACAACAAAAACAGATAACAACGTTTCTACTATTATTGCCATTACTTTCATTATTTTATGTGGGTTTCTGTTCCACTGTCTTGAAAGTTTTATAAACTCTGGTCTGCTTATTTTTTCTGTTATTGAATTCTGCATATTTTTTGGACTGTTCTAAGATGAGCTCATAGGCTTTGCTATGTTTGATTGCCTTAGTATAATCAAGATTCATTACAGATAGTAGCTGTTGCCATAAGATGTCGCTGTTTATGCCTGTCAGAAACTGTTCAAGGAGAACTTCATCTAAGTATGAATGATACATGCAGTCTTTAGCTAACATTCACAGTGCACAGTCAAAATCCTTAATCGTTTCATTTCTAGCTTGCAGACAATAGCAGAACTGTAGTCTAGCAACATGATGTGAAGGAGTGTGGTTAAAATAATTAACCAATTGCTCTTTGAAGTCACTGTATGAGCACATTGCTCAGGGGTTAAAGGTCCTACTAACCGATTTGCAATTTCTATAACCACTTTACCTGTAAAACATAATATGGTGGCTATTTTGTACATATTGTCTTCAACTCTATTAATAAAAAGATACTTTTCTATGTGTTCAGCATACAATAGCCAACTGCTCATCTAATTTATGTTGAATTTGCCAATGGCCATATGCAATTTATCCATTACACCCAAATATTGTACTTAAAAAAATTTTCTGTTTTGAGTAAATCGCAAATAACAGCAATTTTAATGCATCCTACTCTAGCTTTACTAGGTTAGAACTCTTGACTGCACCAAATGTTAAATCTTCCAGTTATAATACTCACTGGCAAACAATCTATGCAGTAAGCCAACCTTGCCCTGCCAATATATGCATACAATAATTACAATCACAGAGACTAATGCTGGTAGAATAAGAAAAGCATATTTAATTACAATACACTAATATATACATAACTAAATGAATACATTAAAACAATCATTATATATTTATATCAACAAACCCAAAGGTATACCAAAATAATAATAAAGGTCTATGCGACCTACTTTATAGTCCCTATGCTGACTCTTGGATATTCAGAGGACAGAAGTCCACTCTGGAGCTACCATGATAAATAAGTAACATTAAGCATCTTTCACAGTTCATCTGCATCGGTAGAACTCCCAGTTGTAAGTGCCTGATGCTTTACACTTTCACTCATTTCCCCAGTTCTGATTTTCTGGATTTGATTGGTCAAACCTTGTCCGTTCTGGTCAGATCATTTCCTCCCAGTTTACTTGCAGAAGCAGATTTAGATTTAAGTTTTACTTTGATTGATTACCCTTTGCAACCTGATTACTTTTTAATTATTCATCTTGTTTATCTGCAAAGTTCCTTCGTTAATTAACCTTCCTATCTAAAAGGATTTGTTTTCTTGCTGTTTTAAAAAATAACAAAGCTATTAAAATATAATATTATTTTAAATTAATGAAGTATTTTTATCTTCACGTATATATATTGTAACGATATATAAATATGTCGTTACATTAATTTAAAATAAAAACTTAAAAGTTCGCAAATAAAAGTAAAAAACTAAACGCTAAAATTAAAATATTTGTTAAACGTATATACATTCGCACAGAGGCCAAACTTTAAAAATATTTTTAAAAAAAACAAAACAAATAAGTATTTGAACGTACTTTTTTATAAAAAAGTACAAGATTTAAAAATAAAAACAGGTATTAATTAATGTAATCTGTAAATGGAAATGATTTTTTATGAATTATCGAAAACCAAACTGGCCCTTGGGCTCTTGTATAATTAAAATGATCTGATGAAAGATAGATAAGAAAATAAAGAGAAATTAGCTTGACCAATGGAAGCACTAAGCCTTGGCTCGGACCCTAACGAAAGTGATGGATTAGTGACGTTTTGTTGATTGAATCCATGTGGATAATATAAAAAGGGAAATACAGTATTTTCTGACAGTTCCAGCATTTTGTGTTTGAGAGATGTTGTAGGACGCACATACCACACTCTCTATTTTAAAAAAAATATGAAAAGACTGTGATACCTTGAACCAGCTATTGCCATCTCCAGAGCATTATCTTCCAATGGAGGCATTTCAGGAATTAAAAGCAGAAACCTGGACTCTTCTACTGTGAGCTATGAACTTTACAAATTAACAACAACAACAAAAAAGTAATTAAGAACTTTCGTCATTGTTTTTTTTAAAGATTCAGCTAATTTAAATTTTAAAATGAACTCTTATTTGATTTTCAAATTAATAATTGATTGTTTAAATTTATATAGTTAAGTTTTGCTAAAATCATTTCCATTTTATTATTTTTATTTGTAGTAATATTTATTGTAGAAATTATTAAATGCATTACATTTAAGTTGGGTATAGACATTGCATAGATTTGTTAGCGGTTGATTATGTTATGGTTTTCACAGTCGATTAGAATATATAAGTCAACGATGTCACTGCGGTGTGTTATGATGAACACCAAAGGGTCTCCTGTATTCCCTCAGCAATTGACGTTATCGATTGACTTCGTATTTTGATCGGTTGTGTTTAATTTGGAATGTTTTTGACCATGGAATCTATGCAGCCGATCTATACTCGACATTATAAAACAAATTGTATAAAAATAATCTGTGTGAACATATTTAAATGTTAAATTTAAGTCAGGCGTGAATGGCTATATAGTTTTGTAAAGTTATATTAAGGGAGGATAATCTTAGGCTATTCATTTCGTAGTTGAATTGGTTCAATGGATTGGATATATTTGTGTAATTGTAGATGTAGTATGAGATCCGCTATGGGCAGGATTATATATATACACCACACACCTTCTGTTTGCCTATAGATGGGTTTGTAAGACAGCAAAGGACCGCAGTCCTTTCCTATGGAGTTTTATGTTTATTGTTCTACTCGCCAACAGATGTGACATTCCTGTTGGTGGAGAGACAATGTCTTCTCTAATTCTACTTACTGATCAGATGTACATTCCTGACAGTATAGTATTTTGTGTTGTCGTATTTTCATGCTACATTGAATACATAAATGTATCAGATGGATTGGCGCCGGTTTGATTGCAAATTTTTTTGGCCTAAGGTTAAATAAGGGATAGAATATTTTCTTTTCAAATGCAGGTTTATGTAGTCTATTCATACTCGACTATCTAAATAAAATATTAAACTCATTGAAACTTAGTCAAATGTAAAATTAAAAGTTAATATAAAATCTAAAATGTTAAACTTATTCCTCAAATTAGAATGATTTTATATGTGCGTAAATAAATATTTTTATGTGTTCATTTCTGGCAGTGGTTTTTATTTATTTATATTTAAGATATAAATTAAGATATAGATTTTTACCTCTGCATCTCCACTGAGCTAGTGACTTGGGATAACGACCTGAATATTTAAATAAAGTGGAATCTTAACAGCATAATCTGCCTACTCTATAAATTTTTCTAGGTTTAAATGCCTAGATGGTGCCCTGTAGATCAGATATCATAGTTTGCGGTTAGATTCGATCTTCACTTTCATTTCGATCGTTACAATATATATATATATATAACTTACATATGTATATGCGACAAATTATACAAGTACATACATTTAAATATTAAATCCCCATTTACAACATTTACTATTATTAGGTTTAAGTTTTATAAAACAAATTGATAAGAAAATAAGTACCTATAATTTAAATCCGATCAGTAAGACATATAAATAATTAATTAAAAATGACTTTTTATAATACTGTTGAGCTAGAAAGATTTTATTAAGGATTTAATATTGAACTTTTCGCTAAAGTGGCTCGATATTTTTTCTGTCTTCTAAAAATACTTTATGTTAATTAATATTTTAATAATTCATATTTTATATCATTTGTTTTATTTTTAACAAAAAAATGTTTTTTTGTTAGTTAATATGTTTTTCCTGTATAATCTAATGTGGGAAGGGGTAGTTTGACTATATGTATTTTTTATTATTGTGTTATTAAATGTTTTTTTCTTTTTAAAGAAAGAAAAAATTTCTACATATTCTTTTCATAATTCTTAAAACTTTCTGGACTGAATTAATTTTTATTACTATTGGCTTTAAAAAATATACTTTTTATTACAAATAATTTAAATAAGGTGATTTCTTATGAGCACGTAATTTAATTACTAACAAAATTTAAAGATTCAAATTTACCTTTAAAGTTTAACTCTAACATTAACTTTTAGACACTAATATCCATATAGAAATAGTTTTCACTCATATTTTTCTAATATTAACTCATTAATATTAAGCATAAAAATATTTACAAAGTTATCTAGAACTACATGTGGACAAGCCCTAACAAATTGGTTTACTATAGAAATTATTGAATTTTAAAAAAAAACAACTAAACAATTAGATAGTGGGAGATTTAGCTTTATTGATAAAGCTATAGATAGATAGATAGATAGATAGATAGATAGATAGATAGATAGATAGATAGATAGATAGATAGATAGATAGATAGATAGATAGATAGATAGATAGATAGATAGATAGATAGATAGATAGATAGATAGGTAGGTAGGTAGGTAGGTAGGTAGGTAGGTAGGTAGGTAGGTAGGTAGGTAGGTAGGTAGGTAGGTAGGTAGGTAGGTAGGTAGGTAGGTAGGTAGGTAGGTAGGTAGGTAGGTAGGTAGGTAGGTAGGTAGGTAGGTAGGTAGATAGGTAGGTAGGTAGGTAGGTAGGTAGGTAGGTAGGTAGGTAGGTAGGTAGGTAGGTAGGTAGGTAGATAGGTAGGTAGGTAGGTAGATAGGTAGGTAGATAGATAGATAGATAGATAGATAGATAGATAGATAGATAGATAGATAGATAGATAGATAGATAGATAGATAGATAGATAGATAGATAGATAGATAGATAGATAGATAGATAGATAGATAGATAGATAGATAGATAGATAGATAGATAGATAGATAGATAGATAGATAGATAGATAGATAGATAGATAGATAGATAGATAGATAGATAGATAGATAGATAGATAGATAGATAGATAGATAGATAGATAGATAGATAGATAGATAGATAGATAGATAGATAGATAGATAGATAGATAGATAGATAGATAGATAGACAGATAGATAGATAGATAGATAGATAGATAGATAGATAGATAGATAGATAGATAGATAGATAGATAGATAGATAGATAGATAGATAGATAGGTAGGTAGGTAGGTAGGTAGGTAGGTAGGTAGGTAGGTGGGTGGTAGGTAGGTAGGTAGTTGGGTTGGTGGGTGGGTAAATAGGTAGGTAGGTAGGTAGATATGTAGGTAGGTAGGTAGTTAGGTAGATAGGTAGATAGATAGATAGATAGATAGGTAGGTAAATAGGTAGATAGGTAGGTAGGAATGAAGGTAGGTAGGTGGGTAGAAAGGTAGGTAGGTAGGTAGGTAGGTGGGTGGATGGGTGTGAGAGTGGGTGGGCAGGATGGCAGGCAGGTAGGTTGATAGATAGATGGGTGGTGTGGGGTGAATGGATGGATAGATAGCAAGCAGGCAGGAAAATAGATAGATAGATAATTAGGTAGGTAGTTAGGGAGAGAGGTTGGTCAGTCAGTAGTGAAATGGAATCTGAGGTTCAGATTACGTTTCAGAGTCCTATTTTATCCCTCACCAACAAACTGGATTCTAATCCCAGTACCATGTATATATATGCACCTATTTGTTTCAATTTTTTTTTTAAATTTTGTATTCAAAATAAACGTTAACAAGAGATTTAATAATCTTAAATTAAATAAATCAATAATAATATTTCATATAATTTTAATAGGTCGTATATGTGCATAAATAACATGTATATATTAAAAGTGATGGGGGATTAAGTATAAATTAATATTTAGGTTTGTATATGTTATATGAAAATGTATATTTAAAATTTTATATATTAAATATATGTATGTAATGCGGTTGGGATAATGTAATCGGTTTGGTAGCTTGTAAAAACATTCTAAAACAAAATCAATTAGCGTGATTAAATTATTATCTATATTAGAAAATTAAATAAATTTCATTAACAAAAGTTATCGTTTGTTTAAAATCTATTTCTGAGTTGGAAATAGATTTGGAACAATTGTTTCAAAAATACTAATCCGTTTGCATTGTTTTACACTACCTGATTAACAAAGGAGAAATTCCTTACTAAAAAAAAGCCCGTTTTGCAATATTATTTTATAGCCGCAGGTATTACAACTTGATATCATTCCTTAAATAAACCAGAGTCATATAAATAGGGCCCAAAATTCAGTCATCAGGAGAGTACATAGATTCGTAAGGCATCCGCCGAGCGAATCTATGTCGTTCAAACTTTCAAGAAACACCTTCTTTCCATGACTAGGCCAACTCAACTCCAGCCAGCCTGCCACTTAAGATGAACCTCCATGAACCTGCTGCTATATCGTGAGAACCAACTTGGTGATCTTCTACCTGCTTTACGAAGGTAACGCTGCAAAGTGCTGCCTTTATGAATTCAGAACTTTCTCCTGATTAACTCTTAAAATATAAAAATTTAATATTAATTATTTGTAACTTTTATAGTCTATTTTATTCTATAACGATTTTGATTAGCCTCGTAATTTCTTTCACTTCTAGTTTAAAGCGGCAATTATTTTATTAATATTTTGTCTAATATATATATATTTTTTAAATGCTAAATGATATTTCAATGAACTCCCACCCTCGCCAATATAGTTATTTTTACCTTAGCTTCTCACATTAGGTAGAAGTGACCCTTAATTAATTAGCTTGTTTTTACTTTTAAAACTATAATGCTTGATAGGTTGGGAGAAGATTTTTCAAAAAAAATGTTTCATTAATTATTATACTTTTGTGTAAACAACAGAGGGAGAAATAAAGTTTCACCTTTGATTAGTTTATGATTTATACAATGTTAATAATCTTCATAAGAGTGCTATATTAATGCAAACAAATATATTAAGTATATATATTACTTTTTATGTTTTTATTCTGGCCCATCTAAACATATATATAAATATTTTTTGTAAAGCACACCTTAGACTTAATTGTATACTATGTTATATGTATGTGGAATTTTATTAAATAAGTGTAATGAAAGGGGGAGGGGATTTAGAACTTTCGTTGGCATTTAAAAATACTTTTCTAATAATATCTTTAAACTTCGTTTAATAAATGCGATCATACCATTATCTTTGATGTTATTATTATAGGTTGTAAGCTTAATTATAGATATTTGACTAGTTATTAGTCCGTCCCAAAGCGTTGTTAGCATAGGCCACACTCATGTTATAAAGCTTTATCTAGAGATATGCATCGGAATCCTTGAGTCATCTCATTTTTATTCCAGGTCATAAACAGGGCAATGAATGTCCCTGGACTGATATATATGCTTATGTAGCAATGCATGGTAAAATTCTGGCAAAGTTCGGCCCATTGCAATCCCTTTGTCAACTGATTCCACAAAATGTGGGGTGGCAAGTCGGCTAGACTGTTTTCTTTTATATGATAAAGCAAATTTGGATCTGCCAAAAGGGCCATTATGCTAACACCATGACATTTTTTTTTATATTAGACTCTTTTTTTCAAAAAGCTCAGGCCTATAAATATCTATATCTAATGTTATGATCTAACTAAACATATTTCATAAATTAAATAATTTAATGTGTCGCTTAACGACTATATATATATATAATTTAGAGAAATAACTCCACATATGTTTGGCATGCAAATAAAGTAAATAAATCTTTTATTAAAAATTATTTTCTTATATATTAAACTTATGATATCTTGGTCAGTTAGTTAATCGACAATTATGCAACCCATCCTGGGATCAGTCAAGGTTGTGTTTTCATTTGTAATTCAGGCGAATCATTATAAATGCGCTAGATTAACTGAAATGTCATTACACCGCATCAAAATTCTCCAAACTTATTTGTAAATACTTTTGCTCAAGTGCGAGTAAGCATAATATAATTTATTTGTAATACGAGGTTAATCACCATTTAATATAATTCAAATGTATATATATATTTTATTTCTATTTGTTCATTATTAAATATAAATTTAAAACTAAACATCTGATCATTGCTCATTCTTTAGTTAATTGATTTAGTTAACTTTTAAATGTCATGATTTGTGGAATGATTTAAGATCCCACTAAAGTTAAGCATAAGTACTTGTCTGTTTTACAATGTATCGCATTTGTCTTGATTTTCCCCTGAGTCTCTTTGCTTCTCCGATGTGTGATGTCGGCCGATGGTAAATTAAATACTCTAGTATCATCAGATTTGTTGCTCATAAGCTAGTAGATCTGGAATCTGGGCATACAGGGCAGAGTTCATGATTGCTCCTGACATATGTATCTTGCACACGATTGGACTCGAGGTACTTTTGCCTAGATGCTAGATCTTGTTATGTGGACAGGCAATTCCGACTGGCACAGTAGGTAGGTAAGTAGGTAGGCATGCAGGTATATAGGTAAGCAGGCAGGCAGGTAGGTAGGTAGATAGATAGATAGATGGGTGGGGTGGATGGATATATAGCAAGCAGGCAGGCAAATAGATAGATGAATGGACAGACAAACAGACAGTTAATTTATTCCATAATTTACTGGAAAAAGCCCTTTTCAATAGGTTCTAAGGAATATCATTGAAGAATATGACTATATATTGTATATATTCAACCCTTTGGGTTAGATATGTTTTAAGGCATTAAATTAAAAGATTAAAATTTAGTAAATTTCTTTATCCATTTTATTATAATCAAAATCTTAAATTATGTGTTTCAATAGTATAAGTTAAAGTAATTCAGTTAGCCAAATTATTTAGCAGTATTTAAAAGATTATCTTACATTTTTTAATATGTACTTGAAAATAAAATTAATATTTAAATTAAAGAAGAGTTAATCTAGAGCTTAATATATTTTAAATAGACTTAATAGATAAAGTGTTCTATGCATCTGAAAATATTAATTAAATTTAATTGATTTTTAGTTGTTGATTTATAAAATAAATGATATTAAAGCAATAATTATGATTTATTAAATACCAATTTATATCAAAGTATTTAGAATTGGGATTTTAAAATAGTAAGTATAACTGACTGATAGTAACTCTAATTTTTTAACTGATTATAAATGTCAGTCCATAGCTAATTTATTTTCATCACATTAAAAAGTAGCTATGTCTAATATACATATGTGTATGAGTGTATGGAGCTTGCATGTGAAATGATGAGAGTTAAAAACAAATTTTTTTAAAGTGTATTTTAATTGGGTACACTCAATTAGTTTTTTAATTAAAAAATTATAAGGTTTTAGATAATGCAAGAGAAAGAATAAAGAAAAGTATTTGAATAAAAAATGTTTAGTTTAAAAAACAATTAATAATTTTATTAAATAATTAATTTAATAATTATTTAGACTTAATAAAAATTGTTAATTAACAAGTTCATTTATCATCTAGACATCACATGACTGAATTGTCTGAATTTAAAAAACAGAGTTCAAAATCTGATCAATTAAATGTCAAAAATGATTATTAATTTAAATATAATGCAGATTTGTTACTTATTAGTTTGATGAACAGGAAATGCAGTCTTAATCTTAGTACATAAATGGAAAAAAAAGCAAGATACATACATTGGTATAAAAATAGATACAATTAAAATTTTAAACACTTCCAGACTTTCACACTGCTACTTCTACTTCTTCATAATTCATGTCACTTAAATTTTAATTATATTTCAGTGTTGAAGTAAATTGTTTAGTTTTTATTTGAATATTTATTTTAAGTCAAGTTAAAGTTTAATATTTTATTGTTTGTTATCTTCATGATAGATTAAAAGAACCAGTAAGTTATCCACACATTATTTTTCTAAAAGTTATAGAATCAATTGATTTATCAAACAATAATTCTAAAAGATGTTAAAGAAAATTTTAAGTTTCTTAAAAATCCAAAGGAAAAATCACATAAAGAAAAGTATATTGTTTCATTGTTATAACATTAGTTAAATTTTGAACTTTGCTATAAAACTATCTCTGACATGTTTAAACTAACTTTTAATTAGTCATTAATATTAATTATTTCCCACTAAAATAACCTTTGCCATGCCAAGCTCAATATAGAATTATGAATTTTTATAAGATTATTAAACCTATAAAAAGCATTAACAATCATTGAAAATTGCTTTATAATGCTATCATAAAGGACAAATTTATGAAAACAAACTTTCAAATTATTGTAAAGAAAAGATTTTTCAAATTGTTTTATGTTAAAATGTATAACCTAGCTATTCATTTCAAGTTCATTTATTTATCTAGTGATTGGAATTGCTTTTCTATATTGTTCGTTACTGAAATATATTACCTGATACTTAAAAATAATAAAATAAAAAAATAAAAAATAACTATAAATAGTCCAAATAAGAGATATAGATCACATGACCCTATACTCTTAAGCTTGTAAGTTATAAACAATGAGGATTTACAATTCCTCAACAAGCTTTGTGATAAATGCTTACCTAGAGAAAGCATTTAAAATATCTCTGTCAGGACCCCCCCCCCACAAACCTCTGACCATGGTTACATTATTGTAATTATTCTAGCTAAAAGTTAACTGATGTTAATATAACTATATAAAAAGCAACTTATAATCAAAATTATCTTCCTGTTCATTACTCCTCTGATTTTATTGCTATCAAAATAAAATATGTTTTGAAATAAATTATTTGCCATTGGAATCATTTGCCATCAGCTCTTGTTATTATATATATATATATATATATATATATATATATATATATATATATATATATATATATATATATATATATATAAAATGTTAGAATTATTATAATCATTGCTTTATAAATATTATATTACAATTATTGTTAGATAATATATTATAAATATCATTGTATGAATAGTGTTCCAGAGATGGAATTGGTAAGATGTATAGTTGAAGGTTATTTTATGGGTTAATTTATTATTCCAGGGTTTTTCTGAATGAGTATTTAAATGTATAAATTTTAGTGCCTAGAGATATAACAGCCTTTTACATATATTTAAACAGTATTTTTAATGAAAGTGTGATAAATATCAATATGTGTATGACAATTGTAAATAATCTATACATAAGAGTTATCAGTGTTATGCAATAATAAGTTGATTGGTATACATATAATCTTAAACCAATTGAATGATTTATGTGCTTTTTGTATGTGTGTGTGTGAGATGATCAATTATTCATATGTTTATTATTATTAGCTCCATGCCTTTTATTATTAGTAGTACTTAATGGAAATTTTAAATGGAAATATATTAATTCTATGAATATTTAGTCATATCATGAAAAAAAGTGTGGCTCATTCATTCTTCTATATTACCTGCATTTAGTATCAAGTGTCAATTATATTTTTCTAGCTTATATTTTCACTGTTCACTATGCCTAAAAATTCAATCTTAGAATATATTTTGGTGTATGTCCATAGGCATGTGCAGCTTTACAATTCATTATTAGCTCCACTATAAAAATTTTAACTTCAAGTATATTATCAGTGCATCATTATTTCCATGCCTCAACATAAGTATTGTTAAGGCTATCATCATCACCAACTATTATCAATTCACTGCAGGATGAAGATCGCTCCAAGTTCAATCCATCTTTTCCTATCTTTAGCTTCTTTTCTCCACATTACCCCTGCACACTTTCTTATTTTATCCATCCATATCACATGTGGTCTCTTTCTGGATCTTTTACAATCTCTTAGAATCCAGTTTAAAATTTTAATTTTTCATCTATTATCATCTCTTCTAGCAATATGTCCAGCCCAACTTCACTTCAGTCTTAATTTTTTCAATGAGGTCAGTTACACTTGTTTGTTCTCTTACCCATACATTGCATTTTCAATCTCTTCTTGTTATTCCCAACATGCATCTCTCCATACTTCTTTGAGTGGTCTGAAGTCTCTGTATTGCTCTTCTATTAAGTGTCCAAGTCTCATATACATAAGTAAGAACTGGCAAAACACATTTATTAAAACCCTTCCTTTTCAAACACATAGGCATATTTTCTTTTAGTATCAAGTTATTTCTACCAAAAGCACTTCAACCAAGTTTAATTCTATGATTAATTTCATCCATTATGTTTCCATGTGTATTAATAATCTGACCAAGGTATTTGTAACTGTTAACTTCTTCTAGCTCATCATAATCAATCTTTATTTTTATATTTTGAAAAAAATTTCTACTTTCATCTGATAACTCCTGCAACATTTTCTGTAGCTCTAAAGCATTATTTGCAAAAACAACTACACCATCTGTAAAATCTAAATGACTTAAATAATTTCCATTTACTCTTTAGATTCCCATTTTAATCCACAAAATACTTCTTGCAGCACTGCTGTAAAAAGTTTTGGAGATATGGAATCACCCTGTCTTACACCCTTTTCAATGTTGATTTTTCTACTATCATTATGTAATCTAATTGTTGCTGTTGCATTTTTATAAATATGACAATATCCTGGATCTACACCTTGATGATCCAATACTTTAATCACTGAAGAAATGTTTATAGAATCAAACGCCTTTTCATAATTGACAAATCCTAAGCATAATGGCAATTCATATTCATTTGTCCTTTCTATAACTTCTCTCAATACCTGGATATGATCTACTGTACTAAAACCACTTTTAAATCCAGCTTGTTGTCTTGGTTGGTGGAAATCCAGTATTTTCTGTAGATGAGTTGTAATTATCTTAGTAAAAAAATTGTATAAAACTGATAAAAGACTGATAGGTCTGTAATTTCTAATATCTTTTTTATCACCTTTTTTAAATATTAATATTAATACTGTATTCTTCCAATCATCTGATACATCTTTATATTTAAACATTTGGTATATAACTTTGCTAAAAAAATTTCTATTTCTTCACCTGTTTTTTTTAATATATCAATTATAATTCCATCATTACCTGGAGCCTTCCCTTTCTTCATAAATTTAATTGCATGTCTCACTTCCTCATTCAAAATTCTGGTAAGATACATGTTAATGCAAAACTAGAGAGACAAAAATTATTAAGAAAAACAATATTTACAATTGATATCCTAATCTTCAGAAACATTCTAATGAATTTAAATTAGAACTTACAAATCGTTTCCAAGTATTAGTAGATTTTGAACATGATTCAGATTTGAATGACATTAATAGGAAAATAACTGATACACTTTTAAAAACTGCACAAAGATAGCTGGTAGAAAAATGCAGCAATTGACCAATAAAATTTCTATTGAGACTAGAGAATTTATGAAGAAAAAAATGAATATGAGGATATACAACAATGATGCATTAAAAAAGATTGAATATCTTGAATTTTGTAAAATGGTGTGGAAAAGAGTTGAAAATGATATAAGAAAGTATAATTGTAAACTAGCAAGGAAAGCTGTAGAAGAGATTAAAAGTCTAAAGAGTGTAAAACAATATTTTGGTATTGGTAGGAAATGTATATCTGCAATAAGAAAAAAAGATGGCATTATTACTAAAAAGAGAGATGACATCATGAAATGTGTAGAAAACTTCTATCAAGAATTATATAGTAATAAAAAACAAGGGCCTCCTATACTTATTATATATTCCGAATTGCCCAGAATTTTGAATGAGGAAGTTAAGGCTATAGGTATTTTTATATTGCATAATATTTGTTGCTATTGTATTAATATTTGTTAAGCGTCTCCACTCTGATATTTTAATAATATTTTTAATAAGTAACATGCATAATATCTCATAGTAGCCTGGACAAAATCATAGAGATATATTGTTTTACATTACAGGTACTGTATTTTTGAAATAAAGATTGTATTTTGTGAATAAGAGAACTATTGGCTAGTAAATATCATTTATATAATAAAATTGTAGAAATGGTTTTTATGTAAAACACAAAAATTAGTTAATTATATCTGTAAATTATAAATAGTGGATTAAAAGAAATAATCATAATTATTGTAAATAAATATTTTATTATATGGATCATTATATTGTAAATAAATATTTTATTATTAATTAAATGTGTTTTTGTTTTATTGCCATTATAATATCATTGCATAAGCAAATTATTTTTTTTAGAAAATCTACTTTAATTAATAATATTTGCATTAATAATTACTTTAACAGTACATTTTATTGATCACATAGTGTTTATGCATTCATTTTACTTAATAATTATTTAATTATTTTACTTCCATTCTTAAAAGATAAATGTCATATTATTTGTTTCATTTCAAATGCGCTTATTGTGTAGTAGTAGCACACAATATTCCCTTAGTCCGTTCTATATTATTTTGATATTGCTTATTCAAATTACACCAGAAAATATAAGATCTCAGTATTTTATGATTATTAGAAGTGAAATAAATTATATTTTAACAATTGTAAAGTATTTAGAAATATTTTTCAAGTTATTAATTATATATTACTTAAATATTTGAGTATTCTGTTATAATATAATTTCATTTCTACTTTCTCAAAATACCAAGATTCCAAAACAAACTAAAAGAAATGTCAAATGATCCATATTTAATTTAAATAATAATAATCATATTTTTGTAAGAAGTTAAAGTATTATCATTAACATTTGGTTCCTCCTGCATTTTATCTTGAATTTGAACACTAATCAAGATATTTTAAGATTGAAAATAACCTATATTTAAGATAAATATGTTTATTAAATTCTGAGATTAAAATATTTTAAATTTGTAAAAGAACTCAGATTAAGATATTTTAAAATATAAGTTGTGATATTTTAAGATTGAAAATATTTGAGATAAAGATATCTTAAAAATTAAGATGAAATATTTTGAATTATAAAAAAAGAACCTTGTATTTTAATAAATATATTTAACCATGGTATGGTCTGTAAGAGGACTCATACTCTGGAGTAATATTTTAAAATGCATGTCATATGGTGCCTGTGTCTAACTGTAGATTGCCGTTAGATAGCCTATGACTTTATTGTTGTTTGTTGGATTTTTGGCTTGCTCAATATGTTGTCTTTCAAACAGTTATAAAGTACCAAGTGTTTGCTTGATTATATATTGGTTTTTGATGACCAATGTGGTGAAATTGATTGTAAGGGTTCTCTTGTGTTCCACCACCCTTTGGTTCGTCTGTCATTAGGTTACTATATATATATATATATATATATATATATATATATATATATATATATATATATATAATGTTACATATATATTCACATGATCTAATTTATATATATATATACATTATGGTTTTAAATAAATAATTCTATTTATCTTCTGAAATATTAAATAGTAAATTGCAGAAGCATCACTTCAATTACTATAAGATAATTTTTGACAATTACATACAATCCTAGAATGAAGAAATTACATCATTCAATGCAATGCTTTACATTATACCCTATAAATTTTCATGTTATCTCTTCAACAATTAAATAAATTTTATCTTTTGTTAATAAAAATTGTTTCTTTTATTCTTCCGGTTTTTATTCTTCTCTCATGTAATATTTTTATTTTAATAAATTGATATACTAAACAAAAAACATCTGTGCATTTTTAAATTTTATGTTTGGTGTTCTTTAAATCTCTTTTTTAATGAACACCAAAAATTGTAATATATAACTTCCCTCAAAGGCAATTAATTTTATATATTTTTGCTCTTTATTATTTACATTAGTTGGGTCATTATCTGTGACATTATAATATTCATTATAAATAACTTATTTCTTTATTATTGTCTTTTGCCTCATATAGTATGGAAGTGCATTTTTTACTCACATTATTCATATCATTAGAATTTCTTCTAAATTTTTTCTTAAGCTTTCTAACACATCCATTATTATATTCTACTGATTTATTTCCTCATATTCTACTGGCTCATCATTTCCTATGTGTAATTATCTAATACTTTTATTTTTATTATATTATGCACAGGAAATAGTATCAGTAGAATACAATACAGGATGTATTAGAAAGGTAATGAAAAACTTAAGAAAAAAATTCGAATAATATCAATAAAAAAAAATGCATTTCAGTATCATATAATGCATAAGGCAATAATAAAGGGATAAAAAATATTTATTTAAGTATTAATGTTCCACCTAATGTTAATAGGCTACTTAGCAATAGTATAGGAAAGATTATTATTGAGCAAAAAAATAAAATTAAAGTTATTTGGCTTTTTGAGATATTATATCTTGCTCAAACTCCATACAGTTTGAAAAAGAGATTTAAAGAACACTAATTATTATAAAGAGTCAGAACATTAAAATAAATAATACATAAACATCTTTAAGTAGGAGGGGTAGCTTTTGATTAAATAAAGTAAAAATATTATATGAAGATAAGAAGAATAAAACAAAAAAACATTATTAATTGACAAGGAATTAATATGAAAATTTATAAAATGTGGAAATAACATAGGATAGTCTATTATAGAAATTAATGCATTCATTTTATTTGATTATATGCAATTATTAAGGATTACATTATAGTAAGCGAAAGCGCGCTTCTACAATTTATTGATTAACTAATGTCTTAAAAATTAAATAGTCTCACGATTTGCTACTCATATTTATTGAAGTTTATATTGATGTTCTGAATTTATAAACCTAAAAATTATATATATATATATATAACTTTTAGGCTAACAATGTATTTACAAAGACTATTGGTTCAGAAAATACTTCAAGCAATGTAAGAAATAATTCAATTATATATAATTTAATCTATAATTATCTCTTTGTATTAGTAGTTGTAAATCATTCTAGTTATTTTTATTTGTGATTACTTATATATGACTGTGTGTTTAATTATCTCTATTATATATATGCTGTGTTCTCGGGATCTCTAAAGACCAATCAGGAAGCTAAATAAATAAACAATATATTTCGAAATGTATATATAACAAAATGTATTTAATTACTATAATAATGTGGCAAAAGCATCATAAAAATAATAATCCATTAATATTCATACGCTATTTATTCTTTGGATAAAAATAGTCTCTTTCATGCCAAAAGTCATCCAGTTATTATATTTGTGCTTGCAAATCAAATGTCTCTTGAACAATAAGCATATATTAAAGTTTATTCTATACGAAAATATAGAATAAACATAATTTATATGTTATATATTAACCAGATCCATTCCCAACTTCTCTCTGTTTTATTTGGCTAAGCTTGAGTTAGTTACCCTTCGCTGGTAGTAATCTTTTCCATTCAGGACATGTTCTGTGTCTCTTGTCACTATTCCATTTTAGACTTAATCAATGCTAGTCGGTCTACTAGTCTAACATTTATCACACTTTACTACTAATCTGTTATCATTTCATATTTATACTAACTTTAATCCAGTCCATCATTTTTACCTACTTTTTTTCTTTTCTTCATTTATAACAGGGCTATCATATAAATGATCTAATTTATATGCAACTAGCTTTATTTTTATACAATTTCTATTCTAATTGAATTTATAATTTGGAAGATCTCTCATGCGAATTTTATTTACATATACAGTTTTATACCCGCGGACATTTCAATATATATATTCTGTTAAAAATATTATATTTAAATATATGACTGGCTGATGAACGAGTGTTTATTTTAGTTGGGATATTAGAGATGTTGCTATACATTATATCTGAACTCCTATAACAATAATGTCCAGCTACTAGCTCATACACTTCAGCATGAATAACTAACTGATCAAAAGCGGTTTTCTTTTGATTATGAATAGCTTGGACAAGTTTACTATTGTATTCTTTCAGCCGACAGATCTGACTTGATTGGTTACTATACTTTAATACTGCTTGGCTGTAGATTTAACTTGATTTTAAATGGAGTTTTCACTTTTTAAATAATGTTTTATCTATTTCATGGTCAGTCATGTGTGCTTACATATGGAGGAGAGCTGATTAACAATAATTTTAATGTTGGATAAAAAGAAGTAGCATTTTAACTTCTTATTGAAGGGGTTATTAAAATAACATTTTATAATAAATTCGTAAAAATAATAGTGTAATAGATTAGCTATTATTAAAATATGAAGATTTTAAATTTAAGAAAATTAAATAATATCTTGTAGATGAAATTAATGCAGCTAGTTTTTCTTATCAGAAATTAAGATTTAAGATTTTTAAAAATGTAATTAAAAAAATGTTGCTGTTTGTGTTTACTTCAAAAACAATATAATTAAGGTAAATTAATATTTAAAAAAATAGACCTGTAAGGCAAATAAGAGATTAAAAAGATTAGGATTTTATTTTAATTCTAAGCCTTACATTTTCTTTTTGGGGACAATAGAGTAAGAAAACAAGGTATAATTAAATACATATATATTTACTTTAAGATAAAAATTTAATTAATTAGGTATTTATCTTTTCAACATGTGTGTGATCAGGTGAGTCAGCAATATGAGATGGCACTGAGAGTAGTGGGTCATGTAAAAGTCTGAGTTCGAATCCCGCATATATTACATATACAAAATGCAGGTTTAAGCCTGTACAATGTATTAATTAGATAATTAAAATATTTTACAAACAGTTGTCCTGGGTTAGGGGGTTTGCTTCCTGGCTGATGCTATGACACATGAGGGAAAAAAAAATTTCTTGTAAATAAATGTTATTAAGATATCAAAAGTTATAAAACCAGAGATCACTAAGATTATGAAAAACAGAGATCAATCAGATATATATAATCAGGTTTGTATTTACTGTCATATATAACTTGTTCTCTTATCTCTTGCTCCATTTTACAACTGTTCTTTGAACATAGATAATGTTTAGTGGCTAAGAAGTGGCAAAACTACAGACTACCTGAAGTCTATCTTGGAACTAACATTTGTTAAGTTGAAATACTATTTTAAAGAAGTCCCAACTCATAATGTAACTGAGAAAATAAGATGACAAATCAGCAAGTATATATTGTGCCAAAACATTTTGCCATGATCAAAACTTTTCAAAGATTACAAAATATGGGGACCATTCAAGGGCGCCACCAAGAATTCCAGCCTGGATCGGATTACAGTGATTTCCATAATCATGGCTAATTATTTGTTTTTGAATGGCAATCACTAAATGTAATCTCTAAAATTATTTTATTTTATCAGACTAAAAGTTTATAAAATGAAATATAATACTTAACTAGTTATAATAAAAAAATATCAGACCAACCCTTGACTAATATTGAAACATTTATTGTACCTTTTTCCTATTTTCTTCTTACTCCCTTCCCTCACATTTATTTAATCAAGCCATCCCAATCTATTCCATACTAATTCAGATTTAACACATCATTCTCGAAGGAACATGCATCGTCCTTTATTAAATGTGTAAAATTTTACCGATAATTATGATAAATACATACTATGAATGAACTCAAGGGCAACTTACTATAAAAACATGCTTGTTAGAAACACTCAAATCTTCTTTTTCTAATGTGAAATCCTATATATATTTCCTTGATCTAGTATACAATTTTTTTTCTTTTATATTCATATATACATTATCAGAATAACAATGGCAGGAAATAAAGGTAAGTTTAATTAATAAAATGTAAAATAAATAAAAAACAATATAATGCAGATTAATTTAAATTAGGGAAATAAATATAATTAATGAATCTATAAATGCCCCCCTTTTCGATTGTTGAAACATACATGCTTAAAGGAGAGGCTTTTCAAAAATATGCCATTATACATAATATATATATTATCATGCAAATGTTTCTTGTAATAAAAAGAAAAGTCTAGTTACCCTGATTGATCAGCATATTGGTCCTGTGGGTGAAGTATTTCATTTTATGCTTGTAGTTTGTCCAGAATTTCCATTTTAGTCCATTTTCCTCAGCTAGCACTCAATGTCCTATGCAATGTCAGCATTTCCAATGGCAGTTCCAGGTGGTAATGGAAAATGAGGTTCCCAAAGGGGAAAGTTCTATTATCTCTAGTCACTCAACATTTTCTCTCTCTTTATTTAATTTGCAGATTTTTTTTACTGAAGAGTTCGAACTGAATTAAAACCAATATATCAGATACTGATTTCAGCAAAATTCCAATTAATCTCTCCTAACAAAGGGAAAATCCATAATTTATAGTTTTTTTTAAAGTCTGAGTTCACACTTTCATATCTTTTCTTTTTTTATATATATTTTGTTTATAATCCCATGGAAACATTCCAATTGATCAGTGTAATAAATAATATAAAAATATCTCTGCTTTTTTAAAAAAGTCCCAACAATAGAGTAAATTGCAGAAAAAAATTATACTTTCTTTCCCCTCCTAATTAGAAACAAATAAAAAAAACAAGCTTTTATTAAAAAAGCTTGCAAGATCTTACTCTTTTTTTTTTGTTATCTTGATTTAATCCATCTCAAAACTCTCAAAAACTCTATTTTAAAATAAGTGTTATTATTTATTTTTTTAGTACAAAAATAAGTATTATTATGAAGTAATATATATATATTTTAATAAAATATATACATATATATGAATATGAGCTGACAGAAAAGCAACAGCTCAATATTCAGCAACTCACATTAAATAAGACAGAGGAGAAAAATTCCACATTGTCAAAAAGCTATTTATGATGTTTTGTCTATTCTTTGCAGAAAAAAAACATAATCAAAAAAATAAATGAAAAGCACAGTATATGTCATTAAGGGAAATGCTAATCTAATTATGAAGCAGCCTCTCAATAAATTGCAAAAAAAAAAACTGCAAAGAAATGTTCTGTTATGATTACATATACTACACATTCGGTATGAATTATTAAAAAAAACTGTTTATAATTTACATTTGTATTAAGAACACTACTTAAATGATTTCAGAATATATATTATATTTAAAATTAACTGTGTATTTTGTTTAAATTATATATTTAATGTAAATGCATTGATTGATGAGAGGGAAACCAATTATTTGTTGATTTCTTCTTTTATATGGAGTTAAAAAAAGCAACTGAAATTATCATTAAATTTAAATTAATTTTTAATTGTTTTTAAATTTATTTTCAGAAATATAGGGAAAAATTTTCACTTTTTTATAGAATTAGTTAAAGTTTAGTTCTAATCGAAATAGTAGCTCTAAAAAAAGTGTCTCTTTTCAACAATGAGTATTAAAAAAAAATTAGACTTATTTAAACAAAAAAAAGTTTCTTATAGTATTTTAGCTTGTTATATGATATTAAAATTAGAATAAATTAGCCAGAAAATAGAATCATTATAGCAGTAAATACACTGCATGTATGTATATGGAAAATTATTCTGATATGCCCAAGAACTAAAAAAAAATGACTGTTATAAAAAATGAAATATAGCATTATGATCACTATAATTTTAAGCTAAATAGATAATATTATTAATTTTAAATATGATCGAGAGCATCTTATACAGGAACTGCATCTTTGCATTAATTGCATTGGAATATATTTTTGTGTGAGTTTGAATTCAGTACAGTTATTTAGATAATTGGTTTATATAATTAAATATGTACTATATATATATATATATATATATATATATTGCAATAAATGAAAAAGTATTGATTTTTTTATCTCTGAGCCAGATCCAAAGCTGACCAATTCTTGAAATTAAGTTTATGTTACTGTTAAGGTAAGAGAATAAAACCCAAAAAGATAACTTGTTTGAATTAGTATTAATCTAAGTAGCATATAAAAAAATTTACATAAATGTTGACCAAGGTCTACAATGGAGGTGTACTTAATATATAAATTTTATTTTAGATATGTATATATGTTAACTATGAGACTAAAGATAATAATATTATATTTATGAAGGTCACCAACCCATAAGTTTATATTCATGCATTTAAAGCTTGGGAATTGATTTAAAAGCAAGCAGTATTTGTCCATATAATTATATTTTATATCCTAAGCTGTGATTACAAGGTTCACATTTTGCAGTTAGTCAGAATAAACCTTGGACATTTTCGTTGAAATACGATTATTATTATTATTGGTTTCTTATTTGTATTTCTATGTGTGTTTGTGAAACATAAACTAAATAATAATTTAGAGCTAACTATTATAATAATATAATTTCTGGTTATGTAAATTTCATTAGAATAAGTTATAAATATAGTTAATGATGAATTTCATTTAAATTTGAAAATAAAATTTATGATATAAACAATACTTTAATGAATGCAAATTGATAAATAATGATAAATGAATGTATATTATTCTAGAAGAGAAATAATGTGTTGTAGTGACAATTATATTATTATAAATTTGTAAATAATTTTTTTTTTCTTATTGATCTATTTAAATAATATAAATTGAAATTATTTTATATAAAAATTACTTTATATGCATGTGAATTCCATGGTCTATTTCATCAAAAATAATTCATATAAAACATGACTTGGGCAGGTATTACATATAAAGGGTGTTATACAGTTACTTTATTAATAATTACATATTATGGAGAAAATTGTTTTTAATCATGATAATATAAAAATAAGCTATGCACCTAAAATATTTTCTGTTGACAAGAATCAAGTGGTGACCAAGTCAACTTAGCTGATATTATATATATATATAAACCACTAGCAAATAAAGACTTCATCCAAAAGAAAAAAAAAAAATACACATATATATATATACCACTAGCACATGTTCAAAAGATTGGTTTCTTCTCACATGATTTGCACAGATATATTCATAATATTATTTCTGGGAGCTTCCATGTAACAAAAATATAATAGCTAAAAAGCTAATATTTCAGTACAATAACAAATACTTTCCTCAGAGCTTTTTCTTTTTCAAATCATAAGAATCGCATACATTCTTATGATTTGAGAAAGACAAAGCTCTGGGGAAAAGTACTTGTTATTGTACTGAAACATCAGCTGTTTATATATTATGTTTTTATTATACAGAAACTCCCAAACTCACAGAAATAATAATATGAATTTATTTATCTGTGAGAACATTATAATATATATTAAATGTAAAAGTATAATACCCATTATAAAAAAAATATTATATGTAATATATAAATAAACAATTTAACGGTAAAAAATATTATATTTTAAATTTTTTAGTAGCACTTTCAATTAGGTAGTAATCCTCGTCAGCTTATTAACAATTACTGGGACACCAATTTATTGCTAATAAAATAAGCTACTAATCTGATACTGCTTTGAATTACTATTGAGACTCTTACAATACTGTCCTACTATAACTTAGCTCACTGGGGACTTCAGAGTTTTATAAGATGTAAAATGCCTACTAAACATAGGAAAAAAGTCTTTCCATCTAATAAAGTTGACTTTATTGTTGGATTTTTGACTTGGCTAGATGAAAATTTAGTGGCTACATTTAAAGATTCTTGTTTTCAAATTATGAATTGTTGGCCTATGGGACTTCCTCTTAGTGAAATTCTTTCTAGTATAGTTTTAGACCATTTTGAGTGTAGTATTATTCCTACATTTATTAACTCTGTACCAGATATTATCTACACTAGATATGTAGATGATATATTTATTGTGGCTTCTGAAAATATCATTTTGGAGATTCAAAGTAGTATTTATGAGGCTACCAGTTTAAAACTTATGATAAATTGGGAAGATGCATTACAGGAAGTAAAATATTTAGATATTATTGTGCATAGAACAGAGGATCATTTGGACTACTGTATGTTTGTGAAACCTATTGAAGTTAGGGGTTTAATTCATCTGCATTCATACTCTCCTCAAGTGCACAAGTTGGCATCTTTGAATTCATTTTTATATAGAAACCACCATCTTTGCAAATTTGAGGCAAATAGGAAAGAAAATCTTATTTGTTTTATTGAGGACTTAGTTAAACTTGGACATAAACGTTCAATTATTAACAATAGAGTTGTATATTTTTTTACATAATTTGCAGTTTAAACCTGACAAGATTAAAAAACCTTGTATAATTTTACCATTTATTTATTCTATTGCAAAACAGTTAATTAATAAGTTATCTTCAGATTTTCAAGTAATTTTTCATTCACCTTCAAATACAAATAGATTGATTAACAATTAAAAATTTAAAATTGAATCTAATTTAACTCAGCATGTGGTTTATAGTGTTTCTTGTCCTCATAAAGATTGTGGTTCTATTTATTATGGTGAAACTAAAACCAATATTTTAAATAGAGTTTCATAGCATAAATATTTATATCATCGTATTAAAATTAAATTTTTGGGAAATTCAGTGTTTGTGGAACATGAAAATAAGGCTGGACACTTATGTCAACCAGTAGAGGCAAAATTAGTGTGTATGGAGAAGAATGATGTAAAGCGTAAGGTTAAAAAAGCTTGTTTTATAGCTGGTAATCCCAATGCTATTAATAGAAAGGATTCTTGTTTTAATATTTATAAAATATGGATGTTATAATATTTATTTATTTATATTGTATTTTATTTATTTATTTATTTAGATTTAGTTTACATCTTATTTGAGATACACATTTTGCTTGTGAATAAGTGTTTATATTTTGTATTTATTTTGTATTGAGCTATGATTATGGAGGCTTAAGTCCCCCGAAAGCACTCAGCTTTATTGTTTTATGTTTAAAGCTCCAGCAACTTTATCACAGTTAATTTTTTAATTTAGGAAGAAACATTATGAATTACTAGGAGTAAAATATCTATTGGGTTTTACAATAAATAAATAGTTGAAATTGGTAAAATTCCACCATTTAAATTAACAAGTTATAGTTTAATCTCATCTCTTCCCATCATCTAAATGCACTAAACAACCTTTACTAATGATAGGTCTAAATTAATAGAATAAAGATGTAGTACTAATTAACTCAACTATATGGTAACTTAAAATTAAATAAAAACAAAATATAGCACTACTTAACTTTTATTGTACGATAATTTAAAATAAATAACTAACTTAATATCTAATTTAATATAATAAAGGAATATCTCAGGCAATTTATTGTATGGCTTATTTTTAAATTCATACTTTACAATAACTACTAATTATCATTACAAAAGTAATGACATAAATTAAGCATTATTCTAACAAAATGGTGGTAGTTGCACAATGAAAGAAATAGAGTACATTTTGATTTCAAGTCATCATCTAAATAATAACTGAGTATTAAAATTTCCCAGAGAATCATCAATTCATCATGCATTTCATATGGTGTTTGGATTGAGAAAACAATATTATCATATCTGAACATATTCATCATTAAATTTATGAAATAATGCAATAATATCACATTGGATATGTAAGTATGTGTGTGTGTGTATGTGTGAAAACATAGAACATGAATGCATGCCCAAGAATAACTCTGAACAAAGTTTTTAAATAAATAAAACATTTATTACATGACATAGCTAAATAAACATTTTGTACTACTACTTTACACTTGTATATGTATTGGAATTCCAATATCCATGACTGTATACACTAACATAAGGGTAATTAACATTAAAACAAACTTCTTGGTAATTTTATTTGAAATATATACAAGCTATCAATCAATTCTGATAATCTAGTGAAAAGAAATATTTATTAACACTAAGACTGAAATAATTAAATATGAAATTAAACTTCTTTGCATTCCTATCATATACAAGCTATCAGTCAATTCTGATATGCTTATGAAAAGAAACATTTATAAACACTAACAGTAGAATAATAAAATATGAAATTAAACTTTTTTGTACTTGTACTTAAAATATACATATGCTATTAACCAAATCCAACACTCTGCTAACTAAATCAACACTGGGGTAGGTAAACATCAAAATAATGCAATATGGATTTAAATATATGAGTAAGAAGTCACACTATCCTTCTTAAATCAATCAAATAATTCTATTGACTAACTACACTTTCTTTTATTTTGCTTACTCATTCAAAATGAGGATGAATCATTTTGAGAATTTGATGATATAAAACTTAAAATAATTGGTATGATATAATTGAAATATTGATTCAGACTTACAAATCAGTGATAGATTTTCTCCATACCTTCAGGTTTAATAGTATTTTATGCATGCATCTGCATTGTGCTACCTGTTATAAAATAATGAACACAGTTATATTCCATCAGTTTACTTATGAAATTGAGATAAAATACCACAATATGGATGATGCCATAGACAAACCAAACTTTAGTACTAATTCTACTTTAGATGTTTTATAAAAGAAATCAATCCAACTTTTATTTTTTATTAGCAAACTATATTATACCTGACTATAAATATATGATGGGAACACATTCCAAATGGATACATGAGGGACAATAAGACTTTCTTAATTCTAATCATTTAAACACCAAAATACAATGACTCCCTAACCTTTCTCAGAGGTTCAAATACTGGTGTGGACTTTGTCTCATCACCAAAAAACAATGGAAATACACTACTTTATTACACATAATATAATCATAATATGCAATTGCTTAATCTGGAAACTATAATCCACTCATGACAAGTATTTCAATAAACTAAGGGAGAGTTCTCTCAATCCCTATAATACAATATATTATAAATGATTTTTTTCTCCATAGACACTAAATACATTTCAATCTAAGCATAAAAAAAATAAATTCACTCTTAGATAAATTACTAATCCTTCCACTTCTTTTGGCATATCACACTATCCAAATCCGATGGGAAAAGTAAGTCAATCAACTTTTAATTCAACAATTATATAAATGGATTAAACAACAGACAGGCACACGGGCATAATAACATACAAAATAATTTTAAATCATATTCAATACATAAATATTGTAATGACATTAATTAATAAATTAAAAAAATGAATCTCACTTTCCTGATGAATTATAAATATTTTAAATCTGAAATATAATAATTACTGCTAAATAATCCTCATCACTTCAGAAAAGCAATGGTAAAACAACACTTTTGCATGTGTAATATTAAATAATAAATTGAAATAAAATTTTGATTTGTAACAAACTAAAAATCTTTTAAATTTGAAGCAAAATAATTATTAATAAATGGACTTCATAATCTCTGAAAACATAAAGATAAAGTAATAATTTTATGTCTTTACCCCTTCTTAAAGTTTGCTGTTAGCTTCCTAATAGCAAATGAATGTTTCTATCACTAACATACATGTATAGAAAGACATGTATACAATAAAATTATATCAAAATAATGATTAATTACCAGTATAATATTTCTTCATATTATACTTATCCAAGACAATCTTAAAGTAAAGAAATAATAATTAAATAAAAATATAAGACACATAATTGGTCTACATCTCTATCATATACTAACGAAAAATAATTAAATCTTATTTAGCTGGGAACATAAGAGTTCATTTGCACAGTCCATAAATAGCACATCTTGGTCATTTACAAAAATGATGATAATTGTAAAACAAATAGATGATAGTAGACATAACAATTCCCTGCAGGGACACAATATGCATTTGGATACAGTTAAAGAGCATTTCAAAAGTTCTTAGCAATGGTTAACTGAAATTGCTGACAATGTTGAATGTGAAGCATTCAATAATGGCAAATATTTACTACTGCAGATTTGGTAATAATTTACTGTTTAACTAATTACATTTAACAAGGTGTTTGTGCTGAATTATCAAAAGTCATCCATTAGGAAAATAGCTGATTATTTTACATATTCACTTAAGTCTACATAAGTTTTATTGACAACATATTTTAATAACAAATCATATACAAATGAGAACAAAATAAGTGTTCACATCTAGTATTCATGCTCTTCCACTCATTCAGTTAAAACAATTTTAAATATAAGTTAGTGATTCATTAGTTATAAGTCACACATTCCATTCCTTACTCCTAGAGACATGAATGGTTAAGTATATTTCTTGTTCAATAATAATAAAGCATGTTATAATAAGTTAGATAACACATCCTTCTGTTTAAACTTTACTATTTTATACCTAGTAGAAATTTTTTAAATAGAGTTTTTGAAATATTTTATAAAAAAAGTTTATAATCTTTCCAGAAAAATGACAAAATTTACACATTTCAATTGTTTCTTTAATATTAGAGATTAAAATTAGGCAAAGTAAATTTGAAATGTAGATATACATATGTATCCCAAATGATGATCTTAAATCTAAATTAGTCAATTGGAAATATAGAGAGATGCACTTGTTTAAAGTTGTTTAAGTCTTCATCCCTGTCTTTATCTTCCCAAGAAAAATTTCTTAACTATTTTCATACAGAAAATTAATATAATTTTGTACTTTTGAGTTTGAATTGAATCTCAACTGTTTGAATATGGAAGAACCAATTTGTAGAGAGAGAATTGTAGTAATAAAAGTCAACTTTCTTGTAAAGTATTCCCCTTTTATAACTGATTATTATTTAGCCATCTATTTCTTCCACCAATGAAAGGTCACTCATTCAAAAATTCAACTTTAAAGAAAGGTAAGTCTCTCCTTCTGCACTGAGATAATTAGTTGCAAATATGCAATAACCTTTCTCTCTTGAAAAAGAAAAGAAAAAATCATTTTGTCTTTTAAATAATACTAATTAAATTGAAATAATAAAAATATTCTGCATTTCGAAAGTAATAAAAAAATAATAATTTTAGCAAATAAAATAGGTGATAGTGTATTTGTCTATTTGACAATTCACTGATCCATTGATCTATCAATTCACTTAAAATTGTGTTTAAACTGGTTATCAGAGATATTGATTATGAACTTAAATATTTTACTGTAGAAATATAGTATATGGTATTTTAATTAAGTACATGAATGAAATTGAATGATGGCACAAACTTACATGCACACACATATGCTGCACTACAAAGACTAAATCAATCTGGCCAAAACATAAGTTTATATGACCATCAGTCAAGTATACTGTACTAACTACACTATGAATTGGAGTATCAAAGAGCAAATAAAACAGAAAATCACCAAACAAATATCAACATTATCTTAAAGACAAATAAGACAAATTTGGATCAATTTAAGCTATACACCAATAATTTCCATGATAAGCCATCCTAAATATCCACCAAAGAATAATACTAAATATCTCAAAACTTTCAAATAATATTGCAAGAGCTTTCTAAGCAGGGTTTTACATTATTAATGAAAAGTTTTTAAAATTTCAGGTTATTTCATTTTAGTTAAATGCAAGCAGCTGTTACTGATACCATGCTATTTAATTACAATTGTTTTCTTATGCCTATTCAGGTCATTATATATATATATATATATATATATATATATATATATTGTAACAGAAACTGGATTCAAACCCTGTTACAAGGAAGGGAATAAATCAGGCTATGTATGTATGTGTGTGTGTTTTGTTTCATGAGTTGTGTATTTGGAAAGGACCATGTAGCTACACATATATAGTTACGTAAATAATAATAATAATAATAATAATAATAATAATAATAATAATAATAATAATAATAATAATAATAATAATAATAATAATAATAATAATAATAATAATAATAATAATAATAATAATAATAATAATAATAATAATAATAATAATAATAATAATAATATTAATAATAATAATAATAATAATAATAATAGCGGTGATGGGTTGCTAATATTAATGTACATATTTAACTTTTTTTCTCTCACTTATTTTATTCTTATTTTGTGTCATACATGTATATTGATAAATATTGTGTTGAAGGGGGTAAAAAAATGAATAACATCAATAGATTTTCAAATATTTTAAAATATGATGAAAAAAGAAAGGAATTTCATTTACCTTCCACAAATCAATTAGTCGAACAGACTGTATTGTTATTGAAATGGATATAGTTAATAGTTGGATGTTTCATTTAAATTAATAAGATTAATATATTATCAAGCTTCAAAACTTTGTGGAAATGATTTTTGTGTTAGCTAAAAAAAAAAAAAACAGGAGGAATGTCCATTAAGAAATTAAATTCTTGAGGATCCTATTGATTATCAAGGTAAACAACAAAGCGTAGTTAGAGGAAATTTCCAGAAATAGCAAAAGTTAAGACCAAGTTGATAAGTGGTTTTTTTTTTGTTCACGTATTGGGTAAAAAGATTTTTGGCTAGAGATTAAAAAAAAAGGTAAAACATTGTTGAGAGGGAGGACATTTTATTTTTGTCAGTTGGCTATTGATATTTTCAGAAAGAAGGCAGAAGGCAATACATGGCAAAAAACAGAGATTTATAAAAATCATTTTTGACCAGAAAAAAAGAAAAAATATAAAGGTGACTCCATGAAACGCATGAGGTAAAGTTCTCATCGTGCTGGGATATGCCAGCTACTTCTGTACCTTTGAGGCCACGCAAGATATTAAGAGACAGATTGCCCTAAATATTATATAAAAAAGAGAGAGAAACATGACAAATGAATCTGCACCTGACGTCTGCCATTCCACAGATCTATCAATGGAACGATGAACTTCTTAATTAGAACACTGAATTAGAAGACAAAATGGACTCGCGATTTTATCCACATTCCCCCAAGGAATTAGAATAGAAGTAAACGAATTAATGATCACAAAGAGTGCACTCAGAGATATTTAATTTAATTATGAAGACTCATTAAAACAGCGGTAAATATATTTGCTATTCTTTCCAATCTTTAAATAAACAAAAATCAAATAGTATAATAATTTTATATGTATTTTGCTTAATAGATTTTATTCTTTAACTATAACATCCTGTAAACAGAATATTGTGTCATATACATATGTGTGCCACTTTATAATTTCTTCAAATAAACATAAATAGATTTTAAATTTAACAAAACAAACTTTATATTTTTTTTTTGTTTGTTTATTTGTCTCTTTTACATTTTATTATATTTTTTTGGCTTGGAATACATATTGTCTGTTTTGAAATAGATTCCATTATTACCTTCCTAAGTGCGTATGTTGATATATGTTTATGTGTTAGATTAAGGTAAAAGAAAGGGAAAGAGAGAGATTTTAATTCACCCGCCGTTTCTTCTCTGGCAGATTACACCACCACCCCTGAGCATAAACTACTATAAACTGGGCAAAAGCTTAAAATTTATTGAGTTAATTTATTGTTAGCGAATTCCATGATTCTTGTTAAATAGCAAGATTGATTCTTGGGCCATAACCCATAAACATGGACATTTGTGCAGTGAGAAAGTTAGTTAAGTTTGGGAGGGACCGAATTGTATTAATTTACGTATATCCATGTTTGTATTTAGCAGCCGAATTCCTTTTCCTCACCTTTTGAATGACCAAATATTAGGAAAACTTCACAAAAAGGGAAGGATGACTCAGAACATGGAAAAATTTTGTATGGGAGGGGATGGTCAGAGCTATTAATATAAATGTGTAGGCATGCCAATTCACCCTCTGGAAAGAAATGCACGATCAGAAGAAGTTAAATCTCAATAACTAGCTGATATATAATAACTATAAAGTGTAGTAAATGAGAGAAAGTGCATTTTAGTTACAATATATATAATGTACCGAAGAACATTGTTATTGAATGGTAGTGTTATTTAAAAATAGTAATATCTCATAAATTTCATCTTTTTAAAAAATAAAGTGGGTATAAAAGTTAAAAGTTGAAAGAAAATTAAAAAAAAACAAAAAACTAAAGAGTAGGTTAGGGGGGGGGGTTATTAAAGAAAATAAATAATAAACGCTTTAAAAGAGGGTGGGATTTTTTTATTTTAAAAAAGAAAAAAAATTGATTTTATAAATAAAATGATTTAATATTATTTTGATTAGTTTGTAATAAAAAAAAATAATAATAAAGAGAATTTCATTTTGTTTTATAACAAAACAATTAAATATGTGTGTGTATGTGTAAAAGTTTTGAAGAAAAAAAATCAGAGCAAAGTAAAGGGCAGTAATTTCATGAGACAATAGCCATTGGAGATAACAAAAATTTTCCATTGTTAAGACATTTTAAAAACTTTCAACATTCCATTTATTTCAAATATTTTAAAAACATTTAAAAATATTTCTTGAAGTTACAGATATAACAATTATGTAAATTGTTATGTCTACCGAAATGATGCAGTGTTAAATTACCATATTGTACAATCGGCTAGAACCTCACTGTGAATAATATCAGCAGGTTGTTCGGTGAGTAAATCATGGTCAAGTAAAGCAATAAAGTACCGGAGTGTCGATGCTGAAAAATCCATGAAAGTTGTACAATATCACAGAGTCAAAGAAGGTTTGCTTGAAGTTAGTGCTAACTGGCAATAAATAACTTTTAGAGAAACTACATTGTGCTGTGTACAGCATTTTGAATTTTACAAATCCTACATAACTTTGATTTTAGTATTCACTCATTCTTGATTTCCTTTCAAAATAAAAAAATAAACTGTGATAAATAAGACTTTAAACTTTACAAAATAATATTTAGGAAATATAAATGATATCGGCTTCTGTATTTAATTATATTTAAAGACATTGTGTGTACATATGGGTGTATCTTAATCTAATATGACAAGTATATGTTATTTAATATAATTTATTAAAATATTTATTTAAAATGAAAAGGGTATGTGTGTTTAACTTATAAAGCAAAACGATTGTTTTTTTTCTTAAGAAAAGGAAATACTTAAAATGTCCTTTAAATATTTACGTTTATATTTTGAATTTACACATTTATGTTGAACAATATTTAAAATAAGATGGGAATGGAGAGATTTAATTATTAACAGGAAATAATTAAGTTAAAATAAAAGAATAGAGAAACTATATTTTTTTAAAGTAAGGATTTGTAGTTAAAGATGTTAATGTTTTCTCGTTCAGTAAATTATCATTATTATTGAGATAGGATTATTAGAGAGGGTGGAGTTTTATTTTTCTTAAAAGGTAGTTACAATCCAATGAGCTAGTTGGAAGCTCAGGTACTGGATTTAGTGCTAATTAAATAAACATGTTGATTACAAATGTAATCAACTGACACCTAAAGGCTTTATCTTAAAAACAAATAAAGTGTTATTTGGTTGGTATTTGTCGAGTAGCCGAGTGTTTATGTTATTGGTAGTTTGCTGCCAATGATATTTTGCACTCTACCTGAGGACCAAGCACCTTTAGAGATTGGATAATAAAAGGTAGAGTATTAGTTTTTTTCTATTTGTCATTGTTAATTATTATAGATTAAGAAGGTGGGCAGTTCATTTTGGCATACCAACATGGCCTGAAACTAGATGTTTCAAGTGGTAGAACCAACATAAGTTGTAGTTTGCCAGTCATTTGGCGTATTAACAAAGGACCAATGTAAGTTGTAATTGAATGTTTATTTGGCGCATTAATGAGGCCTGAAACTAGTTATTTCAATTGGTAGGACCAATGTAAGTTGTAGTTTAACAGTCATTTGCTGCATTAAATGTAGGACCAACATAAGTTGTAGTTGGATGTTTATGTGGTGCATTAACAGGGCCTGAAACTAGTCATTGCAAATGGTAGGCCAACATAAGCTGTAGTTGGATGTTCATTTGGCACATCAACATGGCCTGAAACTGGTTGTTTCAAATGTAGGAACAACATAAGATGTAGTTAGATGTTTTCTAGATGGTGTGGTCAAAGTTGGCCATTAATAATATAGGTGATAGTTAGAGAGAAGTTAGTAAACATAGTAGTAGTGTATTTGTTGTTTTTTTTTTTGTTTTTTAGAACTGATCAGATTAGCGTAACTAGTAAAAGTGATTTTTGTATGACATTATATAACGTGGAAGCATAATCCTTAAAAAAGAAAAAAAAGTAATAAGGGAACACTCTGGATGAATGAGGATAGACCAATAGAAAGCAAGAAAGTAGAACTAAGAGGGTTAAGATTGATTGTACATACATTTTGAAATAGAATTTTTTTTTTTAATTGAAGCTAGATAGATCAGTGACAAAATGGAAGAAAGTGGAAGTGATGGAGGGGCAACATTAAAAGTAAGCTCGATATTCCTTAAAAATCCATCTATAGTAGAGGAAAGTGCATTTCAAATGTTAATGAATATGATGAATGAAATGCGCGAAGATATTAATTGAAATTGTCAAATAATGAAGCAGGAAGTTAGTGAGTTAGGACAAAGATCAAAGAAATGAGACAGGAATTAATGGGAAAAATGGACATAAGCCAGAAAGTGGTAGAAGTAATGAAGAAAGATGTAGATGAAGAAAAGTCTAAGATGTTAGAATTAAAAGGAAACATGGAAGAAGTGAGGGAGGAGTTAAATAATGGGGAAAAGAAAAGGAGACATGGAAGAAGTGAGGGAGGAGTTAAATAATGGGGAAAATAATCAGTTAGAAGCAAGAGTAGTGCATGTAGAAGGTATACATCAGGAATTAGTAAATAGCCAGAGAATAATGCAACAGGAAATAGTGAAACTAAAAATAGAGAGCATGAAAGAAATGACAAGGAATTAGGAAATTCTGAGAAAATAATAGAGAGCAAGGAGGATATAAAGGCTGAATTGATATATATATATATATATAGTAGTGTAATGTAAGAAATAGGGCAATATATATATAGTAGTGTAATGTAAGAAATAGGGCAGAAAGTAAAACAGATAGAACAGAAATATAAGAATTTCAGTTTTAATGATAAGCGAGATGTACGGATGGGTAAATTTATGGAAAAACAATTTACTGTTTCAGTATTTAAAGCAGAAGTAGGAGAAAACCCATTGAAACATTTAGAGAGCTTAGGTAATTTGTTTCATTTTAAAAATTTGCCAGAGGAGGATAAAGTTGCAGTGGCAAGTAGTTACCTCCAAGAGACAGCAGATGATTGGTGGCATACCTTAGGCGATAAACCACAGATGTTTGCAAAATATAGACGTTCGATGCTAAGAGCATTTTGGAACAAATCCAGGCAAGATGGAATCATGTACAAAATGTCCCAGGAAAGATATCCGAATGCTCAGGGAGAAACACATGCACAGTTCTTTTACTGGCAAATATCAAAGCTCAAGGTATTAATGGCATTTCCTATGTCGGATGGTCAGATGATTAGAGTATTATGAAATAAGATGCCACCAAATATACATTTAATGTTGAGCAAAGATGAACAATCAGTAGAAGAAATGGCAGAATTTTTAACACAGGTAAATTACAGTAACTTACCTCGGGAGCCTCCATATCGATACAGAAGAGGAGATGGGCAGAATGATTTATTTGGCAGAAAGAAAGAACCACCCGATCAATTGTAAAATAAAAATATAATGGGATGGAAAGTTTAGTAAGTAAATATGATGACACAGTTATAGAAAGACAAATCGTAATTAAATAAAGTAGTGGGAAGCAATATAATATTTATAAATTTAAATTTTAAAACTAAAATGCTCAGAATGATATTTTAGTTTAGGGGAGGGATGGAGATAATGTATCAAAGTACATTGTTATTGAACAATAGTGTTATTTAAAAATAGTAATATCTCATAAATTTCATCTTTTTAAAAAATAAAGTGGGAATAAAAGTTAAAAGTTGAAAGAAAATAAAAAAAAACCTAAAGAGTAGGGTACGGAGGGTTTTTTATTAAAGAAAATAATAAATGCTTTAAAAGAGGGTGTGATTTTTTTTTTATTTTAAAGAAAAAATAATCGATTTTATAAATAAAATGATTTAATATTATTTTGATTAGTTTGTAATAAAAAATAATAATAATAAAGATAATATCGTTTTGTTTTATAATAAAACAATTAAATATGTGTGTGTATGGGTAAAAGTTTTGAAGAAAAAATAGAAGCCCAATTAGAGCGAAGTAAAGGACAGTAATTTCATGAGACAATAGATGCTGGAGATAACAAACATTTCCCATTGTTAAGACATTTTAAAAATTTTCAACATTCCATTTATTTCGAATATTTTAAAAACATTTAAAAATATTTTTTGAAGTTACAGATATAACAATTATATAAATTGTTATGTCTACCGAAATGATGCAGTGTTAAATTATTGTATTGTACAATCGGCTGGAACCTCACTGTGAATAATATCAGCAGGTAGTTTGGTGGGTCAATCATGGTCAAGTAAAGCAATAAAATACTAGAGTGTCGATGCTGAAAAATCCACAAAATTTGTACAATATTACGGAGTCAAGGAAGGTTTGCTTGAAGTTAGCACTAACTGGCAATAAATAACTTTTAGAGAAACTACATTGTATTGTGTATGTCATTTTGAATTTTACAAATCCTAGGTAACTTTTGATTTTAGTATTCACTCATTCTTGATTTTCTTTCAAAATAAAAAAATTAATTGTGATAAATAGAACTTTAAACTTTACAAAATAATATTTAGGAAATATAAACGATATCGGTTTCTGTATTTAATTATATTTAAAGACATTGTGTGTATGTATGGGTGTATCTTAATCTAATATGTCAAGTATATGTTATTTAATATAATTTATTAAAATATTTATTTAGAATGAAAAGAATAATATAATGTATTAAAATATTTATTTAAAATGAAAAGATTATGTGTGTTTAACTTATAAAGCAAAACGATTGTCTTTTTTCTTAAGAAAAGGAAATACTTAAAATGTCCTTTAAATATTTACATTTATATTTTGAATATACACATTTATGTTGAACAATATTTAAAATAAGATGGAAATGGAGAGATTTAATTATTAATAGGAAATAAGTTAAAATTAAAAGAATAGAGAAACTATATTTTTTAAAAGTAAGGATTTGTTGTTAAATACATTAAAGTTTTCTTGTTCAGTAAGTTATCATTATTACTGAGATAGGATTATTAGAGAGGGCGGAGTTTTATTTTTCTTAAAAGCTTGTTACAATCCAGTGAGCTAGTTGGAAGCTTAGATACTGGATTTAGTGCTAATTAGATAAACATGTTGATTACAAATGTAATTAACAGGCGCCTAAAGGGTTTACCTTAAAAATAAATAAAGTGTTTATTTGGTTGGTATTTGTCCAGTAGCTGAGTGTTTATGTTATTGGTAGTTTGCTGTCAATGATATTTTGCAGTCTACCTGAGGACCAAGCACCTTTAAAGATTGGATAGTAAGGAAGATAGAGCATTAGTTTTTTTTCTATTCATCATTGTTAATTATTATAGATTAAGAAGGTGGGTAGTTCAATATATATATATAGTAATGATCATTCTATATTATTTTGATCACAGAGGGTGCCACGAGGTCACTGCATACCTGGAAAATTTAATTTACTGTGATCAAATGTTAATGATGATGATGATTGGCACTGGCTAAACCCATGGAGATAATAGGAGATCTTAATGATTGTTTAGACAATTGAGAAAAAAATGGAGACAAATGCCAGCCAAAGTAATTTTAAATAATTTAAAAGTGTATTCAATTGAAGTAAAAACAAAATAAATCTAGCAAACAAATTACAAAAGTTTGATCTAGATTTTACTGGTGTATTTATCCGAGAGTGTATGTGAGTAATGGAAATATAAAAACATTAAACACTCTGGCAGATATTTTCGTTTTTCTCACTATTTATAAAAACTAATTCTAGTTTCCACTTGAGAGATAACAAAACAACAGAGTCTTGTAGGAAATCAATGAAACAGTGGGAGACAAGCTTTCCTTAGCCCAGAATAAAACATCAGGTTCAAGGACATCATATGTCTGCAGAACAGCTCATAGTCAGGCACCTTTAAGCCAGCCAAGGCTAATTTCAATCCAAGACAAAAAACATAAGCACATATAACAATCTTACATAATCTTAGAAAGATTAAACAAAATCTTTAATTACAGGAAACAAAATGCTATACTCAATAAACTACCAGCCAAAAGATTTGCAGCTTGCTAAAAATGCAAACCAATTTTGTTTAAAATAAGTTTAATAAAAAATAATAGGACAGTTGAGTTGAAATAAAATTACAAATGTCTACCAAAACATTTATCAAGAGTTAGTAATATAAAGAGAGAGAGAGACATTAAACCTATAAAATATAGACTCACAATACACTCAAATAAATAAATTTAAAACACGTGAATCTTAAAACTAGAATTCCAAGATGCTATAAATACAACACATAATAAATTCTAAAAATATTCAAATTGAATATCTAGAAGAAAAAAAATTAACAAAGATATGTTTCTTTTAACATTAAGCTGAGATTTGATAAGGGATTTAACTAGAGATTTAACTCTGGTTAGAAAATGAACTTTTACCTCAAGATATAATACTAAGACAGGTGGTTGTCTTTCAGCATGGCACACCATTTAATTTTCTTTAAAGTTCTTATGTAGATTTTGGCTTCCATTTATATGTTCAGGAGTCTGGAGGCAATATTGGAGTCAATTCTGGATCAGGCTTTTATGACATGATTTTGGTGGCATGGTCTAAAGCTCTGGAGTTCATCTTGGGAGGATTTAGTACTGCATGTGAAGAAGACTTCTCATAGTGTATATATTTTGCATTCTGTGTGGAAAATTGCTATTTAGTGAAAAGTAGTTTATACTATGATATCAGTGAAATATCAGGCAAGGCAGCACAGCAATATGAATAATTATCACCAGTAGAATAATAAAATTCAGCTGCTAAAATTAGTCAGCAAAACCAATTATTTATAACAAGCAGCATTAGAAAATTTATCAGAGAATCCTTCAGTCCTAAATTTGGGGCTATTTATGTGAGCCGTTATCTTCTGCCACATCTTTAATTAGCAATTTTTTGACCAGGGAAAATTTTTATCTCAAACTTAATCTTAATTTAAATTTCTGATCAGTGCATTATCTTATTAAAAATTAATTAAAAAATAAATAAATGTAAAAACAAGTCTCAGCTTTTTTTAATAAATTATAAATAAATATAGTACTTCTGTTAATACAACTTATAAATTACAATATAACAATTTGGCAATTGCTAAAATAGAGAATTTTTAATAAATAAAACAACTATTGCCAAGCACTTTCAACTCCTATGAGTCCTTATCAAGGCAGTTTTAAAAATCATATTTTTTTCCTAAGCAATAAATTCAACATTTCATTGCATTGACCAGGAACAACTAATTGGAAAGCTGTTTAATTTTGAATTCAACTTGTGCTATGAATTCAAAATTAACCAGCATTCCGATTTGTTGTTCCTGGCCAATACAATGAAACATTGAATTTATCACTTAGAAGAAAAATAGGATTTTTTTATACTGCCTTGATAAGGACTCATAGGAGTTGAAAGTACTTGGCAATAGTGGTTTTATTTATTAAAAATTCTCTATGTTAGCAATTGCTAAATTATTATATTGTAATTTGAAATAAATTAAAACAGAATTATATTTAAAATAAAAGAAACAGGAATGCCATTACAAGTTTCCAAAATTAAAAGCTTTCTCAAAAAGGATTAAAACTTTTAATTAGAATATTTTTACAAAAGCTAAAAAAATGTAAAAAAAAAAAAAAGATTTTAAAACTGAAATCTATTGCAAATAAAAAAAAAATCACAGATACTTTTTTAAAAAATAAGTGAGTATGTGTGTTATATCACATACTCTTATTACATTATATAATAAAATATAAAATGTTGATATCTTTTTTTTAAAAAAAAGACTTAAACAAAACACAAAAGCCATTTTAAACTATGCGAAAAAACTGAAGCGGATAGAGTATCTGTTTCAACTGCCCCATAATGCCATGGAAAAAAAATAAAAGCATTCCTATGATATTGTTTTTTAAACTTCAAACATTTAAAACTCCCCTTAATAACCTGGCTTGAACGTTTTCCCTGTGCTCTGACTAAAAAAAACATTTTATTTTCTTAGTTCAACTTTATCCATTTCCATTATGTGATATAATATACAAATCTTTTTTAAACAGTCCACTCTAGGTTTAAATTTATTAACCTTTATCAGGTGATTGTTTTTCTCTTTTAACTAGCTCTCTGATATAGGTTACTTTTCTTATCTTCTCTTTTCCTTACTTATAAACTTTTGTCTTAACCCTTTACCATTCTGTTTTATTTTCTATATCGTACATCTTAAGACTCCTTTGCTGGATGAAACACATTTCTACATTTTTTTAATATTTTAAATAAAGTTGCTCTATAAACAGCTTTTATTTCTCTTTTAAAATCATATTTCTTAATCTTTCTCTTAATTCTTTTCTTTGTTTTAAATCTATGCTCAAAACGAATAGCAACTTTAATCCACTCATTTTTAGTTTCATGTGAAGAGTTCATTACATTATTTTTTATCTTTAACTCATATCTGTCTTCTATATTTTGATCTACATTTTTTAACTTTCCTACCATGCTATCTATTGTATCCCATCTCTGATTATTTCTATCTTTATTTCCACATTACCTGTTCTGCCATTATCCTGTTCTAACTCATCCTTCCCTTCACTTTCATCTCTTATCATCTTGACTTCCTTTCCAACTTCCTGCTTTTTTTAAATCAAATGTAACTATGGTTTCTATAGCTACCTGATTTTTCTCAACTCTTTCGATAATTTCCTGTCTCATTCCTCTCATATTGGCTCTGAACTTTTCCATTCTTACTCTATTCTCTTTCCTCATTTCTTTTACCATTTCTGTTTTGAAGTCAGCCAACATTGCTTGTTGATCCTGTTTGATTTCTTGTCACATTTTACTCATTATATCCATCATCATCTTCATCATCCATTGTGTCTCACCTTCTTCATTTTCCACTATTTGAGGGTTTTTGAATGAAACTGGGCTTTTTTCTAACTCTATCCTCTTATCACTTTCCTTCTTAACTTCCATTTTTTATGCTAATATTTAATCCAATTTTTACTTTCATTTTCTGTTTTTACACAACAACAAAAAAGACTTCTTAATATCTTTTTATTTATCTTTGAAGTTCAAAATTAACTCCAAATGACAATGTTATTCAACTGTTTACTTATTTCTCATTTGAAAAGGACAAACCTCCTATTCTAACCTATTCCAAGAATCCATATCAATGACTAGCACAAACTGATCTCTAATACTTAAATCTTGCATCTTACACTGAAATATTCCTCAATAGTTTAAACAAAATCTCACATTGGATTTAAACTCGAAGCCCCAAGTTGGTAGTGCTAAAATTCAAGTCTACTATGTAACATTCACTCTATCTTCTTTTGATCACAGAGGCCACCATAGGTCACTGTGTTCCTGGAAATTTTAATTTACTGTGATCAAAAGTTAATGATGACAATGATTGGAACCAACTAAACCAAGGGAGGTAGCAAAAGATCTTAAATATTGTTCAGACAATTGAGAAAAGAAAACATGGATACAAATGTCAGCCAAAATAATTTTAAATAATTTAAAAGTTTATTCAATTCAAGTAAAAACAAAATAAATCTAACAAACAAATTATGAAAGTTTGCATAGATTTTACTGGCATATTCATCCGAGAGTGTATGTGAACAATGCAAATATTAAAGCATTAAACACACTGGCAGGTATATTGGTTTTTTCACCTACAAAATTAAAAAGAAGATTGATAATATTTTCCTGCTTGTGATTTATAAAAACATTCTAGCTTCCCACTTCAAAAATAGCAAAATAATAGGGTTTTGTGGGAAATCAATGAAACAGCATGAATGAGCTTTTTTTGTCCTGGAATAAAACATTGAGTTCAAAGCAGTCATATGTCCACAGAACAGCTCATGGTCAGGCATTTTTAAGCCAGCCAAAGTTAATTTCAATACAAGACAAAAAACATGAGAAAAGATTACGATCTTACATAATCTTAGAAAGATTAAACAAAATTTCCAATTACAGGAAACAAAATACTATACTCAATAAATCAGCAGCCAAAAGATTTGCAGCCTGCTAAAAACACAACCCAAGTTTGTTTAAAATAAGTTTAATGAAACATAAAGAGACAGGTGAGTTGCAATAAAATTATGAATGTCTGCCAAAGCATTTATCAAGGGTTAGTAATATAAAAAGAGAGACATTAAGCCTATAAAATATAAACCTGCAATACACTCTCAGATAAATAAATTTAAAACACACATGGAAATTTAAAACTAGAATTCCAACACACTATAAATACAATACATAATAAATGCTAAAAATATTCAAATTGAATATCTAGAAAAAAAATTATAGAGATAGTTTTTTTAAGATTAAGCTCAGACTTTGATAAGGGATTTAAGTAGAGATTTAACCCTGGTTAGAAAATGAACACTTTTTACTTTGAGGCTGCTGTCTTTCAACATAGCATACTGTTTAGTTCTTTTTGAAGTTATTTCATAGATTTTGGTGTCCATTTATATGTTCAGGAGTCTGAAGGCAATCATGGAGTCAATCCTGGATCAGGCTTTTATGATATCATTTTGACAGTACGGTCTGAAGCTTCAGAGTTCATATTGGGAGGATTTAGAACTGCATGTGGAGAAGATTTCTGATAGGGTATATATTTTGCATTTTGTGTGGATGATTGCTATTTAGTGAAATCTAGTCTGTACTATGATATCACCAAAATATCAGGCAAGACAGCACAGCAATCTAAATAATTATCACCAGCAGAATAAAAAGATTCAGCCATTAAAATTAGTCAGTAAAACAAATTATTTATAATAAGTAGCATTAAAAAATTTATCAGAGAATTCTTCAGTCTGAAATCTAGGGTTATTTATGTGAGCTGTTATCTTCTGCCACATCTTTAATTAGCAATTTTTTTAATCAGGGCAAATCTTTATCTCAAACTTAATCTTAATTAAAAATTCTGATCAGGGTATTATCTTATTTAAAAAATAATTTAAAAAAAAATAAAAGTAAAAACAAGTCTTAACTTTTTAAAAAAATAAATTAAAATAGATTATATTTAAAATAAAAGAAACAGGAATGCCATTACAACTTTCCAAAATTAAATGCTTTTTCAAGAAGGATTAAAACTTTTAATTAGAATATTTTTACAAAAGCTAAAAAATGTCAAAAAGAAAATAGATTTTAAAACTAAAATCTATTGCAAATAAAAAAAAATATCACAGATTCTTTTTTTAAAAAAAAATAAGCAAGCATGTGTTTTATATCACATAATCTTACTACATTATATAATAAAATATAAAATGTTGATATCTTTCTGTTTTAAAAAACTTAAAAAAAATATAAAAGCCATTTTAAACTATGCAAAGAACTGTTGAAATGGATAAAATATCCAGTTCAACATATATACAAAAGAGGGGGGAGAATAGTGTGAATATACAACCCATAATTTTTCAAGAGGCTGAAGAAAATAAATAGTAGATAATAAAAATAATGGAAGTCTATTAAAAATTATAGATAAGTAAGAATTTAAAGATTATTGAGTAAAATAGTAGTAAAAAAATAATTTAACAATTAGCTTTAAATATAAGTCAAAGATTATAAACAAAAAGAATCCACATTTATTATTTTCAAAATATTTACATTTATAGCATACAGTATTTATGTAATATAAATATAGAGTACAGTTCTATGTAATGTAAATCCATTATAACTAAGAATAACATATTAGTTTAAAAAACTCCATTTTAGCTTATTTTTAATACTATAGACTCTTTGATTTATCACTTCATTTTTCACAATAAATCAAGCATCTTTAATCTTACATTTTCAATCATTTTTATCTTCACAAATCACTTCTAATTTATCTGGATTAAATCCATGTTCTTTATATATATATATTGAAACAGACACATTGTTTCATGAATATATTTTAAGATTTATTCTCCTCTTCCAACTAAAGTGATTGATTAAAGTAAAACAGATGTTTATTAAAAAAACCAACTTTTCAGTAATCTTATTTTAAAAAAGCAAAATGTTTACATTTAAGAGAAAATAGTGACTGAGAGTTGGAAAAAAAAATCTTCATTATTGATTTTTATAATTTTTAAATCATGAAATAAATACATCTTTAAGCATTAAAACTGGCATTTATTAAAATATAATTTAATTTTTGAACCGATGTTGTTGTATACAAAGTCTGATAATCACTGCCTTGTTTTCCAAATTTGATAATCTGCCTAATTCATCATATGTTCCCACTGAAACTAAAATATCCAATCATCAAGAAGAGATAAGAAACATGGGCTTAAATGAAAGCTGTTTGATAAATCAAATACAGTGGAGTCATGCTGGATTAATCCAGAGACTTGATCAGGGTATAAATAGTGAAGTTTAAAGTTCAAAAAAGTTCTATGTGTTGCTTAGCTGTTTAGTTGTCATGTGATTTTAGAGCAGAGTCACCTTTGGATTATTATAATTTCAGCCACACAGCTTATCCCAGCTGAGAAATCTAGTTTTACTAAGTGTGAACCCTACAGTTGTTGGATATTGAAAAGAAAAGTATTAATATGGGAAGCATAAGGATGATAGGCTAGTCATTAATAGCTTTCTCTCTATCTACAGCCATGAATCTCCAAACCACGCCTGGGTGAATATACATGAAAAATAAATAATTCCATTCAGCTTAAATAAACCAACCCCTTTTTGAAATGCAATAGTAACCTGTAGTGAATGAACACACCAGATGAAAATGAAAGTAAATATTAAATATTAAATACTTATATGTTTATAATCAAAATACATCTTTCTTGAAATAAAACATAAATTATTATCTTTTTATATGCAAATATGTTTTTCTTAGGATAAATTCTAAATGCTTATACATTTTATTTACCAAATATGTCGGTGTGGAAATAAATATTAAATACTTATATGTTTATAATCAAAATACATCTTTCTTGAAATAAATCATAAATGATTATATTTTATATGCAAATACATTTTTCTTAGAATAAATCCTAAATGCTTATACATTTTATATACCAAGTATGTCTGTGTGGAAATAAATATTAAATACTTATATGTTTATAATCAAAATACATCTTTCTTGAAATAAATCATAAATGATTATATTTTATATGCAAATACGTTTTTGTTGGGATAAATCATAAATGCTTATAACATCTTATATACCAGATATGTCTGTCTTGAAATAAAGAATAAATACTTACATGCTTGTTTACAATATACATTGTTAGTGAAATAAATCACGAATACTTATACTTTTATATACAAAATACACCTTTATTGGAATAACTCATGAATACTTATATTTTAGACACATGTTATGTCTGTATTGAAATAAATTCCAAATACTTATATATTTATAATCAAAACATCTTTAATGGAATAAATCATAAATGATTATGTAAACAAAATATGTCTGCCCTAGTATAAATTATATATGCCAAATATATCAATCTGAATAAAATATAAACATAATATAATTAAGGTACATCTATAGATGTACAAAGCACGGTTATACTGGGAAGGATTTAGAAGTGTTTAAGAAAATAATACACATCTATAAGAGAAGGAATTACAAATGCTTCTCAGTAAAATACAGCTGTACATGGATCAAGGAATAATATTTGAATCACAACTAAAGAATTAAAGAACACCGCAGATAAATATATCACCAACGAGGAGTAACTGATCAATGAAACCCAAGAAAATTTGCGCATACCAAGAAATGGATCCTAAAGTTGAACTATGTCAAAAATGAACTAATATAAACTTTATGGGCTTGTTGTCCAAAATAACTATGAAGAACTAATGATCTTAACAATTGTTATGAAATAAATTTATTGTTATATAAAACCAATCCAGTTGTTCATGTTGCATCACTTGTCATTCATTGCACTTGGTCACAAGAATTTCATGCCTCCTAAGCTATGTCTGGTGTAAGTAGACCTAGGTAAGTCAGATTGTAGTGAAATGGAACTCTAGTGGTGCCATTTGGGGAAACCAAACACATACATTTCTAGGTGTTTCCAGTCTCTATCATACAACATCCTCTGATGAGCAGAAAATATTATTGTAGGGGGAGATGATGTCTGTATTGGGGAAAATTTATGGTTCCTTCCTACAATATGCTCATCAGGAAATAGTTACAACCAAAGTAAAGAGGTTGTACAGGGGTCCGGTTACAATAATATATATATATATATATATATATATATATATATTATGTATTAAAATCAGTCAACACTTAGACAATATCAGTGACAATCAATAATCTTAACCTGTAGTCAAGGCAATCCCTTTTAATATATATATATATATATATATATATATATATATATATATATATATATATATATATATATATATATATATATATAATAATTTCTATATTATATATATATATGGTATGTATTGAAGTAGATCTTTCATATCTATTTTATGGCTGACCACACATTGTCACTCATGTTAGGATTGATTACTAAGAGTTGTGAAGCAGTCTGCAAAAGAAAGAAAAAAAATTGGCTTTAAAATATTGTAAAACAAGACTAGATAAAATAATATTTTCCAAAAAAATATTTACTTATAATAAATTTTTTTATCAGAACTGAATGTTTAAAATTAAAAACAATAAAAAATATATTTAAATGCATCATTGTAGGAGTGAATATTTGAGTGAATGAATAAAATGTGACAGTACTTTAACAAACAGCATAATTAGGTTAAACAGATTAAAAAAATTAATAATAATTAAGGCTTTTATATTTTAATCTCATAAAAAATTTAAAATAAAAACAAGGAGATTACAAGGGAATATGATTTATGTTATATGTATATATTTTTATTTGTTTGCATTTTTGTAAAAGTTAACAATTTGGGAAAATTGTAATTTGGTATGCAAAAAAAAAAAAAAAGGAATTTATTTTAATTAAATATAATTATGAATTTTTCTAAGGTTTGATAGTAAAACAACAAGTGAGTCACAGGGTAAGTGTATATAAACTATATGTGTCTTTAGTTTTAAAAAATGAATTGTGGTTGGATACTATAGAAATGCAGTATAATCTCCACTAATTTGAACTTTGAAACCTTCAATTGTGTGAAATCTGTATTGTAGCTTACTTTTTTTTGCAAGATAAATATGTCTAAAAGAAAGTTTTACTTGAAACTAGAAATCCAGTTACAATGAATCAAGAAACACTTATCCAATAGGATTTTATAATAAAAATTCTAAGCCACAAAAAAAAAGAAAATTTAAAACAGGTCTCAAAAAATTTGTAAATTGCCATTTTAAGTTTGTCTTAGTAATTACAGATACAGATCAATCAGATTAATATATATGTACAGATAAATCAGAGAAATACTAAGACATAAATTAAATAAATTCATAAGAAGCCATGCAAGAATTTTATCAAAAAATTGCTTCCAGTATTGTTATGTGGACATAAATTACTTGAATCAATTATTTGCTTTAAAAAAGCCATATTTTATTTAACGATCACTTTGGTATAAATTGACAATTATTATTATTATTTTTTCATGTGTCAAAGCATTGGCCAGGAAGTGAACCACAAACCCGGGACAACTGCTTGTAAGGCTGCTGTGCTAACCACTCGGCCACCAATGCTTGACAGTTATTATTTTTAAGAATGTTTTAAAATGTTTTTCCCGATCTTATTGATGTATTGTGACCTTTTTGTTTAGTTCACAGTAATAAGATGTATATAATAATCCAAAATTTAAACTTTTTAAAAATGTAAGTGGCACTAATAACTTGATAAGTAATTTTAGTAGAGACTGTAAAAGATATTATAAACATACTATCGTTTTTATTCATTTGTGATTGCTTTTTTTACGTCTATATCTAATTTTATAATAATATATATTTTAAATAATTATAATAAAAGATCGATAATTTTGATAGCTTAGTAAAATATTTTATAAAGTTGAATAAATACATTATTTTATGTTTAAAGTAAAAAGCTGAATTTAGGTAGTTTTAAAATATTATTTTTATGTTAATTAAAATACTCAGAAAATGTGGGGAATTTCCATAAGATAAGGGTGATCAAATCCACAAGCCTGGATATTAAGATAGTGTTATGATAAATAAATGATTACTTGCCATGAGGGCACACCTTATTTGAAAAGGAAAATACGACCTCCATTTTAACTTTGAATACAGTAGAAATCAGTTTTTTTTTATCTGCAGAATGTTAATTATAAAGAAGGTAAGGTAGGCATGATACTAGGTGGATTTACAAAAAAAAAAAAATGTAAATACAAAACAAAGACTGTATTAGGTAATTAATTTTAAAGTGACACTATATGAAAATAAAAACAAATTGGATCAATAATGAAAACAAACAAAGAAAGAATGAGTGAAATGAATTATGATCAAATGGTATTGTATCTTGGTTTATTATAGGTATTAACTTCATAGATTTGATGTGATAAAATAGTTACATTATGACAATATGTGATGTGGTTGTTTTGCATTCATAAGGATAATAATACAATGTTTCTTAAATAAGATATATATATAATTTGGAACCTATTATAAAAATATAAAAATAACAATATTATTCGTAATGATTCCTTGAAATTGAAAAATAGAAAAAATAGATTAATATAAGTTAAAAAAAATTTTATTGTTAGGTAGATAGGAGTCAGTAGTTCTCATTATTGTAGATAATTGTACAAATGTTAATGAAATTATATGGTGTTATATTTTGTTGTTATTATACATACTATTTATAATCCTGTTAATAATTATTGTTATTCATGTAAATAAATTAATATTGTAAATACAGTGGTAAAGTCTTTGTTTCAGTTTGGAATTATTTTCACCACTTTGTCATATCCAAATACACAAATTATTGGGAGTATAATATAGATCAAAAATGATAAATTAATTGTTTATTAAATTCAATTATAATTACTTGAGTGAGAATATTTAATAGCATTATAATTCTAATATAAGAATAATTATATCTTTATACTCACATGGAAATTTCTTGTGAAAGTAAATTTGAATTCATTTCAAATACATTCAGAAGAGGATATGAGTATTAAATATTAGTATGAAAATATTGTAGACAATTTAATTAAAGTTAACAGGGAATATAAAACCGGATAAGTTGGTAATTTAGCTGACTAAAGTAAAAAAAAAAAATTCATTTTATAAGTAGTAGTTAGTTATAAGTTATAATTATATTAATTATTATAAAATATGATGATGATTTATAATGTGGAATTTATTATTCTTGTTAAAAAGATATACTAATTCTAATGAAATGACTTAAAATATATTATAATGTTAGATGTGATTAAGATTAAGATAGTTAGATCTTAGTAAAATCCCTCTTATTCAATTATCTTAAATAGAGGAATTATTGTGTTATCGTATGGGAATAAGTAAAAACCTTGAGATATGCATAAGTTAGTAGTTATTATAAAAGATATGAGATTATAATAGATTTTATTAATTTGATGTGATTAATTCAAGATGTCATGGAAAGACATATTTTATTTTATTTTTTTATTAAAAACCACTCTCTTGTAACTGTCTTTGTAAATCTACCTTAGAAATTATTTGATAGATAATTATAATCAATTGTTGAGTTTCATGAAATAATATTTTATATGATTTATGGTTTAATGTTAGAGCTAGCAGGCAGATATATTCAAAGTGTATAGTAAGAAATGTAGAGAACCCGGGCGGACAGGTTATAGTAGAAAGAAAGGTTTTTGACGCTCAATTGTCTAGCCATATTATGGTATAATCTCAAAACAACAAAGACAAATTAGAAAGTGTAGTAATTAATTTTTTTTTTTGTATAAAATACACATCTGCAAAGGAAAGTTTACAATATATATAAATTTACGTATATTATTTTGAAGAAATACAGACATGGATTTGTAATATTATTAATATATATATAGGTGTGTGTGTGTGTGTGTGTGTGTATCTTTGTAATAAAGAATGTAAGTTGATTATGTATATATTTGATAATGAAAATAATACAAATCTTGTAAATTGATGTTTAATACATATATATGTTTTTGGAGAAGCAAATGATTTGTGTTATAACTAATTTAAAAGTTACAACTTGAATTTCATCATAGTTTAATTTATTTTAATATTTAATTTTGGTTTAAGACAATCTATTTCTAATTAATATTTTTTTTTAAATTTGGTATTAGTTTTTAAAAAAGTTAATTTACTCTACAGTTAACTCAGTTTTAAATGTAAGCAATTAGGGTCAGAAAAATATTCCTAAAGGATTATATTTTAAAAAGAATAAGGTAATAATACTTCAAGTCTCATTATAACTGCACAACAAAAGCCCCATAATCATATAAATAAATTATACATTAGTCATGTATGAGTATACAAAAATTGTTCAAGAATTAAAATATGAATGATAAATATTTTAATTTCTACTAAGAATGTAAATTGTCTTATTATCAGAAATGATCGAGTATTATCTTGTATTGGTATTTGGATTCTTACATTTATTAACAGTGATGGTATATATTTTATGTTTGTGTACTTTATTATATAATAGCAATTATATGTGAACTTTTGTTTATAGTTAAGTATATGTACAATATTTTAGGAGTTATAGTTATGAAAGAATAAATAAAAACACTTAAGGAGTATTACTTATGAAGATATAAACTGAATTATGTATATCTATATGATAGGTTTTCCAAGGTTTACATAGATGTGTTGTTTGATTAAACTATATTGTGAAGATATACAAGATGATTATGAAACCAAGTGTGACTAAGTAAATTTATTATAAACAAAGGCAAAACTCTCCATACAGTAGTGTCACCCTGTGCCAAACAGAGTAATCAATGGATGCCAGAAGGCTTGTGCATAAAATCCCTATCTAGTGCCTACTCATCCAATATCCCCAGACTAGTTTCTAGATTGTGGCCATCATCAGTGAGGAGCCTTGGATCTCAGAGCACTGCACCTAGATCTTAGGATTTAATGCAACCCTCCAGCAGCCACCTTTTAACTCTACTTTACTGCAAAACTATGAGAATGAAATTGAAAACACAATAATATTTTTAATCTAAGCTCAATAGCTTATATAATCATATGGGTCTGAACTCAATTCAGCACCCATACATTTTGGTGTTGTTGGCTCTTAAACAACCATAGCCATCACTATCCCATTAGGCAGGATTGATATTAAACCACTAAACATCACGTGATCACCATCTCTTTACTAGCACTTAATTGTTGTAAACAAAGGCAAAACTCTCCATACAGTAGTGCCACCCTGTAACTATATAAGCTATTGATCTTAGATTAGAAATATTATTATGTTTTCAATTTCATTCTCATAGTTTTGTAGTAAAGTAGAGTTAAAAGGTGGCTGCTGGAGAGTTGCATTAGATCCTAAGATCTAGGTGCAGTGCTCTCGGGTCCAAGGCTCCTCACTGATGATGGCCACAAGCCAGAAACTAGTCTGGGATATTGGATGAGTAGGCACTAGATAGGGACTCTATGCACAAGTCTTCTGGCATCCATTGATTACTGTGTTTGGCACAGGGTGGCACTACTGTATGGAGAGTTTTGCCTTTGTTTACAACAATTATGTGCTAGTATAGAGATGGTGATCATGTGATGTTTAGTGGTTTAACACCAATCCTGCCTAATAGGATAGGGGTGGCTATGGTTGTTTAAGAGCCAAAGACACCAAAATGTATGGGTGCTGAATTGAGGTCAGACCCATATGACTATATAAGCTATTGAGCTTAGATTGAAAATATTATCATGTTTTCAATTTCATTCTCATAGTTTTATAGTAAAGTTAAAAGGTGACTGCTGGAGGGTTGCATTAGATCCTAAGATCTAGGTGCAGTGCTTTCAGATCCAAGACTCCTCACTGATGATGGCCACAAGCCAGAAACTAGTCTGGGGATATTGGATGAGTAGGCACTAGATGGAGATTTTATGCACAAGCCTTCTGGCATCCATTGATTACTCTGTTTTCACAGGGTGTCACTACTGTATGGAGAGTTTTGCCTTTGCTTACAACAATTATGTGCTAGTATAGAGATGGTGATCATGTGATGTTTAGTGGTTTAAATTGATTATAGTTCTCAGAGCTATTAACATGTAAAATTATATACTAGATGCATTAAAACATTGAGTATTTGTTTATGACTATCAATATTTGATCATATCATTATATTAAATGATGTAAATTATATAAATCACATTTAGATAATTTGATATTAAGTAATAACCTGTAGATTTATACTTTATGTTTGTCTTCAATATTATAATATTAAATCGTGCTATCACCCTTCCAATGTAAAGCTGTCAACAGATAGAAAACTAAATGAAATGGCTTTACATTGGAAGTGTGGAAGTGTGATAGCAGGTTTTAATATTATAATTTGATATTGTATATATTTTGGATAATTTTCTGTAATATTTGAATGCTAGTATTATGTTGTACATTGTCTTTCTAAACCTGCTTGAGAAACATAAATTAAAATATAATTTAATAATAAAATCCCTCAAGAAATATGTTTATCATAGTTAATTTTACAAGTGACAATGTGATAAGAATTTATTTATATTAATAAAGAATACATGTAAATTTGAAGCTATTGGATTAATATAAGGAAGAATGTGCTGTGCCATTACTTTTTATATCCAAAAGATTATACACTGGAAATTAAAAATTTTAATTAAAGCTGGAATACTTATCATATGAGAGCGCCCCTAGGAAAAGAACCTAGAGCCACAAAATTAGAAGAATCTTATATTTGTGGCTGATTTGTATATGTATGATAGACCCAGCAAAACTCCCCCTTTATAATTCTATTTTTAATACGTATGGATACGATATAATAATAGGTTTTATTATCGCATACAAACACTAAAGGAACAAACAAGTACACTTTTATAAGTTTCAATTAAAAATATGCTTAATTATAATTTACTTTTTTTATTATTCAAGACTATTTGTAAAACAAATCACTAATAATTCCCCTTCTACTTTTCTCCTTTCTATACTCTCTTAACATAACTAACATAATTGTTCTTTTTTTTCTTTTTTTATATAAATAATAAAACAAACAAACAAAGGTGAAGAATAATATATGTATTTCATTCTCAAAGGAACATGCACTTTTACTTATATAAGTGTCCCAAACTGATCCAAATCTTGACCAGTATAGAGACTAAGTGGCTTACTATTATGAGCCAGTTATTACACTAAACCCCTACCCTTTCTTTCAATATTTACTCAACCCTTAATACTTTTCATTTTTGCTTTCTAAATCATTTTTACATTCTATTTCAATAACAATTTCTGGAATTCATTCATGGGATTATTATTATTTTTAACCTCTCCCAATAGTCTTGAAAATTTCATCAAAATTTAGTTAAAAACCTTCTGTAAAGAAAAATTTAAAAATATAAATATAAATAAATTATGTATTTTAAATAAACTAATTGGGCAATGTAGACATAAACATTATAAATATATATATATAAAACCTTCTATTGTCACAACTTATAGTTCATGGCTGATTAAATATAATCCTAAATAGATATGTTTTAAGTTCACCAATCTATAGTTTAATCAATAACAAAGTTTTTGTTACCCTGATCGATCAGTGTATGTCCATACATGTTTCTTCTTATCTCTTGGGAGTTGATTCTCTGCCATGAAGTTTGTTTCCCAGCTAGCTTGTTTTCTGTTATGCGATTTGGTGTTCCATGAGGTGTTTTCCCAGTTTGATAAAAATATAGGAATGGAGCAATGTCCTGGCTGGGGACGGATTCTATTTTGTTTAGTCTTCAATCATTTTTATTTCCATTTTTCTCTATATAATAGTTATTTTCTTTTTATTAAAAAAAACTAATAAGCTAATAATACAATAGAATTTTTTCTCTATTTATAGTCTTTTTTATCCATTGTCCTTTTATTTGATCACGTTCCCAACCAGTGATTGCATTTCTTTAATTCCTTTTTTTGTTTTTCACACCTTCCAACTATAAATCACGACAACAGAATTAATTACAATTCTTTTCTCTCCCCCCCCCTTCAGAGTAGAAAATTTAATTAAAAATTGTTTCCAAAAACAAAAAAATATGTTTTTTTAATATCACTTTCGATGTAATCTCTCAATCCAATTAAAAAAATAATAACTAATATACCATTTTGTCTTTTTCTTTTCTTTCTGTTTTTTTTTCTTTTTTTTTTTTAAATCCCAATTTAAAAAAACTAATACATAATACCAAAAACCTACTATAAAAAAACTAATAAATAATACCGCAAAAAAAAAACTTTCTATACACACAGCATTTATTTCTTATTATATACCTAATATATATGTGTATATACATACATTTACATACACAGAAAATATAACATGAGCTGATTGAAATTATCGGCTCATTGCATCCCTTCCTGATAAAAAAAATATTTAAAAAAACACTTTAATTACTCCATGAAGGCTTGTCTGTAAATTCTCTTATCCCGTTACCTTTTCCACTAGGTTCATTACTATTTTCCCACCTAATCTTAGAGTCTTCCCCTTCTTCTGTATCATTATACTCCATATCAACTAACATTTCTATGGCTTCCTCGATTGATAGATGTCAATTTTCTGCCAGTTTCCATTGTACTCCTGAAGGGAAATTGTACCTTATTGTTCTTACTATTTGAAATTGGTTCATTGGATAAGCTTCCAATGTTCTTAATTTTGCAGCTCGAAACTGGAAGAACTGACTGTATGTTCTGACTTTGTCAGATTATATTTCTCACATGATATTTTCATGCATATCACCTCTTGTTTTTCCACACCCCAGAACCCCCATAAAATCATGTTTTGATATTTTGAGAAAGTTTTGGGTCTGTAATTTACAGCTTTCCACCATTCCCATGCGGGACCACTTAAATAGCTCATCGCTATGATAATTTTTCTGCTTCCTCTGACCTATGAAGGTAAAAAAAAATTTGGAAACTATTCAAATAATCAAATGGGTTTTCTTCCATGTCTTCTTTAAACCCTTTTAAATGAATAAACTTGGCTAATGCCATTCTATCGAGGCTATTTTCCTCAGGTTTGTTTAGTTTCTTTTCCATTTTACTTTCCTCCATATCTATCATTGTCCACTTCTTTTGTGTGTTTACTTTTATTTGTTTTGGTTGTCCTTCTCTTTCCTTTTTTTCCTCACTATTCTTATCAGCTTCAACATCTGTTTTACTTAAATCTCCTTCTATATCTGATCTTCTTTATTCTCTTTTCAATCATTTATCTCTTTTCTCATATCTTCGATCATTTTTTTAATCTCTTTTATTTCTTTCCGGTCTTCTTCTATCATACCTTTAATCTCTTTTATTTATTTCCAGTCTTCCAAAACTATTATTTTTAGGTCATTAATAGCTCCCTGTATCTCTTCCAACTGACACCGCTCAGGGTTCCTGAATCTCACTACCAGGCTTTCCACTATACTTTCATCCTTGCTCATTTTTATTTTGTCTTTTTTTATTCTTCACTTAATTCTAAATTCTCTCCCAACCAAGACACAAACTCTCTGATCTCATCCAAAAAACCCACCTCACCTATCTCACAACTCTTATCTCTGGCTGTTTATTATTCTCATAAGCCCCAACACATTGGGTATGCCATTTTCTGTCTTACTTCCCTGACCCCTCTGTGCCACTGCTTTTTATATCTAAAAGATCATACGCTGAGAATTAAAAATTTAATTAAAGCTGCAATCATTATCATATGAGGGCGCCACTAAAAAAACATAGAGCCACAAAATTAGAAGAATCTTATATTTGTGGCTGTTAATTTGTATATGTATGATAGACCCAGCAAAACTCCCCCTTTACAATTCCATTTTTAATACATACAGATATGATATGATAATAGGTTTTATTATCACATACAAATGCTAAAGGAACAAACAAGTACACTTTTATAAGTTTCAATTAAGCATACGCTTTATTATAATTTACTTTTCTTATATTTAAGATCATTTGTAAAACAAATCACTAATAATTTCCCCTCTACCTTCCTCCACATAATCATTCTTTTTTTCTCTTTTTTATATAAATAATAAAAAAAAACAAAGGTGAAGAGTAATATATCTATTTTATTCTCGAAGGAACATGTGCTTTTACTTATATAAGTGTCCCAAACTAATCCAAATCTTGACCAGTATAGAGACTAAGTGGCTTACTATTAGGAGCCATTTATTATACTAAACCCCTACCCTCTCTTTCAATATTTATTCAATCCTTAATAATTTTCATTTTTGCTTTCTAAATCATTTTTACATTCTATTTCGATACCAATTTCTGGTATTCATTCATGGTATTATTATTATTTTTAACCTCTATCAATGGTCTTGAAAATTTCATCAAAATTTAGTGAAAAACCTTCTGTAAAAAAAAATTTAAAATACAAATATAAATAAATTATGTATTTTAAATAAACTAATTGGGTAATGCAGACATAAACATTATAAATATATATAACAAAAACCCCTTCTATTGTCGCAACTTATAGTTCTTGACTGATTAAATATAATCCTAAATAGATATGTTTTAAGACCAATCTATAGTTTAATCAATAACAAAGTTTTTGTTACCCTGATTGATCAGTGTACATCCATACATGTTTCTCCTTATTTCTAGGGAGTTGATTCTATGCAGCAAAGTTTGTTCCCCAGCTAGCTTGCTTTCTCTTACACAGTTTGGTGTTCCATGAGGTGGTTTCCTGGTTCGATGAAAATTTAGGAATGGAGCAGTGTCCCGGCTGGGGATGGATTTTATTTCATTTAGCCTTCTCTATATAATAGTTATTTTCTTTTTATTAAAAGAAAAACTAATAAGCTAATAATTAATACAATAGGATTTTCTCTCTATTTATAGTCTTTTTTATCCATTGTCTTTTTATTTGATCACATTCCTGGCCAGTGATTGCATTTCTTTAATTTATTTTTTTTGTTTTTCACACCTTCCAACTATAAGTCATGACAATAGAATTAATTACAATTCATTTCTCTTTTCCCTCCCTTCAGATTAGAAAATTTAATTAAAAATTGTTTCCAAAAACAAAAAATATATATTTTTTAATATCACTTTTGATGTAATATCTCAATCCAATTAAAAAAATAACTAATCTACCATTTTGTCTTTTTTTTTCTTTCTGTTTTTTTTTTCTTTTTTTTTAATCCCAATAAAAAAACTAATAAATAATACCAAAAACCTACTATAGAAAACTAATAAATAATACCACAAAAAAAATTATTTCTAAACACACAGCATTTATTTCTTATTTTATACCTAATATATATGTGTATATACGTACATTTGCATACACAAAAAATATAACATGAGCCAATCGAAATTATTGGCTCAGTGCAAGTACAAATGAAGCATATTGAATGAGCAGGGATAATAAAAATGACTCATTGGACATTTATATAAAATATCAATCAATACATTGGGTAATGTTTCTGGAGATTTGAAATAAGGAACATTATACAGTATATTTAATTTGTAAAAAAAAAAATTTGTTTTTTGCTATTTATTAACCATTGTTAGAATCAAATTTCTTATATGAACATTATCAGATCAGAATATTATTTATGTGATATTTTATTCAGTATTAATTTAATAGGAGTCTTAATCAGTATAAATCATTAATGATTATGAAGAATTAGCATGCAACTTGTGAATGTTATAAAGGAAATCTTCACATATTATATTAGTTATAGAGACTGTGTCCATTCCTAAAACATTTCCTAATAATATTCATCAGCTAGTGCAAAGATTGTAATTATGATCATGAACTCAAACCTGAAGTTAAGTGTATTTTCTTTGAATATTTTTATACTTACTTCATAAACATTAATACCATTGTACTTCAAAGTATATTCATATCATTGCATATTCTCTGGGCACTATAATATATATATATATATATATATATATTCTACCTAACCCCGCCCTCTCACTCTTTATATTTATATTTTCTTTTAATAATAATATATAAAGTACGTCGTCTCGTAAATTTGTCTAAAACATCATTTATATAAAGTAATAACAATGTTCTAAATTTTATTATAACGACTCGATCAGAATTCTATACCACTCTCTTACACAGAATCCTATCACAGGGTGGTTAGTGCTACGGGTGGAGTAATCAATATCATTGGAAAACTTTTGCCAATAACATTTATACTCGTTTACTAGAACACGTATTAGCCAATCAAACTTTTATTTATTTAAAGGAAGAAATCCTATGGGCGCCAGCCGAGCTTGTCGACAAGTCTGCTTGACCAATACGGTCTAGTACCTGCTCCCGCTAGCTCAGATACAATAATCAATCAAATATACTCCGCCTACTTAAAAAATCACTTTGAAAAATCTTTCCTACGCTAACTTTCTCACTTTCTCTTTTCTTTATTTTAATTATTTAAGTTAAATCTAATTTGAGTAATAACTAAACAATGAAATACTCATTTACGCTATTATACTTCGTTTTGTCTTATACCACAATTATCTACACTTTCGATCAAGTTGAAATAAAATTTAATGCACTCAAAATTCCATATTATAAATACAAATTAATCATACGCATACGCTTACATTTGAAGTAACAATAAAATCTCATATAAATACATTTGGAAATAATCATACGCATACACTGATATTTGAACTCACACTAAAATACATTTGATAAAATAATTATATGCATTTTTTTTTATATTGGAAGTCACACTGAAATTTCTGGGCATTGGAGCTAAAGACAATTAGTAGTTCATAAGATAAAGTTCAAAGTTTATTATTACAGCTTTAATTAGTGAGTTAGAAATTGAAACAAATATTACCTAGCTTTCTCCCCTCTGCACGGTTTTTTGAGCATTGCTTCAATAGTGTTTCCTTGTCAGTTAGCCTAACTGCTTGCAATCCGTTCCCGATGTTTTTGGAATCATGTGGGCTCCACTGACACCCGTCCCTTCTTGTTTATGCGACCATGATCGAATTTGGAACTGTCTGATGGTATTGCTGGAAGGATTCGTTGTTCACCTGGTTTTAGCAATGCAGCATAGTATAATTAATGAACGACAATTGCTTAATAATTGCTTAGGAATAATAATACAAGCATTGACACTAATAGAATAGAAAATTTGCCCCTTTTATATTTACATTCTTACTGCGTTCAATCTACAATACGTAACTAACCTCTGTTTGTTATTCTGATTTCTGGGTTTGGTTATTGACTTTTTGTATTCCTGCTAGGTTTTTCCTTTCTTTGTTATAGTTATTTCTTTTTTAAGTTTTCCTTTTTTGTTAAAGTATTTACTAATTAGTTGCTGGTTCTTATTTGTCATTAGCTCCCTTGTTTATTACATTCATTCATACACTATATTTTTCTTTTTATTATGATTATAAGACAAAACGAATTCACCTTGCTTTTCTTTTTTTTTTTCTTTTCTTAAAGCAATTTTAAATCGAATTTCAGTTTAGTCAAATCAAATTTCTAATCACATCAACCTAATTATCAATTTTTAATTTTTTTTAGCTTTTATTTAATACGACTCAAAATTATATTTTAGAAAACTATTTATTTTATGCTTTTAATGCTCACCTGTCTATGAAAAAAATCTTTATTTTATTTTACCTTACACGAACTTTTACTTTTATTAATATTTACACAAATCGCTTATTAATTAATTTTTTTTTTTTAAAAAAATTATATGTACCGCCAACGCACACACACTCCTTCCTAATATATCTCGGTACATTTCTCCGTCCCCCCTTTTTGAAACTAAAATATCACTCTGAGGTTTTAGTTTTAACGTTTAATTTTAATTTTATTCGATTTAATTTGATGGACTTCGTCTTCTCTTATTCTTGGATGTCGTATTCTTGTTAGTCTTCTTCTTCAGCATTGTAAGGATCGCGCATTGTACTTCCCCTACAGTCGGACCCTTGGGCGACTTTGAAGGTTATTTCCGTACTCCTTTATGATTTTGTATGGTCGTCATATATCGGTTGGAATTTCTTGTATATCCCTTTTTCCGGTGGCTTACTGGGTTGACCCTTACCATGACCTCTCTCCCAGTTTGAACATAGCCTGGCTCTCCTTTCTCCTCTGTCTTATATTTCCCATCTTTCTGGTTTACAGCGCTTCTCTTTCTTTTTATCTAGGTGGTGTTTTAATGGTAAGGGGTTTGAATGGGTAAGGGGTATTTCTCCCGTGATGAAGCTTGATGGGTTCGAACCGTGGATTCATTTTGGACCTTTATCTGTTCGCCCTCTTGGCCTCTTTTACCCATCCACATGATTGGTTTGTAGATATACACGAAATAAGGTCCTAATCCCTCATGACTCGTTCGCAGGATTAGACTGGATTACGAACGAAGTGAGATATGTCTGACTGGTGGCTGTCCCCTTTTCCATTCCTCCGACTAAAGGGAGTTCCGGTCTGAATTATCGCTTTGGGTTCCCACCTCTTGAAATGTTGCATTCAAGTACTTGTGTGTTTGTTTAGCATTAGCTTGCGTCCGGATAATCGCTCGAATTTGGAAAAACGCATACGTTACAACAAGATATTTCTTTCTATTGAACTGGGGTAGAGTCCGTAGAAACTATTGCCGTAGGCTGTTAGCTGGTTGCATATATAGTCTCAGGGCCCTTGATGGTTCTGAGGCTTTGTTTTTGCACATACAGTGCATCCCTCAATGACGTCTAAAACACTTTTATACATTCTTGGCCAATAAAACCAATTGCCTATCAACCCTTCCACTTGCTTGCCCCATAGTGTCCATACTTTTCATGTATGAACATGATTATTTGTTTTGCATATTCACTGGAGAACACTGTGTATGCTCCTCACTCTTATTTTATGCTGTAAAATCCCATTTTTCAAACAATAATTTTTTTCTTTCCAGGCCGTATTGTTTACAGGTCCTCCCGTAGGCTGACGGCGCAAGTGGTCTATTAGTTGTTTACACTCTGTATCCTCTTCTTGCTTCATTAACCCTTTCAAACTGCACTCTGTCCTCACCTTTATCTACTTCCCCGCTATGTACGCGTCATTACAGGTTAAATGTTGCTGCGGTGGTTCTATCGGATAGCGACTTAAAGCATCTGCCACCATATTGTCTCTGCCTGGGCAGTACTGTACGCGATAGTTGAATTCTTGTAAGATCAAACTCCATCGGATCAGTCTACTATTCGTGAGGAAGCTATGATTAAGGAACTCAAGGCTCCTATGGTCTGTGATTACTATCACCTGCGACCCAATTAAATACTGTCTAAACTTCTTAAAGGCCCAGACAATTGCTAAAGCCTCCCTCTCAGTTACTGTATAGTTTTTTAGGCTTACTTAATAAGTGACTTATAAAGAATAACACCCCTATTTCCCATCGTCCTGTACCTGAGATAATGTGGCTCCCAGGCCCACTCCACTACTATCAGTTTGTACTATAAATGGTTTGTTAAAGTCTGGGTATGACACTGACCTCTTTTAGAAACCCCTCTTTTACCTTTTCAAAACTACGCTCTTGTAGCTCCTCCCACTCCACCTTTTTCCTTTCTTAATAACTGTAAGAGAGTTCCATATCTGAGGAAAAATTTCTATAAAATCGGTTGAAAAAGTTACACAGTCCGAGGAAGCTTTGATGTCTTTCTTCTTGCTTGGTTTTGAAACTGTTGTATCGCCTCGATTTTTCTGGGTTTGGGTTCCCGCTCACTGATGATGTGTCCCAGAATTTCACCTCCAGAGTCACAGTGGCTTTTCCCCAAATTTATTTTAATTCCCTTTTGGCACTCCTCGAACAGTAGCTTCAAATGTTCGAGGCTCTTCCACACTATTCGAGGCCCGGTCGCCCTACATGTAACTAAACCTTAACCTTTTCTGACAATACTTGATCAGGTGTATAACCCCGCTATTTTTTAACTGAAGGGAACCCGATTAAAGTTATTGCCCTCCATTATATCTGATATTTCGTCTTCGGGGCTTGTACTGTTAGACAATCGAAAATATCTTTTTCTTATGGAACTCATTAATAACCACTTATAGGTGGCGGGCTGTGTCTAAACTGTTATTTTGTTCAACTGCCAAACACAACGAAAGACCCCCTTTTCTTTACTGTTACCAACGGATTATTGTAAGCTGAGGCTTTCGAAATAACCCCATTTTAGCATATTTTGTGCTGTTCTTCTACGGCTTCTATATTGATGTGGTATTGGGTTGTTCTCGCGATACGGTTGGTCTTCCATCAGTTTTATTCAGTGTTCGCCTTCGATAACTCCCGGACTTCTGAAAAACATCCTCGTATGTGTTCAACAAACTCTTCAGGTGTTCTTGCTCCCGTTCCTCCCTATATTATTTTTTTTCTAATTGTATCCCTGCACTTTCTGCTGTGCTCCGTTCTACTATTGGCTGCCTCGCGTGTCAAACGTATTTCGGCGTTAGCTTGCCTGTCGCTTTCGTAATCCAGCCCCCTGCTTTGCACTAAGTCTGAGCCCGGTAGTCATGTATCAACCCTCCAGATCAGCTGCGTCCCCGCGACAGCCACCCCCTTGCTCCGGCCCGGCCTCTTCCCTTTGCCGCCTAGTAACCTTTTAACGCGGTTATTTGTGTCCGCTTCGACGTTTCTGCGAATCACGCCTTGGCTGCCCGCAGTAGGCGGCCTCCTCGGCCTATTCTATTTTAGGACGTTGGTGCCCCCACTGCCCCCTTTTGTACTGGTTGCTTGCGCTATTACCCCTCCCCTCCCGCCCGTTACCCTCCTGGACGCGCCGCCTGGTCATCCCTATTATTGTTTCTTGGACGTGTACTGGGGCCCTACCGCGTTTTGTTGCCGCGTTTGTGCGTTTCCCTTCCCCCTTGCTGCGGGCTGGACTCTGTTCTCCTTCCTGGCTACCCGATATTTAACACCTCCGGCCCCCCCCCCATGTCTTCAGCGCTGTTTATATTCCTTGAGTTCGTTGGCTTTATTCCCGCGCTCCCCCTTTTCGCCCCTTGTAGTAGCTCGCTATATACTACCGCCCGACTTCTGAAAAAATTCTAGACTCTCCAATATCTATCGCTTCCCCTCTTTCCCGGAAGCATTTTGACACCCGCTGCTATTCCATTTTTTCTTTTTAATAATAACGATAAACTCGTGCCACCAAAACCTAACCTCCCGTTCCCCCTTTTTTTCTTTATACTAAAATTCCCCGGGTGTCCCTGCCCCCGTTTTATCTGATTGCAAAAACACCTCGTGCCGCCCATTTCTAATTCTACTACACCTCCCCTCCCCTTTCTAACTACACTTCTGTCCCATCCACCTGGCCCCCGCCGCGCCCCAACTTTATTTTGCCGCCTCCTCCCCCCCCCCCTATATATATATATCTTTTAATAATAATATATAAATCGTCGTCCGTAAATTGCTAAAACATCATTTATATAGTAATAACAAGTTCTAAATTTTATTATAACGACTCGATCAGAATTATACCACTCTCTACACAGATCCTATCACGGGTTGGCGGTGGTAACAATATCATTGGAACTTTGCCAATAACATACTAAGACTATACCCAAACTATTATTTAAAGGAAAATAGCGCCCGCGACAGGGCCAAAGGTAGCCCCCGAACAAAACAACAAAAACCCCCTAAAAACACTTTTAAAAACCCCCCTTCCACCCTTCTTTATTTAATTATTTAAGTAAACAATTGGTAAAACAAACAAGAAAACATCCTATAACTGTTTGCTTATACCACAATACCACTTCGACAAGTGAAAAAAACCCAAAACCAATTAAAAACAAATAACAGCAACACATTGAAGAACAAAAAACCATAAAACAAAAACAACCACCGATATTGAACCCACAAAAACAATAAAATAATTATAGATTTTTTTTATATTGGAAGCACCGAAATTTCTGGGCTGGGCTAAAGACAATAGAGCATAAGAAAAGTCAAAGTTTATTATTACACTTTAATTAGTGAGTTAGAAAGAAACAAATATTACCTGCTTTCTCCCCTCTGCCTTTTGAGCTGCTTCAAAGTGTTCCTTCGGTCAGTAGCGCTACGCTTGCAGTTCCGGTTTTTGGAACAGTGGGCCGGCCCCCCCCTTGTTTACCCTCGAATGGACGCGGAGGAGCCTGGAAGGGCCCGGTTTTAGCGCGCTAATAATAATACGCGCTAAAGCTAGGAAAAACAGACAATAGAATGAAAATGCCCCTATATTTAATTCTACGACAACCACAAGGTTTGTTGCGCGATTCTGGTGTGGTTAGACTGTACCCGCAGATACCTTTGTTATGTATCACCTTTGTTATTTTTCCAATTTCTTGTTAAAGTATTTGCCAAGTGTTCTGGTTTGATGCCCACCCAATAATTTCTTTTAGATAAGACAAACCCGTCTTTCTTTTTTTTTCTTTTCTTAAAGCAATTTTAAATCAATTTCGTTTAGTCAAACAAATTTCAACACACAACCAACAATTAATTTTTGCTTTATTTATCGCCAAAATATATTTGAAAACTTATTGCACCCCCGTCTAGAAAAAAACATTAAACCACCGAACACTTAAATACACAAACGAAAAAATTTTTTAAAAAGCACGCCACCCCCCTAATATATCTACAATATATATTATAAAAACAAAATAACAATAATAATAAATTGATATATTCTAAGATTTATTTTACCCACCCACCTAAAAAAAGGCAGATGTATATGAAAACTGTTGATCCTATCCTATTTTTTTTAAAAAAAATAGCAAAAAGTTTAAAGTTAAAAGAAAATCATTATTTTCTATAATTAAGAAAAAAAAGATAAACCAACATTACTGATTTTATAATTTTAAATTATGATATAAATACATCTCTAAGTATTTACTTAAAGCTGGCATTTATTAAAATATTACATTTTAATTTTTGAAATGATGTTGTTGTACAAAATATAATATTTGCTTGAGGCAAAGTTATCAAATTGAAAAACATGGCTTAATCCTCGTGATTCCTTATCTGTCCCACTAAAAGTAGTGGTCCAATCCTTAAGAAGAAAAAAGCACTCAGGATTAAATGAAAGCTGTGTAACAAATCAGATATACTGGGAGTGCTGCTGAATCAATCCAGAGATCAGGGTATAAATACTTGAGTTTGAAGTTCAGAGGAGATTTTAAAAGGAGTTAAAAAGTAAAAAAAGTGAAAAAGTTAAAAAGTTTTATCTAAGTGTTGCTTAACTGTTTAGTTGACAACTGATTTTAGTCCCCTTGGAATATAAATAATATTTACAGCCACACTTTTGATATTAAAAAGTATTAATAAGAAAATCATAAAGATGGAAGGCTAATCCATAATAGCTTCCTCTCTTTTTCCATAGCCATGATTCTCCAAGACATGCCTGAATGAACATCATGGAAAGTAAATAATGCCATTCAACTCAAATAATCCGACCTCTTTTTGAAATGCAGTAGTAACCTGAAGTGAAGGACCAAACTGGATAAAATGAAGGTAACAATTTCATGAAATATTCAATACTTATATGTGTTTATAAAAAAATTAATAAAAATACAAAATGAAATGTCTTTCTTAAAATAAATTATGAATAATTATAGCTATGTCAAAATATGTTTTATTGGTGATAAATTATAAATACATAAATGACTTAAATATCTATAATCAAAAGGCATTTTTAATAAGATAAATCATAAATGATTAACTTCTTATATGCAGATACATCTGAATTAGAATAAAATAAAAAATACTTATAACTATTTATATTGCTGATATACAAATAAGTATACCTGGAAGAATTAGAAATGCTGAGGTATTACATATAACTATAACTAACTAAATTATAAATGAAACTGCTGATCAACTTATAAGTAGAAATATATATCTGTGGCTGACTAAATAACAAATATTCATGTGATATAGTAGAATAATTAAGTTGATGTTATAAATGAAACTGCTGATCAACTGTGGCAGACCAAATAACAAATATTCATGCTATATACTAGAATAATTAAATTAATGTTATAAATAAAACTGCTGATCAACTTATGTGTAGAAATATATGTCTGTGGCTGACCAAATAACAGATATTCATGCTATATACGAGAATAATTAAATTAATATTATAAATGAAACTGCTGATCAACTTATGTGTAGAAATATACGTCTGTGGCAGACCAAATAACAAATATTGATGCTATATATTAGAATAATTAAATAAAAATTATAAATGCACATTTATACTTGACTGGATTATGAATAGTTCACAAACCTGGAATTACTTATATTACCTGTTTACCTACCTGTGATAAATAAAAATAATGAAATGTTATATGAATTACAAATGCTTACATGCATATTTGCTTATATTACATGTTTACCTACCTGTGATAAATTTAAAAAATAATGAAGTACTATATGAATTACAAATGCTTACATGCATATTGGCTGTGTATGAATAAAATAATTGAGCTTATGCATATAAATGCACATTTATACTTGACTGGATTATGAATAGTCCACAAACCCAAAATTGCTCATATTACCTGTTTACCTACCTGTGATAAATTTAAAAATAATGAAATATTATATGAATTACAAATGCTTACATGCATATTGGTTGTGTATGAGTAAAATAATGAGACATGTGTATAAATACACATCTATACTTGACTAAATTAGAGAAGCTTCACAAATCTGGAATTACTCATCTTACCTAGTTACCTACCTAAAAAGGATATACAGATATGGAACAAATAGTTAAAATTATTCATGCAGTAATGGTAGATGACTACTTGATAAAAAAACCCATTGACTTCTTTACACAAGATAAATTAAAATGAACCTTCATTTGAAATAAAGGATGAACTTTATTGGAAGGACTTATCAATATCATTGTTAATAAAACTGTTGTTATTTAAAATTAATTTCAGTTGTTCAGTTCCAATTTTTTTGCATCACTTGTTATTCATTGTACTTTTTGAAGAGAATGTCATGCCTCCTGAGCTATGTCTGGCATAACTAGACCTAGGTAAGTCAGGTTGTAGTGAGATGGAATTCTAGTGATGCCATTTGGGAAACCAAACATGGAAATTTCTAGGTGTTTTTAGTCTCTATGGTGATACATCCCCTGATGAGCAGAAAATATTGTTGTAGGGGGGTGACATCTGTATTGGGAAAAGCCAATCAATGGTTCCTTCCTATGATATGCTCATCAGGAAATAGTTACAACCGAGGTAATAAAGGGGTTGTATAGGGGTCCGGTTACAATATATATATATATATTTGTCAAATGTGTTTTTTCAATTGATATCTGAAACTATAAAGCATCTAATTGTAAAACTTTTAAAAGAAATATAAAAGTTACAAATAAACAAAAAAAAAATCCATTTTGTAAAACAAAAATAAAATGCAATAAAATGAAAAAAGTTTAGAAAAGAATTTAATCATTTCTAATTTTAAAAAAAGTATAAAAAAAAATCTGAATTATAAGAATTATAAAGGAAAGAGAAAATTGTGATTGTTTTTTAATAAAATAAAATATTGTTCTAAATTAAAAATAAATACTATTTATATTTAAAAAAATATTGTTAACCATAAATGCAAAAAAGTAACTTGTTTTAAAGCTATGAATTTTGACACAAAATAAAGCAGTTGATAGATGTGGAAAAATATGTGAATATGATGGATTGATAGTTTATGAGTGCATATATATATATTGTACCCTTTTTATTAAGGCAGAATTTGCTAAAAAGCTAATTTCTTAAAAAAAATTAAATTAAGATAAATCTAAGTACTATAATTGTCATAATAATATTTATAGGGGCTTAAATTTTGTTAACATGAATTCCTAAGTGGTTAAAAAATATTGTAAAACTATATTAAAAGTTATAATAATAAGAAAGCATAATAATTTAATATTGTATGGTTGGGATGACTGGTCTTAGCTATATTTTAAACATGTATTTAATATATTGTTAAATAAGCATTAAAAACCATTATTTTTTGGTAAAACTGAATTATAATGGCCACAACATTTTGCCCTCTATTTTAAAAAATTAAACTATATTTTATCCATACTATGTAACTGTAAAGTATATCTAACTATAAATGTATTTTTACATGAAGGTTAATTTTTAAAAATTAAAAAAAATTACATTTTTATGCATAGTTTTAAGCTATATAGCACATGAAGAAATTTCCAAAAATGGTGGTATCTTTGTGCATACCCCTAAAAGCAAATTCCTGCAGGTATGATGAAAATAAAGCTCTGCTTGTACCAAATTGGTATTTTAGCTTACGCTTTCCTCTCATCCATATATTTTCCACATTATTAGTGTGGATAAGTTCATTGTCCAGGTCAACAAAGTTGTCTTGATGGACAATGACAGAGTGAAGGTATATACCATTATGTACACTGCTTATATTGCTATATGCATGCCAGAATCAGTAATTATATGTGTTCCAGGTAAAATGTGTTGCTGTATGAGCAGTTCCCAAATGGCAGCTGATTTATCTTCAATTTCTGTTAAAAACACTTTCTTGACCATCTCTCTATCCCACTAAGCACCAGTGGACTTCTCTCATTGCCCCCTATGATGTTTATTGTGAAAGAAATATGACTCATTGATCTCCACTATCCATAGTTTGCCATAATCATCAAATCCGCCGATGAGTGCTGGATTTTTGTCAAAATATGTAGCACATTCTTCCCAGCAAAAATGACATCAGTCTATGATCACTCATTTGTTAACATCAGTCTCATGACTAATAAAGTGCACTGGCAATTATTTTAAGTTTTGCCACATGTAAATGTTAATAATTAATAGTTTATAACCTAGCTCAAAATTGCACATAAAAATGTAAGTTGTTTTTATTGACCATCATGTAAAAACTACATATATAGTTAGATATACATTACAATTACATAGTACAAATAAAATATAGTTCAATTTTTTAAAAATAAATGCAAATTTCTGCAGATGGGAGGAAAATAAAATATAGTTCAATTGTTTAAAAATAGAGGGTGAAAAGTTGTGGTCACTAAAAGTCAGTTTTACTAATTTTTAATATAATGTTTAATAGTTCAATAAGTTATTAAATTTATCTTCTAAGTTAAGTTTAAATTGTATAAAATTATTTATTAAAGTTTTGATTTCTATGGTGAATCAAAATGTTTTAATTTTGGTAATGTTACAAAATGTCAAAATTTATTATTCTAAATTTTCATAATTGCATTTAATAATTTCTTTAATATACTTTTTTTTTGTAATTCAATATTTATTTAGTTGTTTGCATACAGTAAATTTGAAAGTTGCAACATTTGTCTGGAAAATTAGATCACATGATTGATAATCTTTGTGTATTGTACATTCATAAGTTTTAGAGAAAGTTTTAAATACTTTCTAAAATCATTTATAAAATTGAAACATTTTATATATGATAAGAAATTTATTAATAAATATTATTTATTAATTTTTAAGAAATTTTAAACTACTAAATGTTAACTAAAATTGTTACATTTGGATTAAATATATTATAATTTTATAAAACTAATAAGAATTAATAAAATATATTGTTTTAAAATATTTTTGGTTAATTATAAATTAAATTGAGACTTAAATATTTTTCATATTATTATTTATAAATGATGGTTCATAATTTTATTTCTGATTTTTAAAAATATATAATTGGTAAATATGGAAATGTGTCTATAATCTGATGGTTTATTAACCAATTAAAATTGTCTAAAAAATAGGTAAAAACTGTGTGTAATTAAAATTATTCATTATTCTTATTGTTATTACTATTTTTATTATTATTAGTTATTGTTTTAAAACTATTTTTAAGTAGTATCAATTTGTTAATAATCAATTCTTTTAAAATTTATATAATTTTTTTTAAAAAAGTCAAAAGAATTTTAAAACTATTATTTAGTTTAACTAAAAATATTGGAATAAACCCAATTAATTTCCTGCTAGTGGAACTATTGTGAAGCCTAGTTAAGGATTTGTTGGTAAATTATGGGACATAAGCCTAAAGTTTTGAGCATGGGAAGGTTGGCAATGAAGGACTGAAGAGTTTGGGGAAGCATTTTTTTTTTCATAATGTATGAAAAATTTTATATTTATTTATGCAAAGAACTTTGGAATCATAGTCAAATATTATCTAGAAGTATGACATATATTTAATATGTCTGTGTTTATAAAGTCAAGAACTTTAAAGAAAATATTATTTAAGAAAAATAATGGGAAAAGACTAAAATGCAATCAACTTTTAAATTTTATAAAAATATTCGAGATTGAGTTATAAAAATATATTGTTTTCTCATTCTATAATACTGACATTTTTATTTTAAAAGATTATAATATTTTAAAAGAAATATTTATCTGTGAAGCAAATTATATTTTACACTTTTTGGAAGTAAAGTATTTTAAGAGGATGGCTGTTATAATGAATATGAATTGCTCATAAAGTTAATATGTGAATATTTTGATATAATAAAACCTGCTATCTTAATTATGATAATTTAATTTCAAAGAAAAAGGATAAAAGGGATAATAAAGAAGGATATTTTTATGCCAGAAATAAATGACTTTGATATTTAAAACCTGGATTTATCTGCTATATTATATGTGCCTAGTTGGAATATAATTTTAAAAATGAAAAGATGTATGTTTGTGCTAATTTGCTTACTTATTAAAAGTGACCAAAATGATGCATCTCTCTCTAAAAAAGAAAATTATATGCACCGAAGGAATGGTTAATCTGCCCAAATGAATATTTTAAATGATATCACATTAATTGTTCTTATCCTTGGAGAATATTTGCAGAAATAGACTGTATCAATATCTTCCAACAAAGAATGGATAACATTTTTTTCAGACTTCTTTGGATTATGAAAGTTGACTTTTTTTTCTTTATGTTTTGTTTTATGCACTGGGGAGAAGAAAGTTAAGAGAGCTTGAAGGGAAAAAAGGTTTAGACAATACTCGTCGCTAAGCAACAGCAATCCCTCAGTTTATTAACTGAACTTATTATATAGAAGGACATTTATGAAGAGGAATACATAACTATAGTTTTTATTATTATTATTTTAAAAATACTAACATTAGAATTATAATTTATTTATAGGTTACAGGAAAGGTTACTCTTTAGGAACTTTTAATTATAATAATATTAACTTTAGAACTTTTAACAATTTTTTTTAAAAAAAACTTTCAAAACATTTCTTTAAAGCATATTAGTTTTTTCTGAACGTTGATATGAATGTTATTTGTAATTTTTGTTATATTTTATGAAAAACTGGACCAGAAGACATCAAACATGTGATTGCAAATGATAAATCACATAGGTAATTTAAATGGTTATAATTGTTATATAATGTATATTTTTTTTATTTTTTGGAGTTGCTTGGAATTTTAAAAATATTTATCTTATGTTACATGAATGAATGAACATATGGATGTGTGAGTTAATAACACATAGATTTTTTTCTTTTATTAAGTGAGATAAGCTATGAGAAAATATGTATATATTTTTATTACAAAGATTGTTATAATTTTCTTAATGATCATAATTTTTATATGATTCTTTGCTAAATAAACTATATTACATTTATTTTTAAATACTTGATATTGAATGAATATTTTAAAGCAAACTCATTTGTATTTGTAGATAAGTTTAAGTGTATAAAACATTTTTGTATAGTAGTCATGGTTGGATAAAGTAATGTGTAACTTTGTTTATTATCGGAAAATTTATTTAGTTATTTTACGATGTTGATTGACTAAATCTATTTGAAATTTTTAAATGGTAGTGACAGGGAAGTAAGAAAATGAAACCCTGAATGCTTATATAAATTTATAGGATATGTTAAGAAGATAGGAGAATTGGCTTATATTATATCTAAGAAGTTATTATGCAAATACAGTTAATGTAGCCCTGTACTTTGTATTTATTTCCATGGACAGTGTTTTTATATTTGTATTTAATTAGTCTGTAAGTGCTAAGAAATCGAAGAACATTATTTCTTAAGGTATTAGACAAGGTCATACCTCTTTCTTCACACTGATTTCCATGTGGATTATTTAATTATTTTATACTATTGAGTCTTTGCTCTAGTTATTCCTTTATGTCCTATGCATTGTATCACTATCAGAATTTCATTAGTCAAGTTAATTTACATACACATTTACATACATTATCATTTATCAATATCACAGCAATGATTTAAAATCTATTTTGGCCATGAATATGATGGCCAAAACCTCGAAAATACTAGGCCTGGACTAATTTACTTTGATTGTTTTTGTTACCACTAACAGCTTCTTCATGCAGCATGTTAAAGTGCTTGTATATACTATTATGTAGTTTTGTATTTTTTTTTTAAAGATGAGTAATGGATAAATTTAGAAAGATGAATTGTTTTAAAAAGACAAGATATGTTTTGGGTATTGAGAAGAAAATACAAATGATATTGAATGCATAATACTGATAATAAAAAAATTAAGGAATCATACTTTTTCTTAATATTTTGATGATAAAGGAATTATCACTGTTCCTAATTTACAGTTTTTCAAATATTTTTGATACTTTAGATTTTTCATAAATTGACAATATTTTGTAGAACAATACATATTTTACAATGAAACATCAAATGAAGAATATATTAATGTATGATGAATGCTTATATTTTATTTAATTTTTATATATTTTTTTAATACAAAATACACATCATAAACTTAGAATGGTGCCAAGCAAATTGTTATTTTTATACATAAATAAACATTATTTTATTAGTTTATTTTCATTAATCTAGAATAAATGTGGTTAATAAATATTTATGCTAAATATTTTTTATATTTACAGAAAGTAAATTAATATTGATTATCAATTGATCTAGTAACAAATCTAATATAATATTGTAGGTGAATAATAGAATTAGAGTAATTCTACAAAATATATATTTCTGAATAAAAATTCATAAGAGGGGGTGATATGGTAAGGTTTCACTGCTAAATATAAAGATTTACAGCAAAATTGCATACTACCTGCCAATGATGAATGCAAATAAAACATTCATCAAGAAAATTGAGCAATATTGCTCAAGATTACTATGGAAAGGGCAAACTGTTTCCATCAGCATGAGAAACATGCAGGAAAACAAAAGATTAAATGGAATGTCACTACATTCCATCACTTCAATTAACTATCAGAAATCACACACTCTGATATATAATCTAGTCCAAAAGTATGGCCATGACCATATCACTGAATCCATAATTCCTACCGACACCCCACCCCCCAAAAAATTAAACTGGCTTGACCACCTAATTCTGTCAACAATTCAACAAAATACAAATGCCCATAACAATTATCAAAGCAAGATCAAGCTATGGGATACCCATCATATCCTAAAACAAAATAATCAAATCTTTACTACAAGATTAGGAATAACTAATCACAAGCTGATTTCCCTATTCAAGTATTGGGCTCTAAAACCAAAATACTTAAATTACTTACTTAAAATTAATCTGGATGCCATGCCGGTCAACTGGTTTCTCAGATATAAAAGATCTATCACCAAAGTCCAATCAATTTGCCACAGCTGTGGCAGGAATAAGGAAACATTTGTCCACATAATTAAAACATGCATGGGTCTAGGTAATATTAAAACAATAATATTTAATAATTCAAAGATAGACTACTACAAAATACTTAATTTAAAAGAATGCACTCATGGAAGAGATATTCCTACAATCAGGCTGGCAATTTTCATCACCTATGCCATTTGGATTGTAAGGTGCAAGGCACAATACCAACATCCCAAGCCAGATGAAAACTCATTATTTATTCAGAGCATAGAGAAAATTAAACAAAGAGACAAAACTCTTGCAACAACATTCATTTTTCAAGAGACATAGAAGCTATATCAGACTCTTCAATAAAGTTAACAAAGAACTTAACCACTAAATACCTAGCCTGTTTTTATCTCAATAATGTTAGTTCCATAACTCATCTAATATTGTAATTTTTCATTATCCATATTGTACCGGTCAACTGCAACCTATCAACTACACACAGAAACCGACTTCAAACCCAGACCGATTCCAGAACTAAATCTGAAACCAAACCGAGTTCAAACCCTGCGCACAAGTGACTGAGGTATAACAGAATCCATAGTATATGGTATCGCTTTAACACTAGCTCCGTGAGAACACAGACAATAATTCTGCCTAACTTATCTATATATAACTGCGCGGTGGATGCTCAACGCTAGGTACAATCAATGCAATATATATATATATATATATTCTCGTGTTGTCGATACAGACAGTAATCGAATGACGGTGAAATAATTATTTAATGAAGAGAGAGACAAACTAGATGACACAAATGTTTAATAATTATTCTTACGATTAGATAAAATTTAAACACAATGTAATTACTTGTTATATACAACATTACTTATTTTACTTCTAGTCTTTAACGGAAATCTATACAGATGTAATCGACGGACAACATTGCATTCTATATTTTGGTTTGCTTTGTAATCATTTTATCTATGACCGGTGTAGGCAATACCACAGATGATTTCTTTTAAATATAATATTAGTGTAACTTAAACAATTAATTTGTTTACGTGATTAATTATGTACGAGAGATATGAGGATCAGAGCAAACAAAACTTTAACTGTTTTATCTTTATTAGACTAAATTCTTTATTAAATTAAGGTCGCCTCATTGGTTTTAAACAAATCAAACCATCACGTAATACGGGGATGAGGAATAAGCTTATATCTTCCAATATAGGGTGATGTGACTGGCTGCTATATGAAACAAACATAATAATCAGAAGTAATAGCTTGTGGTGTATTAACGAAAACTGGGTGTCTCACACTTTGACAAGTATTCACCCCCACTGAGGAGGCTAGGAAAATTTCTCCCTCCCTTGTTTGAAATCACAGACTAGACACCGAATCAAGCTATGGGAAGCGAAATATAGCACTAAATCAGTAACATGGCGAACGAATGCTCAAAACAGAAATTATAAATATCTATATAAGACCTTATTTATTCCACCATACTTTTCCCACATAACCGTCTGATAAAGTAATTTAAAACCACATGATAAGCTTAGAGAATCATATATTTAACTGTTAATTAATTACACTCTGAATCTCATACCCCCCTGACCGTTTGGAAGTAGTAAACACAACAATGGCTACCCTTGATTATTATCCCCCCCCCCCGTATCAGAAAACGTGCAATTAAATAGATAAAATAGATTTTAGATATTAACTACCAGGTGGCATAGAATAAAACATCCTTCATTAAACTATAACACATACATCAATTTAAAACCAATATATATATATATATATATATATATATATATATATATATATATATATATATATATATATATATATATAATGATGGATAACATATCTATTTAAAATTATCATAAAATTTAAGGCATTAGCAACTTGTTATTAAAGACTAGAGTAAAGAAATTTAACAGGTGGAAAGGGATACATTTACTACAGGTTTACTATATATATTTTATTAAAAGAACAAAAAAACATAACAAATATTTAGCATACTTAGTACAGATTTAAATCTACTTATATAAGGGACTGGCATTAAAGAAAGTCAAAGTTCATGTAAATTAGATTTACCATTCTTTCTTCATCTGGATGCGTTTCTTGCGATGATGATTACTTAGAATGTAGGCGCGCATTTGGTTTTTTGATATAATGACATATTGGCTTTCAAAGTTTAGGGTTGGAAACTGGAACTATAGGCATATGAAAGTTGGACAACTGGAATCACAGCACATGATATTTCGGCAGGCTAGGAAGGTTTCATCGGCAGGACAGGGATCAGCTTACTGGACCTAGCTCGACATTATCCAAGTTTACAGATCACTCCTTAACACTGCACTCTCCAAATTTACTCTGATCTTTTCCCCTCTTTCGGAGTGGTCAAGAAGGAGAACAAAATGATGCAATACAGAATGATGTAATCCAGGATGATGCAATCTGCATGATGCAATTTAACATGATGCAATCTAACATGACGCAATTTAAAATGGCCAAAGTTCCCACAATTCTCCCAGTCATTGGTCACCTCATTTTGGACTCCGCCTTCCTGATTTTCTGGCCTTTAGTGATTTCACTTTTATTATCCAGTCGGTACATTGAAACTTTTTTTTTTAAAATAAATCTGTACAAGTATTAATTATTTAAAATTAAGAATTATTCGTGCAATGAAACTTTCTCTTTCTCTTTAAAATAATCTTATATTAGTATCCAAACCACACACACACGATGTATATATTTTATTACTTACAATATTTATCTAAAGGATTTATTTAATTATCTACATAAAACATGACATGAACAATTTAAGTTTATGTAGCTTGGATGAACAAAGCCTCATTGCGTGAAATAATGGTTTATAGCAAATCTGCTATACTAAGATTTGAAAACAACCAAAACAAACAAGGAAAGAAAAAAGAAAAAAAAACCATGAAACTATGATCGATCCTCAGAGTGAACTGTTTCATTTCTTCTCACTTCAAAAAAAAAACCAATAAAAAAAATGTTTATACATATTTTATCGAACCTGCATCGACTTACAAAGTCATTTGACTTTAGAGAACAGTCTGGGTGAGAATTTGTTCAAACATGGGTCTAAAACAATACATTTTATCAAGCATCTGTTTGGTAATATCCGTTATTCATTACTCAAAATCTATATTTAAATTATGGTCATTTATCCGGGTACCCTGAACTATATGTGCCCACTATGATCTCCCTGGGTCTGGAGGTATATATGGTTTTAATTGTCTAGCATTATAACTCCCTTGCAGACCCTTCCCTTTTAGTAAAAATGCGTTCTCATGGCATTCACAAGGGGAAGAACTTTTTGAATTCCTTCCTGGGTGCATTAGTGGCTCTTGGGGATGTTAGCCAGACTTGATCCCCTTTTTTGAAGTTGTGATGTTGCTTTCCTCCTCTCTTAATTCTATTCCCTGCCATGCATTCTAGTTGTTTCCGGACACTGTCTTGGTCCATGCTGCGATCGATACGCACTTACCCCTTTTGTGATAGAGTAGGTAAAATAGACAGGCATGGTATACCATAATGAAGACGTGTAGGGGGAAACTCGTGGATTCATTCATAGTGTGATTAATGCAATCCATGATGCATTGGATTTTATCAACCCATTTCTGATGGTCTGTCGATACGCACACTCGGAAAAGTTGACCGATTTCTCTCATGACTCTTTCGCATGGGTTTGACTGCAGGTTTCTTATTGATGTTAGATGATGATTTATGTTCTGCTTCTTTATCCAGTTTTTTCACTCCTTTGAGGTGAATGTAGAACCGTGGTCAGAAAGTATGGTTTCGGGCTTACCTACTTCTTGGAATTGTTTTTCCTGAAGAGCGTGAGTTGCATTTCTGGTGTTTGCAGACTGAACTGGGTAAATTTTAACGTATTTGGAAAAAATATTGTACGATACCAACAAGTACTAAAATGCTCTAAACTTGGACAAAGGGCCATAATGGTCTATTGCAAGGACATCGTTTGGTTTAGTAGCTATCACCAGTTTTATTTGTCCTGTGTAGGACTTGTTGGGGGATTTAGTAATAGCACAGGTATCACACCGTCTCGTAATGGACATGATATGGTGATACATTCTTGGCCAGTAGAATTGGCACTGGACCGCTTCTTCAATCTTCCTGGGTCCATAATGTCCTAGAAATTGGTGTACATGTTTAATTATAAGGGCCCTGAGTCTATTAGGTACCACAACTTTCCAAGGGGCACTGTAGTCTTTCGTCCGGGTTTGTAATATGCCTTTGTCAATTCGAAAGTGGGGATATCTGTTTTGTGACTTCGGATTTTTATCCGATGGTTTAGATAGGTCCTGGATGATATGGTCATACTGTATGTTCTGCCAATATCTCAAATTCTGTAATTCAGCTTCTACAGGGCTTGATATAGTCGTAGTCATAATTTCCAAGGATTGGTTCCTTATTTCAGGGTTTTGTATTTTCATTGGTATCGGGTGACAACTCAATATGTCTGCCACGATATTTTCTGACCCCAGGCAATAGTGGACTTGGTATCAGAATTGTTGGAGGGCCAGACTCCACTTGATTAGGTGGTCATTAGTAAGAAAACTCTTGTTAAAAAACTCCAGGCAATGGTGGTCCGTGATAATTATCACTTCAGACCCCAACAGGAACTGCCAGAATTTCTGGCATGCCCACACAATGGCAAGAGTTTCTTGTTCTGTCATAGTGTCATGAACTTCTGCACCTTTCAAAGCACGGCTGCAAAAATATATAACTTGGTGGGCTCCGGTGTCACTTATTTGGAACAGGATAGCTCCTAGTCCCTGTTTGCTGCTGTCCATTTGTACATAAAAGAGGCAATGGAAATCCAGGTGTTGCAGCCTTACAACCTGTAGAAAATTTTCTTTCACATGGAGGAGTTCTTTGTCATAACAGGGGGTCCATTCCCACTTGCGGTTTTTTTTATGAGGTCTACGAGGTTACTAGTTTCCTGGGCAAAATCTGGATAGAACTTATGATAGAAATTGCAAAGGCCCAGGAATGATCGAACCTGCTTTGGGTTGATTGGCGTGGGGAAATTTTCTATAGCAGCAATTTTATCTGGATGGACCTTGATTCCATGTTGGTTGATGACATGACCCAGGAAGGTTATCTTGCATTTGGCAAAATGGCTCTTCTCCAAATTTATGGTGATATTGTTTTCTTTACATTCCCTGAGGAACCTTTCCAAATGTTGTAAATGTTTCTTCGGATCCTCTGAGGTGATCACCAGGTCGTCCATATAACACACCATATGTCTCTGTATTTCTTCAGATAGGACCTGCCACAAACAGCACATTAGGCCCACTCCACTGTTTATGAGCCCAAAAGGGACTCTTTTAAATACATGAGTATACCTGTTATATCTAAAAACCATGTATTTCCGATCCCTTGGGTCCAGATTTAGCTGCCAATAGCTCGCGGTCAAATCCAAAGTTGAAAATACGGTTTTATCTGCCAGCTGTACCAGAACCTCGCGAATAGGGGGGGAGCATCTCTTTCTGGGATGGTGAACTGTTCAATTTTCAGGCGTCCAAACACAACTGCAAGCTCCCATTCTTTTTAACCACCACCAACGGGTTGTTATACAGTGATGGGCTACGTTCGATAATACCCCACTCGATCATTTGATGAATCTGGGCTTCTACTTCCCCTCTGTACTGGAAGGGTATGGGGTAAGTTTTGGATGGGATGTACATCTCCTCTTTTACTCAAATCTGATGTGTGTACCCTCTAATTTCACCCAGAGTAGGAGAAAAAATGGCCTGGTATTTCTTCAGGATTTTCCCGATCTGATCTGTGTCCCTAGGTTCTGTGAGAACAGACTCCTGCATCTTTTTATTGATGGCCAATGGGTCGACTGACTGGACCAAGCAACTTTTGCAGTCAGACTTTCAGTTAAGTGACATTTTGAAATTAATCATTTCACTTCCAACAAAACATCTTCCCCTTTCGTAATCGATGACCCCGTTGTTTTGAGTTAAGAAATCAGAACCCAATACTACGTCGTATATAAGTCCTGTCATCACGAGGAACGTATGCCCCACCATCCTTTGATTTATCTTAACTTCCAACCACACCTGACGGTTCTCACTTAGCATTTTTTCCCATTTGCCAATGTGAGTTGAATAGGTCGAGTTGGCAACTGCATAATCTCATGGGTTCTTTTTAGATTGTCAATCCAAGCCGCAGATATGATTGAGGCTTGGCTACCTGAGTCGATCAAAACCGTAACCTTGTTCTCTTCTATCTCTACTTCTATAACTGGGCACAAGCAATTCACTCGATGGTCCTGGTTTCCCCTCTCCACAATTAGGTTCGTCATCTGGTGGATGGTTGTAATGGACTGACATTTGCTGTTATTTGGGCCCGGAGGTTTGGAGTGTTGATCTACCATCTCCAAGAACTTTGCCATCTCCGAAATAGTGTGTATTTGGCTACTGATCATATGCCCCCTGACTTCCTGTGGCATGTTATATGCTATCATTTGGATAACTCGGGACTCTGACCAGTTGAAAGTGTGTAATGAACAAAACTTGGTCGCCTGCTGTAGAAAAATTTGGTTAGGGTAATTAAGTTTCCTGCCGGAAAGCATTCTTTGATAAAACTGCGTAACACTATCTCTTGTCTCTCCTCACCCCAGAATGTCTTTAGCAGCCTATCACAATACTCCTTAAAATTTCTAGGTTTTTCTGTCAATATAGTCCACCAGTCTTTGGTGACTGATTTCAGATGATGCTGAATGATGGCCATTTGCTGTTCGTTATTTAAGGTTATTATCCTGAAAGTATCTATCAAACTGTCAATATGTTCATGAGTGTTTTCCCAGCATTTCCCATAAAAGTCTATCACTCTGACCAAGGGGTGTTGGGGGTCAACTACTTTGTCCATTCTGATCCATTCCTGCTGGTAAATACTGTCTTCCTTTTGTATATTCCTTTAACCTATATGCTTAACTTTCGTATGTCAGTTTGATCTTTGCTAAAATATTTCTTTATAAATTCATAAGATATACTGATCCCTAATCCTATATGCCTAATCTTCCCTGGCTGCCAAGATACTGAGTTCCACCCTTTCACATCCAGTTTGTATGCCTCACTTTCTTTTGTTCACCTATGCTCCGATTAATTTTGTTATATAAGCAACCCCCTTTCCTTTTTTTTCTCTGTATATATATAACAATGTATCTAAACTGGTAAATAAATGGGACAAGATTTATTTCACCCAATTCAAACTGTTCTCCTCAGTCTTATATACACACAAAAAACATACTAATAATTAACATATATCCAGTATACTATTTTATAATACCGTCAGCGGTTCTCTCTCCTTTTTTTTCTCTAAACAAAATTCATCACTGCTGCATGGACAACATTTTGCTGACAAATTTATTTGAAAGGCACCAGTCTGCAAAATGTGGACCATGGATAGTTTAATCCACTGCTCACTCGAATATATACATTGATTATGCAATTTAAGTACTTTTAACTTGTTTTAATAAAACCTTGGTTGATATTAATACTAACATCTGCGGTGCTATCACTTAAAATTTCGATTTCTATAACGTAAGTATACACATCATTAAACACTTCATCAACTGCATTTGGCTGTTTGGTGATATACAATAAAACTTGACCTAAACGGTTACTTTCTCTAACAGATAACATATTCTGGATAATAAACTTAACTCAACTGACATTTATTATGCGATTTCTTTGAGAGGGTTTCTATACTAAACATGTATATACATACACACGTATTCAAATATTTATAACCTAGCAAGCGTCTCTACCTCTTTTCTCTAACACACACAAAAAAAAACAATTTGTTCTGTCACAAAAAAAACTATTAGCAGATAATATATTTAAATAAATCTACTTGACAAGTGGGAAATATTAGTCTATTTGACTTACTTCAAAATATCACTATAAACTGCTCATTTAATAACGCAAACTATATTCAACAGTATAAACACAAAATATATTCCTATAACTCAATATTTACTCATATCTATTTTACAGGGTGTGGGAGATTTCTTCATCAGAGCACCACAGAGGGCATCCAAAATTTAACCTACTGTACCGGTCAACCGCAACCTATCAACTACACACAGAAACCGACTTCAAACCCAGACTGATTCCAGAACTAAATCCGAAACCAAACCGAGTTCAAACCCAAACCCCGTGCACAAGTGACTAAGGTATAACAGAATCCATAGTACATGGTATCGCCTAACACTAGCTCAGTGGGAACACAGACAATAGTTCTGCCTAACTTATCTATATATAACTGCGCGGTGGATGCTCAATGCTAGGTACAATCAATGCAATATATATATATTCTCGTGTTGTCGATACAGACAGTAATCGAATGACAGTGAAATAATTTCACTATTTAATGAAGAGAGAGACAAACTAGATGACACAAATGTTTAATAATTATTCTTACGATTAGATAAAATTTAAACACAATATAATTACTTGTTATATACAACATTACTTATTTTACTTCTAGTCTTTAATGGAAATCTATACAGATGTAATCGACGGACAACATTGCATTCAATATTTTGGTTGGCTTTATAATCATTTTATCTATGACCACTGTAGGCAATACCACAGATGATTTCTTTTAAATATAATATTAGCGTAACTTAAACAATTAATTTGTTTACGTGATTAATTATGTACGAGAGATATGAGGATCAGAGCAAACAAAACTTTAATTGTTTTATCCTTATTAGACTAAATTCTTTATTAAATTAAGGTCGCCTCGTTGGTTTTAAACAAATCAAACCATCACGTACTATGGGGATTGGGGAATAAGCTTATATCTTCCAATATAGGGTGATGTGACTGGCTGCAATATGAAACAAACATAATAATCAGAAATAATAGCTTGTGGTGTATTAACGAAGACTGGGTGGCTCGCACTTTGACAAGTATTCACACCCACTGAGGAGGCTAGGAAAATTTCTCCCTCCCTTGTTTGAAATCACAGACTAGACACCGAATCAAGCTATAGGAAGCGAAATATAGTACTAAATCAGTAACATGGTGAACGAATGCTCGAAACAGAAATTATAAATATCTATATAAGACCTTATTTATTCCACCATACTTTTTCCACATAACCATCTGATAAAGTAATTTAAAACCACACGATAAGCTTAGAGAATCATATATTTAACTGTTAATTAATTACACTCTGAATCTCATACCCCCCTGACCATTCGGAAGTAGTAAACACAACAATGGCTACCCTTGATTATTATTCCCCCCCCCCCTGCATATCAGAAAACGTGCAATTAAATAGATAAAATAGATTTTAGATATTAACTACCCGGTGGCATAGAATAAAACATCCTTCATTAAACTATAACACATACATCAATTTAAAACCAATATATATATATAATGATGGATAACATATCTATTTAAAATCATCGTAAAACTTAAGGCATTAGCAACTTGTTATTAAAGACTAGAGTAAAGAAATTTAACAGGTGGAAAGGGATACGTTTACTACAGGTTTACTATATATATTTTATCAAAAGAACAAAAAAACATAATAACTAAATATTTAGCATACTTAGTACAGATTTAAATCTACTTATATAAGGGACTGGCATTAAAGAAAGTCAAAGTTCATGTAAATTAGATTTATCATTCTTTCTTTGTCCGGACGAGTTTTTTGCGATGATTATTACTTAGAACATAGGTGCGCATTTGGTTTTTTGATATAATGACATATTGGCTTTCAAAGTTTAGGGTTGGAAACTGGAACTATAGGCATATGAAAGTTGGACAACTGGAATCACAGCACATGATCTTTTGGCAGGCTAGGAAGGTGTCATCGGCTGGACAGGGATCAGCTTACTGGACCTAGCCCAACATTATCAAAGTTTACAGATCACTCCTTAACATTGCACTCTCCAAATTTACTCTGATCTTTTCCCCTCTTTCGGAGTGGTCAAGAAGGAGAACAAAATGATGCAATACAGAATGATGTAATCCAGTATGACGCAATCTGCAAGATGCAATTTAACATGATGCAATTTAAAATGGCGAAAGTTCCCACAATTCTCCTGGTCGTTGGTCACCTCATTTTGGACTCCACCTTCCTTGATTTTCTGGCCTTTAGCGATTTCACTTTTATTATCCAGTCGGTACATTGGAACGTTTTTTTTTTGTTTTTTTTTTTAAATAAATCTGTACAAGTATTAACTATTTAAAATTAAAAATTATTCATGCAATGAAACTTTCTCTTTCTCTTTAAAATAATCTTATATTAGTATCCAAACCACACACACACACGATGTATATATTTTATTACTTACAATATTTATCTAAAGGATTTATTTAATTATCTACATAAAACATGACATGACTAATTTAAGTTTAGGTAGCTTGGATGAACAAAGCCTCATTGCGTGAAATAATGTTTTATAGCAAATCTGCTATACTAAGATTTGAAAACAACCAAAACAAACAAGGAAAGAAAGAAGAAAAAAAAACCATGAAACTAAGATCGATTCTCATATCGAACTGTTTCAATATTTGTAATGTGTCACCCATATTTATACCCATTTCATAAAGAGTGTAACACAGGTATTAATTAGTTTAATAAATGTTTTGAGATAAATCTGTAACTCAATCTTTTTTTTATTTTAATTTTGTATATTTTTGTTTTAATTTTAATATAATATTTTGTGAATTTGTAAGATTGTAAATATTTTTGTACATAATTGTTTTATAGAATAGAATAAATTTGTTAAAGTTGTTTTTATAAAACTAGTCCGTGTTATTATTGATCTACTCCCTACCATAAGAGTCGATCCACAAAATTCAAAATTAAACATGTAATATATTTTGCATATAATAATTGAAATAATTTTTTTAATGATAATTATTATTCAGAATATGACACAGCAAAATCATATAGTATAAAATTATTTTAGTCATGATTTATTATTTAAAATACTGCCATATAATTAATTACATTTCTTATTGCTAGATATTGTTCAGATTATACCATACTTTTAATATGCCACATGATAAATAAGAGATGATTATTATTATTATGTTGTTATTGTTGTTGTTGAGATGTAATTAAAAATGATGCAAAATTCCTCATCACACTTGGCTACAGGATATAAATTAAGTGGATGATTTTATTTGAAGAACCTGAAATAATTATCTTTAATAACAGATTTTTTTAGAATTTATTTAGTACTATTATATTTGATTATTTATAATATTTTTAAAATCTTAAGAATGCTTTGGATTTATACTATTATTTGAAATAAAAGGAGGATAGTGTTCTTATGCCACTGAAATTGTATTCTTTGGGATATATACTCAATGTAATCCTACTGCTTTACCATTCACCAAATGTCTCATGATTATAATGATTATATTATTTATTTAAATCGAACTATATATTCTTCATTATTAATTTGAGCTAGTCTAGTGGTATAAATTATCGTAAGATATTATTTGCACTTATTTCTACTATTTTAAGATTGAAAGTTTTAGTCGGAGCATTTATTTTATTTATATTTATTGATTTTATTGATCGATGGTGAGAGTACAATATATCTTTATTATTATATTGATTTTTTTTTTTCAGATATCAAGTGCTAATTTCATTCAAGGTGTTATTTTTAAAAAGGCTTCTAAAATATTTAAATTATATTATGGTTAGTAGTGATTTATATATATATATATTAAAATCGTTTGTCATTTTTATTATCATTATTTAATTTGTAATAATTTATATTTGAATTATATATATAATAGATCAAATGTGAATTTACAAATAATAAAATTAACTTAAGATAACATTGCTAATAGCAATTATGTAAATAAATATTTGTTATAGCCATCTTATGGCAACAAATAATATTTATTTACAGAATTAATATTGAAATAGTAAATTTTGTAAAGTTGTCTCCAATTTTATTTTATTATATATAATTTGTGATATTCTGGTTCCATAGCTTACAATGCAACTTTATGATATTAATTAATTATTTTTTTTGTCTTTGTAAAAATTATATATATATATATATATATAATGAAGCATGCTTTTGTGAGTAACCATATTTAATAGAATAAAATAAACTTAAATGGCGCAAACTTTGGATTGAACAACAAATGACTTTGGTAATTGATAACATCAATACATCCAGTATGCTATTCCAAAATAAACTGGTCTATTGACAAGCTTTTCAACTGATTTATTAGGGCAAAACCAAAACTGTAATTTTCTCCATATTGGAATATTGCACCTTATAATGATGACTAAACTGCTTAAGCTTGACCCCAAGTTTGTCAATTTTCTCCTCAAGGTCAATATTGACTCTCCCTATGGCAACCTTCATCTATTATCAAAGAAGATATAACATTAACCCCATCTGCCCTCTATGCTTCAGATCAGAAAAATCCATGGCTCATATTCTCGACCAATGTGGAATATGAAAAGATCTATGTAACATTGCATTGAAAAGAATCAACAAATCAGACTCTGCTAGTATATTGCTAAAATATGCTTTCAAAAAAAAAATTTAGGACAAATCAGGCTCACCACAATGATAAACTTTTCAATCTGGTCCATCAGATGCAAAGTAATTTTTAACTTGGGATCAGATTGCTCAATTGAAAACTATTCTTAAGCATCCTTCACAAATTAAAGGAGGAAGATATATGCACATGTCAGCCAGGGTTAGCAGATCAGATCTGGGACCAGATAACTCTTTAGTCATTTTTATGATGGTCTCAGCTGCTACAGCCCAAGAGTCTGCTCCCGAATTTAACCTCCTTATTGACACAGTTCAGGAATGGAATTGCCAGAATACTTAGCAGCTAATCTTATGAACTCACTAATTATGAAATGTCTCTTTGATGTACTATACTTTCTTTGTTTATATTTAACACTCATGTTTTGTTATCATATTAATGGTAATTGAACGATTTAATTGTACTAGACCTAAATATAGGTGCAAATAAATTGAATTTTGAAAGTAAAATAAACTTATTATTGACATTTTGATAACACTTATCTTTAACTGGGTGAAAAAATATAGTAATAATGTTATAAATGCATGACTTAAATCTAAAGCATAAAATTTTATCAAAATCTTATATATATATATATATATATATATATATATATATATATATATATATATATATATATATATATATATATATATATATATATATATATATATATATATTAAAGTTCTTAATTGTGCAGAGCTTCTGGTTGAATAGCAAATAAATTCAACAAGTATGTTTCTCCAAAGACAGGCAACATAATTTAAAAGGCACATATGCATTAACAGTTTTTTTTATAAAGACTTCATACTTGCACAGACAAAGAAAATTTTAATAAATGAATGGCCTTTATTTTATGAATCACCAAAATATAATTGCCAGAACAGTTTTTGAAACTTCTCACACCATTACTTCAGTTTTCCACCTTATCTAAGGCAGGTAACTATTTAAATATAGCAATTAATCACCCATTCTTCTTTTTCAATTTAAATAAATTTTCCAAGCAAGATATTCAAGACTGTGGTTTTTTTATAAACATTTTTTTTCCAAATTAAGCAGACTTTTCTATGTAAGATATCTAATATAGTAGTTTGCCACACATAACTCTTTTTTATAATTAAGCAAGTTTTTGAACAAAACATTCAAATATAATATCAGTTTAGTCAAAATACTTTTATGTAACAGTTTAGTCATAAACTTTCTTCTCTAAATTTAAGCAAGTTCAGAGTAACTATTTAACTATTGCAGTTTTTCAAAGAAAAGGGCAAGCATCTCTCAAACATTCGACACTTATCATCTCTCAATCATTCAGCACTTATTAGAGTACATAAATACTATAATAGTAATATGTGTCAAAATTAGTATCATTCAGTTTGTAAGTGTAATTTACTACTGCTATAAACATAGCATTTCATAAGGCAAAAAGTTTAAATATTTTTCATTTTGAATTAGCTTCTTGAGAGCATAAATTAATTTATCAAATGTTTTTTAGTTAAGATAATACATAACTAATTAATTATTGATGATAATAAAATGTCATTAGTGTCCAAAACAAATGGTCTTCGTTTTCCTGATTAATTAGTTTCTTTAATTAAATTTATCCAAGACAAACTGTTTATCAGACAGCAGAACATTTAAAGTTTTTGACAATTATTATTTTCTTAATGAGATATAAAAGAATTTTAAAACTGTTATAGTTAACATTAAGATAAACTTCCAGTAAATTTACTTTAAAATAAAAAAAATTAAACAGCTAATGATAAACACATGACATAAGTAAGTAGAATAAATTATGTTTGATACCTGCTATGCATTAGTTTTGTGTGATAATGCTTTATTCATCAGTAAATAATTGCTTAACATTTAGCTTTCCAAATTATTCCTTCAATATTGCAGATTTAGATTTTCAATTCTCTTGGGATGAAAAACTTAGTACCTGATAAAGTTTTTTTATGTACTCATTTCACTAAAAAAAAAAAGCTTATTTTAAAAATAAAATTATCTTCTACTTTTAATTATTAGTGTCTTTCTCAGAAAGTTGATGGATAAAAATCAAATCCATCCTTTAACATGTGTGTATGCACTTTTATAGCTTGCTAACATCAGTCATTTTGATTGACAGGAAAAATCTTTTCCTCTTAATTTTTCAACCTTCAAATTAACAGTTAATTAGTATCTATGGTTTGAATCTAAAAATAATAAAAATTTAAATATTTACCACACAATCAAACATGTGATAGCCTAGGAATGTTTATTATTATTGAAGATACAAATTAATTAATAAATTATATTATTGAAATAGAATAAAAAATTAATATAACAATAATTATTATATGTGAACAAATTTAGATTTCACCAAATAAGAATATTCCTAAAATAATATCCAAAATTGTAAAATAAAATAAAAATTCCCATTAAGAAATCAAAATTAAAATTACCAATGCATTCACATTTGCACACATCTAGAAATTAGCACATATCTTTTAAAGTAACTATTTTAAATATCACTAAACTAATTATCTATTTTTTAAATAAACTAATTTACTTTAATCTCTAAATTCTATTTTAATTAATACTATTTTAACAAATGAATTGATTATTGTTAAGATCTAGTTTAAATAAAATATTTTATTATAATTATGACAACTAGACATTAACTTCTAACATTAACATTAAATTTAACTAGTATTATTTTTTATTCAGACACCAGACTGGATATACTAAATTGTATTAAAATAATCTGAACTTCTCTAATATTAAGCTTTTATTAGCTACACTTTTGGATTTAAGTTATTAAAATCTATTTTAATTATAAACTTAAGTATTTAGCAAAACAATAAAGTAAAATACAATAATATTTATTCATGACAAAAATACTTTAAATAATTTACTATTTAGATTTGCATATGCTTATTTAATCTTAATAAATACGATTTGCAAAGATAGTTTAACTTCATGAAAATTTCCTCTCATAAATTTATTATTATTATTATTATTATTATTATTATTATTATTATTATTATTATTATTATTATTATTATTATTATTATTATTATTATTATTATTATTATTATTATTATTATTATTATTATTATTATTATTATTATTATTATTATTATTATTATTATTATTATTATTGTTGTTGTTGTTGTTGTTGTTGTTGTTGTTGTTATTAAATATCTGAAATAAATGAATTATCAGTTTTTTGGGCAAAGCCAAAAGTTACCATATATTTATATATATAATGACATTCACGTAAATAAAATGACTATAAACTTTTAAAATATTAAATTGGATAAAATTCTAACATTTTAATTTTTTATAAATGTAAAATAATAATAATAATTTTTTTTCTTGTATTTTTGATTTTTATATTGATTTTAGAAATTATTGATACAGTTTTTATAGTGATAATTTTAAAACATGTTTACATTTGTTTAAAATTAAAGATTAATCTTGAATCATAATTTTAATTCTAATTTTTTGTGAACTAGAACGTTTTTTTGTTAAAGCATATTAATTAATTAACTTAACCGAATTTTCTGAGTGCATGTAATGAAATATTTGATCTGAATTTGTTTATTGAAAAGCCAAAATTATATATTTTTGTTATTAAAAATAGATTATATATAAAAGCATAAGATTAACATGCTAGAAAAATTTAGTTTAGTTTATCAATAATTATTGAGTATTGTAGTTCAGTGCCTTAGTGAGATGTTGACAACAAATCACAATGCATAAAAACTGATGAGTACAGCAATTATAGTAGATGCCTGCATTTCATCCATGATTATTGATTAGTTACTTTTTGAATCATTCACTAATTTTTGTGATCAAATTAACAAAAATTATCATCATGATAATCCTCATGTAAAGATAAACAACTAGTAAAAATCCTATTTGTGATTATATTTTCATATTTTGTTCATGAAATAACCGCAAAACTCAGAGATTTGTTTTCCTGGATCACTTATAAAGAATTTTACTTTAGCAAAGGGTTACATTCTCATTCTTTTCTTTTGCCTTTTATTCACTATTAGTAATAATTGGCAAAAAATAATTGTATATGCATATTGATAGTCAACCTACCTACTAACTTTACTTAAAGAATAATTATATATATTTTTTAATATGTACACCTGGGTCTCATTTTACACGATAGATAGGTTCTTCAGAAAACATGCGCAAATGAAATTGTGCAAAAATAGACGTAACTTACATTGAAAATGGGGGATGCAGTCTGTGATTTTTCAAAATTTGCATAAAAGCAAAGCACCATCATAAAATTACTTTAAATTTCGCACAAAAAAAATAAGGAAATAAAATATGACTAATAAAAAATTTCAAATTTGAAAAAAATTGATACAAGGCAAACTTTTTTTAACTATAATATTTAATTTTATTCAAAATAATATATTTTTATGCATAATTTACAGTACAGTAATTTACATTTTTATACACATTTTAATTATTATGATTTTCTGGTGACAACATAATTAGTAATTAATCTTTGAGATGATGATTTTATTAATTGTTTATGAAGCTTACGATATCCAGACATACAACCATTTAGCTCTCATTGGAATTTATGAGCACGTTAATGATTAGTGTCATTAATAAGATAATAATAATTGATTACGTTATTTTTTAAAAAGCAAAAACAGAATGTGGTTTAAAATGCAAAATTAAAATACACAATGTTTGAACAAATTTACATTATAATCTTGTAAAATTTAATATGTGTATACATAAAATGTGGAAATCATGATTTTAATTTCATTATTGCATAAAATCTTACTATTATAAAGCACTGAAAATATTGAAATTACTAAGATGAAAGTCGAAGTCCAATAATGTGCTATTACTTTCAATATAATGTAAGTGCACAAAATTTATTATTTAAAGTAATAGCGCATTATTGGAAATCGACTTTCGGTGAAACACGAATTGCATAACATCAAAATCGTGTTAAATAAGTCTATGTAAAAAAAGACCCAGGTGTATTTGTATATATATATTGTAACGATATATAAATATGCCATTACATTAATTTAAAATAAAAACTAAGTTCGCAAATAAAAATAAATTTATTAAAAATCTAAAAGCTAAAAAAAAATTAAAGAGTTGTTAAATGTATATATATTTGCACAGATGCAAAACTTTAGAAATATATTTTTTTAATAAATAAAAGTATTTGAACATACTTTGCTATAAAAAGTACAAGATTTAAAGATAAAATATTTTTGTAAATGGAAAGGATTGTTTTATAAATTAAGTGAAAAGCAAGCTTGCCCTTGGGGCTCTTGTATAATTAAAAAGTCTGATGAAAGATAGATAAGAAAATAAAGAAATTAGCTTGACCAATGGAAGCACCAAGCCTCTCAGACCTTAATGAAAATTATTGGAACAGTGACATTTTGTTTTTTGAATCTGGAGGATTACTATAAAAATAAAAATATTGAGTTCCAGACAGTTCCAGCTTTTTGGTGTTTAAGAGGTGTGATAGGATGCACATATCACACTCTCTATTTTAAAAAAAATGAAATGAATGTAATACTGGAATGGAACCAGCTAATGCCATCTCCAGAACATCAGATCGGTCTTCCAATGGAGACATCCCAGGAATTAAAAACAGGCACCTGGACTCTTCTACTGTGATCTATGAACTTTGTAAATTAACAAAAAAAAAGTAATTAAGAACTTTCGTCATTTTTTTTAATGATTCAGCTAATCTAAATTTTAAAATGAACTCTTATTTGATTTTCAAATTGATAATTAATGTTTAAATTATATGTATTTGAGTTTGCTAAAAAAAATCATTTCCATTTTTTTTATTCCATTAATATTTATTTGTATAAATTGTTTAAATGCATGAAATTTAAGTTGGGTGTGGATGTTGCATGGATTTGTTAGCAGTTAATTATGTTGTGGTTTTCATATTCACTTAGAATATATAAGTCATCGATGTTAATGCGGCATCTTATGATGAATGCCATTGGGTTTCTTGTATTCCCTCTGCAAGTGACATTATCAATGACTTTGTATTTTGATTGGTTATGTTTATTTTGAAATGTTTTTAACCATGGAATCTATGCAACCAATCTATACTCAACATTATAAAACAAATTTTATAAAATTTATCTGTGGGAATGCATGAATGGCTATATAGATTTGTAAAGTTATATTAATTAATTATGGAAGGGTAATCTTAGGTTATTTGTTTCGTAGTTAAATTGGGTCAATGGATTGGATATATTGATGTAATTAGTAGATGTAGTATGAGGTTCGCTACATGCAGAATTGCTGTATATGCTGCACAACCCTTTTTGCCTATGGATGGGATTGTAAGTTGGCAAAAAGGACCACAGTCCCTTCCTATGGAGTTTTTATTTTATTGTTCTTCTTGCCATACAGATGTAACATTCCTGTATTGGACAAGAGTCAGTGTCTTCTCTAACTATACCATTCAGGTGTCCATTGCTGACAGTATAGTATATAGTGCTGTTGTATTTTCATGCTACATTGAATACATCAATGTATCAGATGAATTAACGCCGGTTTGACTGTGAACTTTTGGCCTAAGGTTAAATAAGGGATAGAATATTTTCTTTTCAAATGCAAATCTATGTAGTTTATTCATATGTGACAATCTTAAAATAAATCTAAAATTCATCTGTGTGGATGATTTAAAATCTTAAAATAATAATTTAAATTAAAAATTAATATTAAAATCTAAATAATAAATGTTATTCCTCAAATTTAAAATGATTATATATGTGCGCAAAGAAATATTGTTTGTGTGTTAATTACTGGCAGTGGCTTATTTTATTCTTTTTTTAGATATTAATATATTTTGAGAATATAAATCTTTATTAAAACTTATAAAAAAATGTTTTAAATCTCTGCTACTCCATTGAGCTAGTGACTTGGGCTAACAGTCTGAAATAAATATAGTGGGATCTTAACAGTGCATATCTATCTACTTTATAAATTTTCTAGGTTCAAATGCCTAGATGGCGCCCTTGTAGTGTAGATACGTTAAGTCACTTATCCCCGATCATTATAATTGGTGCCCAAAATGTTTTAAATCTCTGCTACTCTACTGAGCTAGTGACTTGGGGTAATGGTCTAAAATAAAGTGGGATTTTAACAGCACATATCTGCCTACTTTATAAATTTTCTAGGTTTTAAATGGCCTAGTGGCGCCCTCGTAGTGCAGATACATTAAGTCTCTTATCACCAATTGTTAGAATATATATATATTATATCTATATATATATATATATATATATATATATTATAAGAGATGGCTTATAACCAACCTTCACACCTGTCCCAATTTTTTTCACAATGTTTGAATTCAGACCAAGTGGTAGGCAAATACTTTATCCTACATACCTACTTATATACATATAGTATATACATATAAAATCATATATATAGACTGATATGTTTGAGAAATTAATTCTTATTTTTTTGTCTATTGTGAGAAAGTAAACAAATTTGTTATATGCATAAAGTATATATGCATATAAACTAATATGTTCATCTATTGGTAGAAATAAATTGTTTTTCTATTATTCATTTAATATCATTAACTAAAATATTAATTGACTTATAGAATGGACATAATCAAAGATTAAAAATTATATGAGATCAAAATTATTGCTAAATGATTGAATTTGGAATACTGAAAATTAAATAATAATAATAATGTTTTATAATTTGTTTTTTCTTTATTAAGTTGTAACAATAGGTTTTTAGCTAGCACGAGACAAAGTAGTGTTTTTCACTTGAAAATCTACAATTGAACCATCAGGACATAAGTAAAATGTTTCTTCTTTTTTTAAAAAAAAAAGAAAAGAAAAAACTATTTGGCATTTAAAAACAGTAATTTTAATATCTGTATTTTCAAGTAATATAAAATCTTTATTTTGAATAAAAGAAAAATGGTAATTTAAACTTCAATTGATAATTATCAGGAATGAACTAATGACATAATTTATTCTGCAAACTGGAATTTAATTATTATAGAAATAATAAAAAAGAAATGTGAAAATATTAGAAATTAATTGTTTCTACAAGCCATTTTCATATATCTATTGGAGTAAAATATGATTAATAGTGATTGATAAATTGTCATTACAATCTGTCAGGGGTAAAGGACCAATGCTGTAGGACTTTCCAAAGCTAGCTTCAATGTCATTATGAAATTATGGAATTTGTAAAATTATAAAATTTTACAATCAAAACATCTATTTAAAGAACGCTGGTGTACAGCAATCTTCCATGGATTTATATACATTCAGAAGAAATAACTTGTATGTGTTTGTTTTAACCAAGCAGTATGAAAAATATAAATATCAACAGAGTTGGCAAACAGAAACATTATACATGGAGATTGACATTTAAATTTATAAACTCTTTAGTGGAAGATCAAATACTTGCTTTCCTCAGAATAAATGTATTTTATTTTGATACACATGATTATTTTTTTTTGCTTTTGTCATTTTTATTTGAAAGTTTGTGTTGTAATTTTTTTTGCATTGTGTATTCAAGATTCATTTTTCAAATTCGATCATCTGCAATTTAAAAGTTGAAGCAGTGGTTGGATAAATATTATATGTTGATGTATTTTAAAAAAGGAATCATCTTCTATAAATATGTATTATTTTTTTTAATAAAAGTAAATTTACAGATTCCTCTAGAAATTCAACATTGATCCATCAAGGCGATTTCAAGTAAGGTTTTTATATTGAAGGCAAACTTTAGGACAAATGAAACTATTTTGTTTACTAATAAATTTTAATATTTACTTGTAATTTTTTTTACTTCTGAGTGCAATTATCCCACTGAGTAAATAGTCTTTATCGTATCTGCCATTAATTATTTTATTAGGACTTATGCACATTTACATGGGAGTGGGGCTATATATATATATATATATATATTAATAAAAAAAAGTTATAAATGTATTTACCCTAGCCTAAAAATATCATTCTAATAATTACATTAATGGGGTGGGTTTTAGAATTAGTGAACTCTCATTTTGTTTTTTTGTTTTATGTATATATTTAATGAATTATATAGTATAATTTTGTATATAATATACTTCAAATTATTTTGTTTCTGTTGTATGAAGCCATCAAAATCATTAAAAAAACATTCTTGATAACTGAATATTTATTTATTTTATTATTTTTTGTTTGTAAATATTTATTATATATGTTGTTAATAAATTAATTTGTTTAAATCAATCTGATCTCTCTTTGATCATCACCATCATCACTGTACATTGATACCACTAGATGTTTGATTATCATCATCACATTATGAATTTACACCATTAAAGTTTTGATGATCATCATTATCATTAAGTATTGCTCTTATAAATAATTGATCATCATCATTATTTTTCTATATCTATGCTTATATATAGGCATATTTGGTTAATAATTGATTAGGTCCATCCCTGAAGAGAGCTGACTGCAAGAACTCCCTGAGTTTGAATTCCATGGTGTAATGGGGCCTAAAAAGAGAGGTGTAATGAATACGCACTGGTCTAGGTTACATTGAAATATTTTAAGTTAATTATAAGTTAGTACAGGAGTCCCCATCCTTTTTGCACTTAAGAGCACATTCTATAATACCAGCGAGGTGGCGGGCACCATTTATTTTTTTCAACCAGGTGGTGGGCACTATTTACTTTTTTGATGTAAATTTATAGTTGGATATTGTTAATAATCCACATAATGTACAAAAAAATAAAATATTAATTTCAAAAATAAAATTTTATCATATAATTAATGTTTATATTTTTATGCTGTAAAAGTATAGTATGCCCTACAATTTGATTACAATATAATACAACAATTTATAAGAAATTTTAAAAATTAAATTTATTTGTATCAGATAAATAATTTTTTATCATGTTCGGATAGCGGTAGGCACATGTAAAATGGTCTTCGGGCACCATGGTGCCCACAGGCATAGGGTTGGGGACCCCTGAGTTAGTATATTGAAAGTAGATATGACTTGGAACTAGGCATTTCATTGTGACATCTTTAGCATCATATTTGAAGGCCTAGGTCTGACAGTAGTGAGATGCATTCCCTTTGTTAGATCCCATTCTTGATTCATTAACATCTGATGCACCCAATTGTGTCATTGAATCATGGATGTAGGATATGACTTGTTGTAGGTTGGTTGACACATTGTAGTCAAGTCATCCAACTATTGAGTTGTATTTGTGTCATTATATGGTGTACCCAGTGGTTCCGGTATATCTGGCACTGTCAACTTTGGGACAGTGGGTTTCATTATATCTGGCACCTAAACGTTTAGGCAGGAACATAGTTTAGATGCAAGGGAGGTTCAGCCATTTGACTGGAACTTTTAAAAAAAATTGTTTTAATATTTTTTTTTATTTTACCCTTAAGCTTTAAATCTTAAATCCATATTGGACATAGTCTATTATATAAGATCAAGATATATTCAATAGGAATGATGGTAAAGAGATATATCCATTTTTTTTTTAAATTAAAATTCACATTAAAAGTAAATAATATTGAATGTGGTGAATGCAATATCTAATGAAGTGAACAAATAGTGATCAACTTTTAAATAAATAATAAGTGAAATTAAAAATAGAGGAATTAGGCAAGTTTAAACACCAGCTAAAAAAATAGACAGTAAATAGATAAATAATGGCATGAAGTGGTTAGGAGTCCTGCAGTATTGTATTTTGATATTTGTGAGTATAATGTTTTTTTTTGAATAATTACTTAAATAGATGTTATTAAGAAGTGGATTAATATTTAAAAGCAAAAGTATAAAGACTATGGAAGAGATGTTAGATACTTCTTCTGTTGTTGAAGGGGAAAGTAATAATGATAATAGTAATGGGGAAGGGTCTTTAACAATCCAAACTCCTGGGGGGGGGGCTATGATGGAAGAGAATGAAACTCCACAGAGACAAGGAGAAAGCCAAACAGCTTTTCAAACACAAGAAATCCCCACTGACAAAATTATTCAAGCATTGGAAAGTAAAGTAGTATATGATACTGAAAATATTTTCATTGCACCACAAATGTTTCAAGAAATGATGAACAAGATAATTATGGTCCACATGAATGGTATTAAGGAAAAGATGTATAATATGAAAACAGAAATGAAAACTGATATCAACAACTTGGAGGCAAAAATGGCAACTAAAACTGATATCAACAACATGAATAAAATGATGAGTGGCATGCTGATAAAGTTAAATGATAACATGGACAATGTCAATAGTATTAAAGAAGATGGAGTTACACTGGAAAGTGAAAACTTGACAATAAGGATACTACACTCAAAGTTGAAAATGAAATTTTACATGGTAAACCTTATCAATGGCATGATTGGTGCATTATTTGTGATACAATGTTGGCTGTACATTTGGAATAATGCTATAATTTTAAGGTTGTCCCATAATAATGTGTGATGGGTCCAATTCATTACGGATAGAAAATTTACCACTATGTTCTCTACTGGTAACACTAAAGGTGATTCAATTGATATAATGAGTTATGAACCATGTTTAGGAGAAATTGCAGAGCGCACATAGTGAAGTTAAACCTTATACTCCTACTCAACCTATTATATCTTCATCTAGTTCAGCATGTTCACTCATGGAGAATTTGGTCTTTTAAATGTAAAAAGGATGTTGAGATGATTATCTATCACTCAAATGAATCTCAACAGGCCATTATCTTACAAAAGAATGTGCCTATTTTTATTTTTAAATCCAATGATGGCACTAAACATTCTTTTATTGGTAAGATTTTACTTGATGCCAAATTTTTTGTTGGGTGGATGTCTCAGGCTTCCAAAGATGAGATAGAAGATCATCCTATAAATCTTAGTTTGGGAGAGATAGTACTGAACATATATCATAATAATCTAAGTACTCCATTACTAACCTCACAAATAAACTCCACAAAAATGGATCATGAAAGAAACATCTCAGTAACCATTCCAGTATTGGATAAAGCAGTTGAAGAACTTATGATTACAGGTGGAAAAGAGATCTTGCAAAGTAAACCTTACTGTAAGTGTAACTGGTACGGTGTGTGTAATCAACATCACCTTTATATTTGGAGTGATATTGCAATTTTGGAATTATCTGATGATGGTATTGGTTGTTTTAGGTTCATGATAAATAAGAAATTTATTATGATGTATCCTGGCAGTAGTTTCATGGATGCCTCAGATGATCTTGAAACTTGCAAATGGTTTTTAAAAAAATTACAATGTACATGCAATCAAGATACGCTTGACACTTTTAGTCAACCTATTATATTTTCATCTGGTTCCACATGTTTAGCCATTGGAAAGTGGTCTATTGTGTGTGAAGGAAATGATGAGATTATAATTTGCAGATTAGATAAATGATGACAGGCCATTATCTTATGAAATAATTTGTGTGGTTTTATTTTTGAATCTTCTCAAAGTACCAGACATTCTTGCATTGCAGAAGTCTCATTTGATCCTGAATTTTCCACTGGTCAGACATCACAGTTTTTCGAAAATGGCATTGAGGATTATTCCTTCAAGCCTAATCTAAAAAGGTTGAAACCAAAGAAGAATCAAGGTGACACTAGTGCTTGCACAGTGATTCCATCCACAAGAAGTGCCACAACGGTTAAACCATGCAACCAAGAAACTCAGAATGAATTGAATAAATACTACTGGAAATTTAAACCAAGTTGCCAAGTCAAAACCCATAGTCATGATGATGTTACCAACAATGAAGCATTGTTAGCTCAAGAAGCCATTTCAAAGGATAAGCACATTCTCAAAAGAATTAAATTCGATTATGTGGTTAGAACTTATATCTTGATCATCTTAGTCATGCTCTATGGAAGTCCAAACTTTTTTATTATCCTGATGATGATCTGGGTATGAAAAATCCTAATATGGAAAGGCAAACCATCATGTTGTGGTCCATTAAGTGAACAGATATACGATTTTATAAGTTGTGCAATTTATACGAAGGCCCATTCACATACATTAGGCATGTAAATAACATTGTTTAAAAGAAAAAGAACATGTTAGGGAAGGGCCTTCAAAAATTGCAGACCATTGGAACACATAGAAGGACTATGGAAAAAATTGAATCCACTAAGATTTTGTAAAGTACATAGACAAATTTGGACAATGATATAAATACTGACAAAAAATACCTACCCAATGATATGTTATAAATGAAGTCATCCATTTATTATATTAAACCTTAGTTGTTTAATTATTATTTCTTTAAATGTAGAATTTTAACCTACTCAGTCATTTAAATGAATATAAGTTTTAACAGAAGTCTGAGATTAAGTAATAAATTTATTTAACATTCCTTATAGTGTTTTCAAATAGTTATGGTTTCAATAAATATAAACCTGTAGCCATGATAATTATAATAGATAAATACTAGAATATATTACAAGCATGAGAGCAATTTACTATGAAGTCAAATCGTAGGAATCAGAATGTAAGAAGGTCTAAAGATGAATTCAAAATTGGAGACAGAGTGCTAATAAAATCTCCACATCCCAGTAGATCACAAGAAGGTAACTATTATAAATTTAGTAATACATATGAGGGAACATATACCATTGTTAAACAATCAGGTCCCAATGTATTTTGGGTAAACCAAAGAAATGTCCAAGGCATATATAATGCTTGTATCTTAAAGCCTTATTATGGGGTGTTAGTAACAATGTAGGATAATATCAGAAAATTTTTGATATAGCTGAAGTTTATAAATAAAATAAAAAAGGGTAAACTTTGCAAAAATAGCAAGTGTGATGGATAATAAAAAATATATATGTACTTGTGTATAAATGCATATATATATAGTACAGGATTAGGGATATTAAGTTTGATGAGGGTATTTCCCAAGCAACGCATAAATGCAATAATGGGAATATCTAGAGGCTAACTTAAATAGATACATTATGATATTTGGCTAGACCTTCAAAGTCCAATAAGCCTCAAAGGAGTATGGAGAAAGTTAGCAAATAAATAATTTCATGTGCCTTCTGTAACAGAAACAAATTCTTGGTTATGCCTCCATTATAAAACCATCAAAGCTCTAAGTCCAGCATACTATTTGAACTTCCCAAATTAGCTGTTAAATAATAGAAAAAAACTGTTAGAAAGTAATGAAATTAATATAGCAACCCTTCACCAAACCCAAAATAATCATACATTCTTATTGTACTTGTGAGTGCTAAAATTTAAAATCCAGTTTAAAATTTTAACTGTTTAGGAGAGGGGTTTAATAAGAAATTGCTTACAACCAACTTTCACACCTGTCCCAATTTATTTTACAATGTTTGAATTCAGACCAAGTGATAAGCAAATAATTTATCCTACATACCTACTTTATATACATATAGTATATACATATATAAACATACATATAGACTGATATGTTTGAGAAATTAATTCTTATTTTTTTGTCTATTGAGAGAAAGTAAACAAATTTTTATACACATGAAGTATATATGCATATAAACTAACATGTTTGTCTATTGGTAGAAATGAATTGTTTTTCTTTTGTCCATTTAATATCATTAACTAAAATATTAATTGACTTATAGAATGGATACAATCAAAGATTAAAAATGATATGAGGTCAAAATTATTGCTAAATGATCAAATTAGGAATAATGGAAATTAAATAAAAATAATAATAATAATAATAATAATAATAATAATAATAATAATAATAATAATAATAATAATAATAATAATAATAATAATAATAATAATAATAATAATAATAATAATAATAATAATAATAATAATAATAATAATAATAATAATAATAATAATAATAATAATAATAATAATAATAATAATGTTTTATAATTTGTTTTTTATATTAAGTTGTAACAATAGGTTTTTAGCTAGCTTGAGACAAAGTAATATTCTTCACTTGAAAATCTACAATTGAAATGACACGACAAAGGTAAAGTTTTTCTTTCTTTTTTTTTTAAAAAAAAGGAAAAGAAAAAACTATTTGGCATTTAAAAACAGTAATTTTTATATCAATTTTCAAGTTAATATAAAATCTTCATTTTGGATAAAAGAAAAATGGGAATTTAAACTTCAATTGATAATTTGCAGGAATGAACCAATGATATAATGTATTCTGCAAACTTGAATTTATTATTATAGAAATAATAAAAAAAACATGAAAATACTAGAAATTAATTCTTTCTACAAGCCATTTTAATATATCTATTGGAGTTACAATATAATTAATAGTGGTTGATAAAATGGTCATTAAAATGTGTCAGGGGTAAAGGACCAATGCTGTAGGACTTTCCAAAGCTAGTTTCAATGTCATTATAAAATTATAGAATTTGTGAAATTATGAAATTATAAAATTTCACAATCAAAATGTCTATTTAAAGAATGCTGGTGTACAGCAATCTTCCATGGATTTATATACATTCAGGAGAGATAACTTGTATGTGTTTGTTTTAACAAAGCAGTGTGAAAGATATAAATATCAACAGAGTTGGCAAACAGAAATGTTATGCATGGAGATTTACATTTCAATTTATAAACTCTTTTAGTGGGAGTTAAATACTTGCTTTTCTCAGAATAAATATATTTTATTTTGATTCACTGATTATTTTTTTTGCTTTTGTCATTTTTATTTGAAAATTTATGTATTGTAATTATTTTTGTATGGTGTATTCAAAATTTATTTTTCAAATTCGATCATCTGCAATTTAAAAGTGGAAGCAGTGGATGGATACATATCATATGTTGATGTATTTTAAAAAAGGTATCCAATTAACATGTATTATTTTTTTAATAAAAGTAAATTTACAGATTCCTCTAGAAATTCAACCTTGAACCATTGAAGCGATCTCAAGTAAGGTTTTTATATTGAGGGCAAAATTTTGGACAAACGAAACTATTTTGTTTACTAATAAATTTTAATAATATTTACTTTTAATTTTGTATTACTTCTGAGTGCAATTAACCCACTGAGTAAATAGTCTTTATCATATCTGTCATTACTTTTTTTACTAGGACTTACACACACTTAAAGATGGGAGTGGGGCTATATATATATATATTTAATAAAAAATAGTTATAAATGTATTTACCCTAGCCTAAAAATATCATTCTAATAATTATATTAATGGGGTAGTTTTAGAATTAGTGAACTGTCATTGTTTTTGTTTTTTTTGTTTTATGTATATATTTAATGAATTACATAGTTTAATTTTGTATATAATATATTTCAAATTATTTTGTTTCTGTTGTATGAAGCCATCAAGATGATAGAAAAACCATTCTTGATAACTGAATATTTATTTATTTTATTATTTTTTGTTTGTAAATATTTATTATATATGTTGTTAATAAATTAAGATGTTTAAACCAATCTGATCTCTATTTGATCATCACAATCATCACTGTGCATTGATACCAGTAGATGTTTGATCATCATTATTACTATCTATTGCTCTTATAAATAATTGATCAATATCAGTATTTTTCTATACCTATGCTGATATATAGACATATTTGGTTAATAATTGAGTAGGTCTATCCTTGAAGAGAGTTGACAATTGCAAGAACTCCCTGAGTTCAAATTTCATGGTATAATGGGGTCTAAAATGGGAGATTTAATGAATATGCACTGTTCTAGGTTACATTGAAATATTTTAAGTTAATTATAAGTAGTATATTGAGAGTAGATGTGACTTGCAACTAGGAATTTATTGTGACATCTTCAGCATCTTATTTGAAGGCCTAGGTCTGACAATAGTGAGATGCATTCCCTTTGTTAGATGCCATTTTTTATTCAGTAATATCTGATGCACCCAAATGTGCCATCAAATCGTGGATGTAGGATATGACTTGTAGTTTGTTTGACACATTGTATTCAAGTTATCCAACTACTGAGTAATATTCACATCATCGTATGGTGTACCCAGTAGTTTCGGTATATCTGGCACCATCAACTTTGGGATAGTGGGTTGCATTATAATATATATTGTACCTATACTGATATAGGCACATATAATTTTATCTAAAATTATATTATTAAAATAATCTTTCGTTAAAGAAAAACATAAAATTAAATGTTGAAGAGTTTATTCAGTTTGTTTTTGAAAAAGATAAAAATCAAATAGTTTTCTAGCGTTAGTTTTGAAATAAAAAGGGGGGAGGGGAGTCTTGGTTTGAGAAATTAAACTAAGGGTTATAAAAGGAAGTAAAGAGTTTTTATTAGTATTCATAAAAATATAATTTAAAAAGTTAAAACATACAAATCTCTTTTCATTCAAGTTTAATTAAAGGAAAAATAATGTTAAAACTAAATAGTAAATTGTATTAAAAATATATGTGCGTATATATGTGCGATTTGTAAATAAATAAAATGTATGTGAAAGTTAAAGAAGATTATCATTAAAAAACATAGCAATGGCTATTAGATATTAATTAATATAAAACAATATGTTTTTGCATGGCTATTACTAATTAAGCAATCTTTCAAAACACGTTTATCAAATGATTATCAATTCGACAACAGATCTTTGCCGGGAATATTTCGACAACATGTTGCAGATATAAATAGACTCTTTTTGTCAGACAGTTCATTCCACAAATTAATTGAGTGAGTTCAGTTCACAAAGTAATTGAGTAGTGCAGTTCAGAAATTAATTAAGCAGTTAACAAAAAAAATGCAGTGTTGAGAAGATCTTGGGAATGCACGTTTATCTCCAGCCAGATGTCCGAGAAAACAGCAGATCTGCCCGTGAAATAATGTCAGCTTAACATCTTAGAAAATCTCCATCAGTATCTATTTGTCTCCGATAGTAATAATCGTGAAAATCAGGAAACTCAGCAAGGACACGTCCCAGCTGGCTGGAAGCATTCATACTGGAACCATTCTATACTGGAAGAAACAACAAACAAGAAGAAAACAAAGTGTTAAATCTATGTTCAAAATCCTAGGTAAAACATTTGCTTATTTTCATTTATACTGTAATAGCCATTGCATTTCATTAATTCGTGCAAATCCTCCAAGAGTCTGATTATATGGAGTCAATATCATACATAAATGAACTATTGATATGTGTGTGATTAAATTTCAAATGCTATGTAGTCCTTTATTATCATTATTATGTGTGTGCATGAGTTAATATGTGCATGATCATTATATCAATATTTATTAGTTAAATTAGAGTGTTCTGTTATTGAATCTATAGGAATATTTAGACTATTTAGAAATGTTAATTTAAAATATGCATGTGTTTTATTAGAATTATAAAATGTTTAAATTTAGTAAATAAATGTTAGTTAATAAATTATCTTTAAAATTAAACTTTATTTGTCGGTCAATTCTTTTTATCAAATTCTTTTATCAATTCTTTTTATAAATTCTTTTTTACAATTCTTTTATCAAGTCTTAACCACTAATTATGTATAATCTATTAGTGATTACAAACAGCTGAGCTAGTCGTGGATTTAGGCGTTGAGTTAGTGGCCATTGCTCAAAGTGCATTATTTATTCATCCTTGAATAGATAGCTGGCGCCCATGTTTATACACAAACAAAAAAAAAGTGCTTTGGACGTGGTGTTCAACTCAACAGCCAAGAAGAAGCTATGTCCTGGAAATGTAACGTTAGTTATATACTTTATAGCTATCGTTTGGGCATACATACTCTCTGAGTATGTTCTTCTCTGCCTAAGAGACCGGTGTTTCGAATCCACACATTCGAACTCGGTTCAATATATATATGTATATTGTACCAGGTTTGAATATGAGATGTTTGAAACATGGGTCTCTTAGGCAGAGAAGAACATACTCGGAGAGTATGTATGTCCAAATGATAACTATAAAATATATAACTAGCATTACATTTCCAGGACATAACTTCTTCTCGACTGTTGAATTCAACACCAAGTTCAAAGCACTTTTTTGTTTTGTATAAACACGGGTGCCAGCTATTCATCCGTAAGATAAATAACATACTTTGAACAATGGCCACTAATTCAACACCTAACTACCCATGACTAGCTCAGTTTATTTTTAATCATTAACAACTTATACAAAATTAGTGGTGAAAAGAATTGATAAAAGAATTGATGAAAAGAATTGACTGACAAATAAAATTTTAGTTTAAAGACAATTTATTTTATATAACATTAATTCTACTAAATTTAAATATTTTATACATCTCATTTAACTAATAACACTGATATAATGATCATGCACATATTAACTCATATACTCACATATATAATAATAAAGCATTAAATAGTATTTGACATCCAGAACACACAAATTAATAGTTCATTTTTTATGTGCTATAGAGTTCATATCCTTGACTCTTGGAGGATTCATATGAATTTTTACAAATGCGATGGCTACTTTATAAATGAGAATAAGAAATTTTTTTCCTTAGGATTTAAGATGTGGATGCATCTTGCTGTTTGCTGCTTTTGATGAAATATTTTTAACCAGTTAGATTTGATGTTTTTTGAAGAGATTTAATGCTTATTCATTGGTATTATTCTTGGAAACAGTTAAACACTGATGGAGGATTGCTAAGCTGTTACACAGACATTATTTTCATGGGCAGATTTTGCTGTTTTACTGAATTTCAGGATAGAGATGGCCATATGTTTTCCGTGGTTTTAACACTGCATTCTTGATTGATTTTCAACTGCACAATCTGAATTATACTCTTAACTCTCTGAACTAAACTGACTGAACTGAACTCAACTCATTGTCTGATAAAATTTTACTATTTATATATGAGACATGTTTTTGTTTCATGTCCACCAGAAATATCTGTTGTTGAAATTCCTTTCTTAATCCTTTAATAATTAGTAGCCATGCAAACATGTTGTTTTTATAATTTTAATTAATAGCCATCACTGAACTTGTTGTTTTATAATTCTTTAACTTTCATTTATATATAATATTTAATACACATATTATATTTACATTCACATGCACATATATAAATTTTATTCTAAAATCAACACTAATTTTAAGATGACCCTTTTTTCTTTAATTTAAATAATAGATTTATGTTCTTAAATCTTTTAACTTATATTTTAGCTAATAATACACAAAACTCTTTAACTTCTTTTTATGAAACTTTTAGTTTAACTTTTCTAATGAAAACCCCTTTCCCCTCTTTTAATTAATTAATCGTAACTTTTTTTTCAAAACTAATACTAGAAAACTATTTGACTTTTAATCTTACGTTTTGACAGCAAACTGCATTTTGTTTAATAAAGAAACTCTTTAGATTTTCATAACTTATTTATTTGTTGATTTATTAAAATAATCATTTTTTGATAAAATTATTATGTACCAACTACAATCTTGTTACATTACACCATCTTCTGTTTGAGAGTAAAATGCATTCTTTTTTGACCATTTATCTCTGACAACTTTAATTCTTAATTCTAAATATTTAATTTTCTAAGTTTGCTTTTTAATATCTTTTACTTTACATACTAAGGGCAATCTTCAATTATGCTTTACTTCCTTCTATGCTGAATACATTGCTCACAATGATCTAAATCCTGGATAATGACCATGAGGACAAACTAATTTTGTGGCACAGGGATCTTTTGAAAATGAAGCGGAGGCAGATTCGCTGACTTATACCGACTTACAGGTATATAAAATTGAAGCTTGATTTGCTAGGTTTCTATCAGACTTGGAAAAAAAGGGGTCACTGCAAATGGCAGGATTCATCAACTGTCCATTTTTGACTTACGCTTTGGAATACGAAATGTGAAATGTGGGGACTATCACCCAAAGAAGTAATACACAGCTTATGCTGGTTATTCCCAGTGTGGATTTTAAAAGAAGAATTATCCCTGATAAGTGCATTATGGGTACTAAATTTTATTCAGCCAACAGTTTTAACTTATCCTTATCTAAAACTTATTTCTATACTACCCTCATCCCTTTAATTTCAAACCCATATACATTTTAACCTTACAATATTATTTTTAAATTTCCCTGAACATTTATTTATATTATCCTTTGCTCTAACCTTTACAAATATTATTTTAACATATTTACTTATATTACAATACTACTTTTAAACCATTACGAAAATTATTTAAATAGATTAGTCTTATGATATTAGTTTTAAACCATTACTTTAACATATTTATTTATATTAAAGTATTACTTTTAAACCATTTATTTATCTTCCTTTTATTACTGTGTGTGTACTCAGGAAACTATTTTATTTTATTATGCTACTTTATTTCACAGATATATTTTTACAGATATTTTATTTATTTATTTAACTTGAATACTTGATTTATTTAATCCTACTAACTTTACTTTTAAATCATTAATTTGACCCATTTATTTAACTTGATTTTATTGATTTTTATTTCAACTGTTTTTTTACAAGCATTTTTCTTTCCTGATATGTGCGTGACTGAAAAAAATATCTTTTATTTTACAAAGCCTCCTTATTATTATTTTTACTTTCAACATTTCATTTTTTATTTTAGTTTTATATAGAAGTTTCAGATTTAATTTATCAGATTTATTTACATTAGAATAATCATATTCGTGCTCATTGTCCATTTCCGGTCCTTATTGTTTCTGTCTACTTTAATATTTCATCCCTATTACTAACATTTAAACTTTGTCAGGCGGTTTTTTTCTTTTATGTATTAACTCTATAATATAAACTAACTTTCCTCTTTTGTCTATCCCTCTCTTATAATTTGTTACTTTATCTCTTTCACGCTCCATTCTATTTTCAACTTCGTAAATCAGAAAACCTTGATACCTAGCACAACTCCATATTACTTCAAACTAAGAATGTTTTTTCCTGCCTTTTTTCTTTGTTTTAAATCTACATCTATGGCAAACGTGAACATTTACTTTAACCTTTTTATTTTTATTTTCTATCTTGATTAATTGTATTTTGAAACTACTATACTTAACACTATCTTCTACCTTGAACTTATGTCTCTCTTCTATTTCTTGGTCTACATTTGTTTCTACTTTATCTGTTTCAGTACTATATGATTCTAATTTAATTTCTATCTCTTTTATGATCTCAACTTCCTTACTTTCTGTGACAAACTCTTCTTCTATGATCTCTTGATTTTTTTCTACCTTTCCTGTAATTTCACATCTTATTTCCCTTATTTCTCTAATCATTTCTACTTTGACCTGATTAATTTCATGATGCATTTCTTTCATCAATTCTGCCTTGAGTTCTTGCAGACTTTGTTCAAATTTCTGACACAATTCTTCTTTAAACTCTTGCATCATATTCATCATATTCATCATTTTCATCATCTTCTGCATCTCAGATATTTCTTTCTCTTTTTCAATTTTTAAAACAATGTTTAAATACAATTTGTTTATTTATTTACCCAGAACACATAGCCAACTCCACCCCTAGTCTGTTCTCTACCCATTCTTGATGATTTAGCTCCACCCTTAATATCCAACTGTCACTAATTTAAAAGAATAATTTATTTTACTTATGTAAATAGCATAAATGTCAAAATCTCTTTTCATTTAAAGAAAAAAAAGTTTTTGGCCAATTCTTTTTTTTTTTTAAATTAAAAATCAAACCACTTTCAAAATCATAATTCAGCTTTGGTGTAAAAAAATTTTTCAAACAAGAAACAAAGTATTTAATTACTATTGTTTCTTAGGTTTGAAGCCACCGTGTTGGGATTCATTTGTACCAGTTCGAATATGAGATGTTCGAAACACCGGTCTCTTAGGCAAAGAAGAACATACTCAGAGAGTATGTATGTCCAAACGATAGCTATAAAATATATAACTAGCATTACATTTCCAGGACATAACTCCTTCTCGACTGTTGAATTCAACACCAAGATCAAAGCACTTTTTTGTTTTGTATAAACATGGGTGCCAGCTATTCATCCACAAGATAAATAATGCACTTTGAACAAGGGCCACTAATTCAATGCCTAACTACCCATGACTAGTTCAATCTATTTTTAATCATTAACAACTTATACAAAATTAGTGGTGAAAAGAATTGATAAAAGAATTGATGAAAAGAATTGACCAACAAATAAACTTTTAGTTTAAAGACAATTTATTTTAATTTACATTAATTCTACTAAATTTAAATATTTTATCTCATTTAACTAATAACACTGATATAATGATCATGCACATATTAACTCAAATACTCACATATATAATAATAAAGCATTAAATAGTATTTGACATCCAGAACACACAAATTAATAGTTCATTTTTTATGTGCTATAGAGATCATGTCCTTGACTCTTGGAGGATTCATACGGATTTTTATGAATGCGAAGGCTACTTTATAAATGAGAATAAGAAAATGTTTTACCTAGGATTTAAGACATGGATGCATCTTGCTGTTTGCTGCTTTTGATGAAATATTTCTAACTGGTTAGATTTGATGTTTCTTGAGGAGATTTAACGCTTATTCATTGGTATTATTTTTGGAGACAGTTAAACACTGATGGAGGATTTTTAAGCTGTTACACAGACATTATTTTCATAAGCAGATTTTGGTGTTTTACTAGACTTCAGGATAGAGATGGTCATATGTTTTCCATGGTTTTAACACTGCATTCTTGATTGATTTGATGTTCAACTGCATGATGTAAATTATACTCTTAACTCTCTGAACTGAACTGACTGAACTGAACTCAACTCATTGTCTGATAAAATTTTACTATTTATATATGAGACATGTTTTTCTTTTTATGTCCTCCAGCAATATCTGTTGTCGAAATTCCTTTCTTAATCCTTTAATTACATGTTTTTGAGATTGTTTAATTAGTAGCCATGCAAATGTGTTGTTTTTATAATTTTAATTAATAGCCATTGCTGAACTTGTTGTTTTATAATTCTTTAACTTTCATTTATTTATAATATTTAATATGTGTATATTATATTTACATTCGCATGCAGATATATAAATTTTGTTTGTCGTCGATAAACCAACATATCCCAGTGGATGGTGCTGTTTTCGCACTAAAACACATAAAAATGCCATTTCCGTGGCCCACATGTTTGAACCCGCATTTTCTATAATATAACCTTTTTGTTGTACTACAGATTGCAGGCCGCTATGTCGCGGCACAGTATAGCATGTATGTTTATGCAGCAAACACATTTTCCCAATTCGCACAGTTTATAAAAAGGTTACGGCTTGGGGAGAGAGTGTGTTTTTTGAATTAAATGGAAATGGTATTTTCATTGGATTTTTTTTAAAGTATTGAAATGTTTAGATTTTGTAAAGTAATAATTAACAGACTTTTTACACCGTAGTGTATTGAAGTTTTAAGTAGTAAATGTTGACATGATATATGTATAAACTGAATTGGAATTAGGTAATGCGTCAAGTAACGTACTGTTCATAACATTTCCATGAGACATTTTAACATTGTACCGTGTGTATATTTTTGAAATAAAAAAGAGCGTTAACACAAAAATATCTAGTAAGGAAAGTACAATTGTACACTGTTTTTTTAAATGTCATAAAAAGCATATATTATAAACATTTTATATATATATTTGTCGTTGTTTAAAAAAGTTTTAGTTTTTTGCTTTTCTCTGACTACTGTTATACTTTGTTGAATATAGTTTACATTTATTGTTATCATTTATTTTATAGATGTTAGTAAAAAAATATATTTACAAAAATACGATTTTGATATTTTTTATTTTAACCGTACGTTTATTGTTACCATTTATTTTATAGATGTTAGTAAAAAAAATATTTACAAAAGTACGATTTTGATATTTTTTATTTTAACCATAAACCTAACCCTAAAACTAACCCTAAAACTAACCCTAAAGCTAACCCTAAAACTAACCCTAAACTAACCCTAAAACTAACCCTAAATCTAACCCCTAAACCTAACCGTAACAACTTTTACTTTTAGTTATCATTCTATTTAAAATAAAAAATAGCGGTAAACAACAACAAAAAAGCCGTAACCCCAGTAAAAAAATCTCCCATAGAAAATCGATTTTTCTAATAAAAAGAAAACTAAAAAAGACGAATCAAACTGTAATTTGTTTATTTTATTTTACATTTATTATTATCATTTAATTTGTATATGTTAATAAAAAATAATATTTAAAATTAAATAATATTTAAAAAAGACGATTTTCTTTTGTTTTTATTTTCACATTACAAAAAACACATCAAAATGATTATAATTAACGGCCTGTGAATGATCATATTTTATAGTTTTAGTGTGATAACTGTGCCATCCAGTGGGATATGGTTGCTCATCAATGACAACCTAAATTTTATTCTAAAATCAACACTAATTTTAAGATGACCATTTTTTCTTTAATTTAAATAAAAGAGATTTTGTTCTTAAACCTTTTAACTTATATTTTAGCTAATTATACACAAAACTCTTTAACTTCTTTTTATGAAACTTTTAGTTTAACTTTTCTAACCCAAACCCCCCTCCCCTCTTTTAATTAATTAATTGTAACTTTTATTTCAAAACTAATACTAGAGAACTATTTGACTTTTAATCTTACGTTTTGACAGCAAACTGCATTTTGTTTAATAAAGAAACTTTTAGATTTTCATAACTTATTTATTTATTTGTTGATTTATTAAAATAATAATTTTGTGATAAAATGATTATGTACCAACTACGATCTTGGTACAATATATATATATATATATATATATATATATATATATGTTACATTTAAATTTTGGTACTTAAATTTTTTTTGTAAGATATCTAATAATGAATAAAAAGACCAGACATTCAAAATGCACAAATAATGAGTTATTAATTTATTAGTAAGTTTCATTTAAATATTAATAAGTTTCATTTAAATATTGAAATAAAATAAGCTTAAAATTTTTTTTAGAATCGAAGCAAAGATTCTAATCTTAAAATAAATATAATAAAAAACCTTTTAATCTTAAAAATAAAATTATAAACAGGTCCTTGGGCAAAATGATCATTAAAAAGATTACTATGAAATAGATAAGAGTCCAGAGATAGAAACAAGACTTGCTTTTCCCACCCAAGATGTATACACAGACCACAGAGGAAAATCTTCTTAATAGGTCATATGGATCTGCACATTCCTAGATAAGATGCCTCAGGACTATTAAAAAAAAAATTCAAAGTAAATAATGGATTAGAAGATTAGAATTTGAAATTCATTTGTATTGCTGAAAAGTAAAAAAAAAAATTTTTAAAGTTATTATCACCATTATCAAAAATGTAATCTATTTAATCACACTTCCTTCAGTTTGGACGACCAAAGGCAGTATCCATCTCCATGGATCCCTGGATTGAATGACTGGAACTATCTTTATTAAGCATCATAAGTTTTCATAAATCATCATCATCTTTAAGAAATGGCCCTTGTGTAAATTCAGATCTTCATCACGAAGAAATGAGAGCCTGGAGAAAGGAAAATATAAATTATAAAGAATAAAACTGAACTATAAGCTCTTTAATTAAAAATCTTCAAACTTTATTTTTCTTTAAATATGAACTATAGATTTTTCTCTCCTGATAAACTGTGAACTTTATTTTATAAATTTTGCCATTTTATAATTCTTATGTAAAATTTAAATGTAATCTTTTTTAAATAAAATATGTATAATTAAATTATAATTGGCTCCTCATTGGGTGACAATTATAACGGTCAGTGTGAGTTTGATTCTTACCATATCTGCCATACAGGGCACCAACCATGCTATTAGAACCTGGAAAATTTTATATAGTAGGCAGATACACAAGTTAAAAATCCAACCTTCATTTTACTGACTGTTAGCCCTTGCCACTAGCTCATGGAGTAGCAGAGGTTTAAAAAATATTTATTAAACTATACTTTTAATAAAGATTAAAAAAATAAACTAGATCATTGCCAGTACTAATAACACAAAACATTTTATTCATGTATAGATAGGTGACAACACACAAACTTGAAAAATAATTACGATAAAAAAATTATGCTTTATGTTTCATTATTATTATTTTTCAACTTTAATTTTTAATCTTAGAATGTTGAGCAAAGATAGGATATCTAGACAATGCACTTAAAAGATTTTCAAAACATTTGATTACAGGCTAAAAGTCTGCAGCCACACCAATGCTCACTTCCCGATATATATCCGCAACCGATGCAATGTGAACATGTTAGCATAAAACCACACTGAAATTGAATGTGCATCTGACAGCATGATATTACTTGAAGAACATAACCTTTTTCCAGTACAGGAATGTGCATCTGTCTGCCAAAGGGTTATGCATATAAAATAATAAAGAGAAAATGCTACATATGGATGGGAGAGTGGTCTATCTTGCCAACTTATAGTCCCTATCCATAAAGCTGAAAAAGGTCAATGTTATGGGAAGTACTCGATGTTCATTTCAGTGCCATGACTACATCTTTGGAGTTATGCATTCAGTTGGGCACATTGCCCTCTATGCTAAAACACTCCATGTTACATTGATATAAACATCCATATATCCTTCCACCAGCATTGACACAACTATGAAACAAATAGTCCGACATCAAAAGCCCTTTAAACTAACATGTACTTAAACAAATCTAAGCAGCCATCTACACCCAACTTATATTTCAGTCAATTTACTAATTTAATTTATTATAAAAAATATTTAGGTTAGGGTATTTAACTTATTTTAAAATCATATACTATATTCAACTTATTTTTGCATCAATTAATATATTTGACCTATTTTTAAAATCTAATAATGCACAAATAATGATACGTGTTCACTTTTATCTTTAAATTTATATTTGCAGTTGCAAACTCCTCCCCTATTACAAACAGATCTTATACTAAGCATAAATAAAAAAAATATAATACATATTTCAAAAAGATTATGTTTAAATTTTAGATAAGACTCTTAAAATTGCAAAATTCATAAAATAAAGTTCAGAGTTTATCAGGAGAGAAAAATCTATAGTTCATATTTAAAGAAAAATAAAGTTCGGAGATTTTAAATTAAAGAGTTTATAGTTCATTTTTATCCTTTATAATTTATACTTTTCTTTCTCTGGGCTCATTCTTTCACGATGATCTGAATTTATGCAAGGGCCATTTCTTGCAGATGATGACAATTTATGAAGACTAATGATGCTTTACGAAGATGGTTCCAGTCATTCAATCCTGGGATCCGTGGAGATGAAGGCTGCCTTTGGCGGGCCAAACCAAGAGAAGCATGATTAAATAGATTACATTTTTGGTAACGGTGACAATAACTTTTAAAAAAAAATTTTTTTACATTTCAGCAACACAAACGAATTCCAAATTCTAATCTTCTAATCCATTATTTCTTTTGAATTTTTTCTTTTATAGTCCTGAAGTGTCTTATCTATCTGACATATTAAGATTTTCCTCTGTGGTCTGTGTATATATCTTGGGCAGGAAAAGCAAGTCTTTTGTTTCTATCTCTCCACTCTCATCTATTTCATAGTAACCTTTTTAATGATCATTTTTCCCTAATGATCTGTTTGTAATTTTATTTTTAAGATTAAAAGGTTTTTATTATATTTATTTTAAGATTAGAATCTCTGCTTCGATTCTAAAAAAAAATTTAAGCTTATTTTATTTCAATATTTAAATGAAATTTATTAATAAATTAATAACTCATTATTTGTGCATTTTGAATGTCTGTGCTTTTAATTCATTATTAGATATCTTATAAAAAAAATTTAAACACCAAATTTAAATGTAATGTATATATATCCCATTACAATATATATATATATATATATACATATTAATCAATATTTCTCACTTGGCATAGCATAATTTCAGCAAGTTTGTCAAAATTTGGCTCGTATGAACTTAAACTAATTCTTAAACCCAATTCTAAATGTAGACCCAATAATTGTGATCTATGTTTAATTTTTATCATATTCTGCAAAAAACTTACACAAATATGTTGAACCAAAAAATGCCTTGAAATATGCAGCAACTCTCGAAATATTTGGATATTTATGCCTGCTTATTAATGTTCAGAAACTTTCATTTGAAGCCATAGATTTAAAATATATATCATATTTAATATTTCTTCTTCAAGGCTGAGCAATATCTTCGATATTGATGTTAACATTAAATGGATAAGACAAAAAACGTGATATCTTCAAGTTTGTCAAATTCCATGAATCTTCCTTCAAATTCTTTTATGAGGAATATTATATTTGCAACATATTTATTGCAGATTAGATTCTTTCTATCTTTAGACTCATCAGTCATAGTCTTGAAATGTTTAAATTCATGGTGCTTCAGTTGCATTACAAGCATACTTAATTTTTCCTTGAATGACTTCAAAGTGCTTATCGTAACTATTATTGTTTTATCTTTTCCTTGTAGTTCTACATTTAAGTTATTTAGTTTTTCTGTAATATCACAGAAAAAAAGATCAAGAAGCAATTTTTTTATCATTCATTTCTGAATATCCTTTAGTTTCCAAAAATGATACTATTTGTGGTAGAAGTTCTCTGATTAAAATTTTTGTTTGATTTAACCATCTTAAGTCAGTAAGTAATAACAGTTCACTATGTTCACTCTCGCACTCCTTTAGCAATTCCCAGAACTTTTTGATCTTATTTTATTAACAATTTTGAAAAGCAACACTCATAACATGATTAAATTTCAATACTTTTGAATACAAAACAAGGTATGCTGATGTATAATATAATAATAGTCCATAAAACTAGATATAGCATTATCGTTTTTACACAGTAACAAAACCAATTTTACTGCTAGTCATTGTAGGAGCTCTGTCAGTAGTTGTTGATACTAATTTGTGAATTGGAAAATTCGTTTTTACAATGTAATTCTTGAATAAATCATAGGTATATTGATCTTTTGTTTTTCCTTGAATTGGCGCATTTGCTAATAATTCTTCTGTGGCTGACTTATCATCAAAAACCATGCAAATAAAAATACATAACTGTAATGGTAAAAATTTACAATTGTTAATGTTTTTATGTAAAATCTCTTCAAGATTTCAACTAGTTTCTCTGTCTTATGCACAATTATGTTATGTGATAATGACATATTGTTGATAGAAGTTACTATTTCAGATTTATTCTTAAAATTTTCAAATAATACTTCATCATTGAGAGAGGGGTAGGGGCTTTGTTACACCCTACAAATTGAGGTGTCACAATCTGTAATGGTATAAGTTCTCATATAGATGGCCCAAGTCTTCTGGATACACCATATCTGTAATGATATAAATAGGCTAGCTGAAATTAATAGAGCTTCATGTATTAAGCAAGCCAAATCTGTAATGAATGAATTTAAGCTATAATTTCATTTTAGCCCTGTTAATAAAGTAAACTAAAATCTATCTGAAATAAGGTTAAATATCTATTAATAATATTTATTTATTAAACAAATGATAACCCGAGTGGATGCCAAATATTAATACACAAAATAAAAATAATTCAATTGAAAATGTATAACAGATATATTAGTTAACAGTTTATATCAGAATTAATTCATGAAATAACTCTTTATTATTATTTACTAAAATTTATAGTGTTTAATAATGAATAAAGTTATATAAGCTTGATGATTATATACAAATTTTATATCAGTAATTTATCTAATAGTTCTTATGTTTCAATAATACCAATGAATGTCTATAAAAACATTAGTTCCACCTTTGATAATTACTGAATTCTAATAATGTAATAAAATCTATATTATTTCATTAATTAAATTTTAAGTGTTTATGATTGCATGGAGACTTTAACTTATTATTATTATTATTATTATTATTATTATTATTATTATTATTATTATTATTATTATTATTATTATTATTATTATTATTATTATTATTATTATTATTATTATTATTATTATTATTATTATTATTATTATTATTATTATTATTATTATTATTATTATTATTATTATTATTATTATTATTATTATTATTATTATTATTATTATTATTATTATTATTATTATTATTGTTGTTGTTGTTGTTGTTGTTGTTGTTGCTGCTGTTGCTGTTGCTGCTGCTGCTGCTGTTGTTGTTGTTGCTGCTGCTGCTGTTGTTGTTGTTGTTATTATTATTATCATTATTATTATTATTATTATTATTATTATATATATATATCTACCAAATCAATAAGATTATTAAGTCAAATTTAATAAATAAACAATCTTATTTACAAAATAGATAAGACATTAATTAATATGTTTTGATAGTTTGAAATAGTTTATTATAAAATGTTCTACTTGTTTTAACTATAGTATAATGCTAAGACATTGCCCATTTTGACCACAAAGAAAATATTGATTTATTATTTTTAATAAATAGTACTATAACGGGATAATTTTTGGTTGCCATTTGTAATGTAAATGAGTTTATTGTTCAATGAAATGAACTATTCTCCTAGGCTCTTCTTTAACATTCCCACAGATTTGGATAACATTTATGATGGATCAGATATGACAACCATCTGAGTTCATGTCTCCAACAAATGGCTGCACCAATTCTAATGGAACAGTATATTATGTATGAGGCCATATTTTCCTAATGACACAATTGAACAGTGCCTAGCACTAATAATTGGTCATTAATTGTATCAGAGTAAAACAAAATAAATATTTGTGCCACTCATTTTCACAGGTTCTCATTATATTCCTGTCACTCCTCAATATTCAAACTCTGCAATCATATGCACAATCCCAATAAACTACAGAGATGATTATCATAAGTTTAATTTAAACTAAAAATATTTACCTCTGAGTTACTTGTGTTGTATGACATGTATAATGGAAAGTTGAATAAATGATATAGCATGGGTAATGGAATGACAGATAAATGATATGGCATGGTTAATGGAAAATTGAATAAAGGACATGTCACAGGTAATGGAAAGACAGATAAATGATATGCCATGAGTAATGGAAAGTTAAGTAAATGATGTGGCACAGGCAATGGAAAGTTGGATAAATGATAAACATACTCAAATGCTAATTAAGAAAAATAAATCATTAAATATTTTATTTCATTTTGGGTGATTTACAAACTTTTATACAAAATAAATTTGATATTTGGATAGATCAGATCATTCTCCATTTGATTCACATAATACTATGATTATCCCTTAATCTTTGACCTCATGTATGATGGTCATTCACTACCACTCTACACATTTACTTAATTTAACATATAATTTATGATTAATTTGATATCATCATCCTGTTCCCTGGCTTTAACTTGGTGACCTTAATCTATATGGCAGTGCATCATGATTTACTGACAGTCTTCTTTGGGTATGAAATCCCCCCTTTGATACTACCAGTGATTATGATAGCAATATCCATTTATATAAGATGTTTAGTCAGTTATACAGAATAACAAATAATAATAATGACAAAGTTAATTTAATAACAGTAAATATAAATTTGTCCTATATTAGTGTGAGCATTTAATGTTTTATATATAAAATCTCACCTCAACACCAGTGAGTCATCCAGTTCTTTAGTGGTAGTTATCAGTGTCTACAGTTTGTTACACTCAAAATTATAGTGATTGACCTATAAATTCCCCCTCTTACATAATTATGATTGATAATTATAGATCTGAATTATCAATTCTTTCAAAGATTAACAACAAAGAGTTGTACAACAAAGAAAAATGAATTCTGTGTAATATAGATATAATTTGAATATATTAAGTTGATAGTCCATATAGTTAACTATTCTTCAGTATGTGGCTGCATAGATGATAAGATGGCTGGTTTTTTCTAGATTAGGACAATTCCTGGATCTTGAAAGTTGATGATCCATTTGATGTTGCCTGGCTGCCCTCTAGATAATTGATTGATGACTTGCCAGTGGATGGATGATATTCCTATGTTCACTACTGTTTGCCCCATGATCCTGGTAATTAATGTCTCCTGATGGTGGTGAAGCCATTACTGATGTTATTAGCTTGTAAAGATGACTTATTAATAGCCACATGATCAGCAGTATCCCACCTGCAATGTTTAATGAGTCCTTTATGCTCACATCATTCTGTATTGCCTAATATTCATCAGAATTCTATTTTCTGATATATTATTAGGTGTGCAGTCTTTTGGGGTTTTTTCAGATAGATAATAATTAATAAACTATTAATAAAACTTCAACAGACAAAATTCTTCATGTCTGCAGATTCAATGTAAAATTATTAATAATAATAAAACTTCAAGAGCCAAAATTCTTCATGTCTACAAGTTAAATATAAAATTATTAGCTTTTGGAGATAATTTGTTCTTTTATAACACAAAACAAACATTGATTCATTTTTAAGCTTTATTTTATACTGTTAATAGCTTAAAAATAATTATCTATTTTTGTCTTGATTAAAAAAACTCCCATTTTTTAAGAGTTTTAATTTTTAATCTCTTTAATACTTTTTTTTTTTTTTAAAAAATTAATGTGATAATTTAGTTTTAGATCACATGTTTTTTGTTACTCTCCTATATTAAATTCAGGAATTGGGTCAAATGAGTATCAATTTCTTTCATATTGTAGTCAGTAGACTTAACATACCAAAAATAAAATACTAATTAAGAAAACAAACAGAATGAAGTTACAATCTACTTATAATATAATTAATGTCATAACTTGTTTTTAATAGGTTGGGACTGTACTCTTACAGTGCATATATATATATATTAAATTACAAAAGAAAATGCTAATCTGTTTTACTTCATTTACTTATTATTTATATCACAAATGAGATAATCATTTTATTTTAATTATTTTACTAAATGAACAAAAACAAGCCATTAAGTAAAAATTTATTATAATTTTTTACAAAACTAGATTTTTACTTTTCTCAAGATACATGCTGGTAATTTTCTTATAATTATTTACATTTTATCTTAGAATTATTAAGATTTTCTTTCTAGTTAATTATTAACTTATATCCATATATATATATATATTAAATGATATTAAAAACAATAATAATAATAATAATAATAATAATAATAATAATAATAATAATAATAATAATAATAACAATTATATAAATAAAACATATGATCTAATTTTATCAAATGGTGTAAAATACTATTTAATGTTTATATACAAAGAGTTCAATGATCCATAAGTTTCTTTATTAAGTTAATACAAATAAAATTCAGAAAATGATATCTGTTAAAGGTACAACAATCTTATGAGCTTATTTTTCTTTTAACACATTCAACGTTTATTAAAGTGAATAATACTTAGTAGGTTATTCATATTTTAGTTAATGTTGAGTAACATGCATTGTTTTATTCTTTAAAAAATGGATCAAATTAATATTTTAATAAATCCCAAATCATTTGGTTACAATTCTTGGCAAATTATTTAAAATTCAGTTAAATAAATTCATTTGTTAATTGTTAAAATAAGTACCTCACCAAGACTAATTGCCTTTTGGAGCATATATGATTTTTTACTTAGATTTCCATTGTACAATTTACATTAGATATTTTTTATAAAAATATATTACATTTTAAAATTTATTTACTACAAAATTCAGTACACCAACTGAAGTGTTATATATATATATATATATAGAGAGAGAGAGTGTGTGAGTCCTAAGTTAAATCATGAGCCATTTATATAATTGACTTAGTGGTATAACATTTAGTTCATTGACCTAAATACAGTATTTAATGTTCAGCTCAAAATTTACATCTTTTAATTCATTGAATGATTGTTCCATTTTAATTATAGTTTTTATTTTTACAAACACAACAGCATTCTTGAATAAAATGTTTTTCTTTAATTTTTTGAAAAGAAAAATATTTTAAAATAAAAATAACAATAGTTTTCAATCTCTTTAGCAGAGAATAAACTACATCTATTTGTTTAACCAAAAAAAACAGTATTTCATTTATATATCTATTAAAACAATAATATATTAAACATATGTGATTTTAAATTTACAATAATTTAAATATGCATGCACATGTATTTATACATATACATCAAAATATAATTTGTTATTTATTAAACTAAACCTATTGTTAAAATATTTGATAAAATAAAATATTAATGCAAAAATCTATCAAAATATATATTCAAACTAATTTAACATTCATATAATAAGATATAAAATTTAATGCAAACAATTATTGATTGTATTACTTAATAATAAAAAATAAATCACAAATAGGACTTTGTATTCAGGTATATTTACAATAACTCCAAAATTAGGATAAAAATTGCAGTTGATAACATATAAAGTCATGACACTAAAAAAATTAATATGACAATACTTACATCAAGTCTAATTAAAGATGATACATTGTCTTCTTCTCATGAAAAAAATATTAAACTATAAAATACAAAAATTAACTTACTGAGATTTTAATTCCAATACTTAAATTTCTCACTCTTTTTTATTTATTATTCTATAATAAAAACTTATACTTAATTTTTATTTAACGATTACATTCTACTATACCAATCATATACACATCTATTATGTGTCAGTGCTATCATAAAATTAAATCTTAAATAAAATAGAGATGTTTTATTACTTTTCTTGCCAGCAATATTCATTAAATACTTTTCCAAGAATTGTATGTAATTTTAATATTAGAAGTGACAGACAACTTTTATCCAGGACTTTTAGTTCTTAAATCTGTCATTTTACAATTGTATTAAATATATTTTACTGAAGTAAAAACTTGAAACAGCTCTTCATGGTTAATGAAATCTTTCTGGTAAACATCTAACTTTTAAATACTTGTAACAAGTCATCTCAAAACACAGGGTGAATTTTCTTATAATTTCAATAATAGCATCAAATGACAAATATCCTGTATCATATGTTCAGAGTTTTTTTAACCTTCAGGGGTTTCTAATATTATAGGAAAATTATCATTCAAGTTATATGTGAAGCAACAAACGTAATATATATCTACAATAATTTTGTTTATAAGCAAACAAACTGTAATGTAATAAAAAAATATTTATAAAAATAACAATTACGAAAGTTCTTTTCAATCTAATGAGATATCTATAAATAAGTTTACTATCAAATTAGAATTGTTCTCTATAAGATTAATAATATATTTAATCATTCAATTGTATATAAATACTACATCTCTATATCATATAAACTCATTATTCTGCTTATTGTTATTATTTAATTTATGCTTAATTATACTTTGTATTTTCATTTTGCATATACAGTTGTATTTATACCAATGGTTAGTAGTAATAAAAATATCGAAATCGATAATACACATTTCTCTACAAAATAATCTACTCCATAAATTATTCCAACTGTATTTCAAATAATCAGCATTACTATCTTTATCATCATTATTACTCTGGCAAAATGGACTAAACTCTTTTATTACATTTAATTTATTTTCTAAAATCTTCCATCTATCACATTTTCTACTACCATAACTTCTCTTATCATTAATAGTTTTATGATACTTCAAATTCTCTATAAACAAGTCACATAAATTGACTTCATCAAATCTCTCATCATCTTTATGAAAGTTATATTTTTCTTTTCTCAGATAAATATTGTATAAAACTAATACCCTTTTCCAACTATCAAATATCTGTGGGTATTTATCTTTAACCAATATCTTAAATGTATTCTTCTCCAGCTAAACTAAACATGTTCCAAATTCACTAGTCTTATCTATGTTCTTTTTATCACCTGCAATAATATTTTTCTAATTAACATTATTAAATATATTATTTTCAACTACTACTAAACCAAATACTTTCCACAAATTATTTAAATTCAACTTTAAATTCACTCATTACTTTTACTTTATTATTTAAAATTATATATTTAGTACCAGAATTTATCTTAGTTTTCATAGATTTGTCTTCCACATTATTATTTTCAGATTCTTTAGCTTTACCTTTTAAATCATTGGAATTAGCTTTAGATACTATAAGCCTAGCCTTATGCATAGCTTCTATATCAGCTCTTAATTTAGCTCTCAATTTTTCTAATGAATTATTTAAATCTTCAAAAATTTTATTTAATCCTTTAAAAATTTTATTACATTCTTCAATGTTGTTATCTAATTCTTTAAAATTTTTATCTAAATGTTTGAGAATCATTCTCAATATGTCCAATAAAGTCATGTCAGGCTTTATTTTTAAATAAATAGCCTCCATAATTACAATTTAATATTAACATATATATATATATATATGATAACAGATGGCATTCTACCAAAAACAGCGACAAGCGTAGTTTTCTATTTACATAAACGTCAGAGTGAGCATTCACTATTTCTAACTTTAATTCCACTTTCAGATCATGATTTCAAGCTATTTGCTATTGTCAGTGAAAGACAGGAATAAGAAACTAGATCTAAACACAAACTCTGAACATTTATGAAACAGTTTCTATTCAGCTTGCAAGCGTGAATCTTTTAGACACATTAATGTCTTCAAACTCAGCATAGCAAGCCAGATAGCTACATGGGTCTGATCTCAGTTCAGCATCACCACATAGTAGAAGCCTCTGCAATATACATCATTGCAAACAGACCTCAAAGGTACATTTATGAAAAACAAAAAAACACAAGGTAAAAAACTTGCTAACACTTGTATTTATGATAACAGATGGCGTTCTACCAAAAACACAGTCAAGCGTAGTTTTCTGTTTACATAAACGTCAGAGCGAGCATTCACTATCTCTAACTTTAATTCCACTTTCAGATCATGATTTTTAGCTATTTGCTATTGTCAGTGAAAGACAGGAATAAGAAACTGGATCTAAACACAAACTCTGAGCATTCATGAAACAGTTTCTATTAATATAAACTGTTTCATGAATGCTCAGAGTTTGTGTTTAGATCCAGTTTCTTATTCCTGTCTTTCACTGACAATAGCAAATAGCTAAAAATCATGATCTGAAAGTGGAATTAAAGTTAGAGATAGTGAATGCTCGCTCTGACGTTTATGTAAACAGAAAACTACGCTTGACGGTGTTTTTGGTAGAACGTCATCTGTTATCATAAATACAAGCATTAGCAAGTTTTTTAACTTGTGCTTTTTTTTGTTTTTCATAAATGTACCTTTGAGGTCTTTCTTGCAATGATGTATATTGCAGAGGCTTCTACTATGTGGTGATGCTGAACTGAGATCAGACCTATGTAGCTATCTGGTTTGCTATGCTGAGTTTGAAGACATTAACATGTCTAAAAGATTCGTGCTTGCAAGCTGAATAGAAACTGTTTCATAAATGCTCAGAATTTGTGTTTAGATCTAGTTTTTTATTTTTGTCTTTCACTGACGATAGCAAATAGCTTGAAATCATGATCTGAAAGTGGAATTAAAGTTAGAGATAGTGAATGCTCACTCTGACGTTTATGTAAACAGAAAACTATGCTTGATGGTGTTTTTGATAAAACGCCATCTGTTATCATAAATACAAGCATTAGCAAGTTTTTTAACTTGTGTTTTTTTGTTTTTCATAAATGTATCTTTGAGGTCTTTCTTGCAATGATGTATATTGCAGATGCTTCTACTATGTGGTGATGCTGAACTGAGATCAGACCCATGTAGCTATCTGGCTTGCTATGCTGAGTTTGAAGACATTAATGTGTCTAAAAGATTCACGCTTGCAAGCTGAATAGAAACTGTTTCATAAATGCTCAGAGTTTGTGTTTAGATCTAGTTTCTTATTCCTGTCTTTCACTGACAATAGCAAATAGCTTGAAATCATGATCTGAAAGTGGAATTAAAGTTAGAGATAGTGAATGCTCGCTCTGACGTTTATGTAAACAGAAAACTACGCTTGATGGTGTTTTTGATAGAACACCATCTGTTATCATAAATACAAGCGTTAGCAAGTTTTTTAACTTGTGTTTTTTTGTTTTTTAACTTGTGTTTTTTTGTTTTTCATATATATATAATGTCTGTTAATTAAAAACTATTGTAATAACAATAAAAATAATAAATATAATGATAATTAACTATTATATAAGTCCACAGAAATACTTTCAGTTAATTCCTTAACCATTCTGAACTACCATTAAATTAAAAAAAAAAACATAATAAAGCAAACATCATCAACTCAAGTCCCTTGAATCCTGAATTTTAACATTAGCAGCTTGTCAATTAATTATATTCAGTTTATGTCTATTTCTTAAAATAGCCTTCTTATTTTTTTTTTTATTAAGGTTTTTCTCTTCATGAAGAATCTTAACACTTTTAATATCAAACTTAAATTTATATTTACATATGTTTTCATGATCCAAGAAAACTGAAGCAGTCATTAAATCATTATTATTTTTACTTTTCACATACTTATATAACAATTCATGCTCCTTTAATCTTTTTTTAAATATTGCACCTATATATGATAACATATATCCACAAAAACTTTAATACACATTACTTTTCTATTTGACAGGTATGGCATATTTAGAATTACTCACTAACTTATTAATATTATTTGTAATATAAAATGAAACATTAAACACATACTTATATATATATATATTGTAACGTTTTTCGTATTACTAGGCCCTTATACACCTCAAATTTATATTTGAGCGTGAGTTGATCAAGCTGTATCAAAAGAAAAAAGAAAGTTGTATTTCAATTCTCAACACAGCTATTTTTCCTGATCAACTTCGGCCTAGAATTATTACCGAGTACAATCGTAAGCAGAACCAGTTTTTAATTTCTACTTGAGGGCACCAGAGTCGTTAGACCCACTGAGACTGCGTCAAATATTGTAGCCCGTAAGGTAATAATTATACGATCTAAGTTAAATAACTAAAGGTAAAACTTAAATAGAATAGCATTAATTTTATACACGTACAATGAAAGTGAAGTTAATAATAAAGATTTATTCTAACTCATCAAGCATTCAATATTTATGATTAAGACAAAATTACAACGTTGGAAAAGATTGTGCATATGAATTCAATAATTTGATTCAAATATTGGAGTATTAATTATTTAGTCTGATTTTCCGTAGTAACAGTTTGGTTCATTTCTCAGTTCGCAAATCTTCTGATCCAAGAAAAATTTATGGGATAACATTTCCCTTCAATTCACTATTCATAAAGCTTTATGTAAAAAAAATTTATGTACATTTACTTACCGGTAAGTTAACATTAAGTAGGTCATCGATCTTCCCGACGTACAATTCAGTTAGTGAGTAGTCCACAGTAGTTGTTTTTCTTTTAGTTTTATTTCCGAATCTCCGATCTAATTTAGGTAGCCAGATGACGATCTAGGTGACTTTTTCCGAGAGAAAGTGTCGGCAAACGATATCGTTCTACTCACTCATGGCGAGCGATTTCAGTTTGTATCTAAGTGAACACATTTTATTAAAAGAATATGAAGCACTTCCAATTGCTCAGCCCTATTGGAACAATAAGATAAAAAAGACCCCTTTTCAAATCTGTCGGCTCCTTTTATACTCCTAGATTCTTTTTAGAAGCTCTGCGCACGTTCTTTTTTTTTCTTTGTTCTACTTTATAAACTTCTACATTCTTCTCCTTTTCTTATTACAAAGTCTGTTTTTCCGCTAAGAATTTCTGCCATTTTTAATTACTATCAGAAAGTTGTTTCTGATAGCAATCTTTCGCCTTTTGAAATTTCCTTTCACTATTTGAATCAATGATTCAATATGCACTTTTCCAACATGGAATTTATTTTAGTTAACTTATTTCTAAAAAAAAAAAGAAAAATTAAACTTTCACTGTACGTTTTTTTTTTCTTTAAAACATTATGCTACAAAAAAAATAAAGATCGTGTTCGCTTTCTTTTTTTTTTTTTTTATAATACCTAATATCAAAAAGTAATTTGTACTTTATATATAAATAAATGGTACAATATATATATATATTAAAAAAATTTCACTTGAGTATTTCAGATATATGCAATAGATATCCCTTTTTTATTATTAATCTTCAACTCCTCTAAATCATTATAACTCTTTTTAAATTGACATAAAGTATTGTTAATTTGTTCAATCTTATAGGCAACTTCAAGCAATTCTTTGATAAATATCTTAATATTTTTTTTTAATTTATCACACTAGTAATGATATAATTTTTCATTATGAAACAAAAAAAAAATGTAAAACTTGCCATCTTATGCATAATTGAAATTTTTGATTTACAATTTATATATCCCTTTTTTGCAATAGTTTGATTATTAATTTATAACTTAACATATTATCTCTTGAAATAATTATATCCAAATACTTTATACTTTTGTCCTGTTAATAAATTAGTGACTAATTCTAAAAATGTCATACCTGTCATGCAGAAAAGTAATGTTGTGTATCAAATTTTTTGTGAATGTATATTATCATATATAGGTGAATCATGGTGCATTATTGAAAAAAAAATAATGTGCACGAAATGTTATACAAACATGTGAAAAGTAATAATAATAATGATTTAATAACTGCTTCTGTTTTCTTGGATCATGAAAAAACATGTAAATATAAATTCAAATTTGATATTGAAAGTGTTAAGATTTTTCATGAATATAATAAAAAAAAATTAAAGAGATAATTTTAATAAATAGAAATAAAATGAATAGAATTAATAGACAAGTTGCTAACATTAAATTTTGGAATTCATTGGATTTGAGTTGATGATGTTTGCTTGCATTATGTTTTTTTATTTAATTTAATAGCAGTTGACATTACTTCTGTAGATTGAAAGATTGTATATAATAGTTAATTATGGTTATATTTATTATTTATATATATATATATAGCCTATTTATGCACATTACTGTTAGTAATATATAAATAATTTATACTAATAAACAACATTTTATTAACATTTATTCCTTAGACAATTTTAATCAATTGCAGATCTATGAAATAAATATTATTTCAAAGCATTCTAAAAAGGTATAACTACATCTATGATTTTATTAAGTGTTAACAAAGTTTACATATAAAGACTTTATATGTATAATTATTAAAATATTTAATTATTCTCATTTAATAAAATCATTGACCATATATATACTGTTTAAAACAATTAAGAATATACTTATTATAATTAATGCTTTATTTTCTTTTATACCCAAAATACATATGTAATAATAACAAAAACAATCTCAGGTAAAATGGTTTTAATCATGCTCCAAATAGGGCACCAAAATCTGTAATGGTATAAATTGGACAGGTGGGGATGTTTACTTTTACATGCAGCATAAATTAAGAATGTTAATATCTGTAACAGTATAAATTGTACAGTTTGATTACTGATTGCCTTGCATTTTTTGGCAAGTCACAATTCTGTAATGATATAAATTGAGCCAGTTTACTGTTACATGTCTTGCAAATTGGGTAAGCCAGTATCTGTAACAGTATTAATTGTGCTGCTTGATTTTTGATTGCTCCACAAAACTTTCTTTTACATGGCTCCACTTTTTTGGCAAGCCAAAATCTGTAATGATATGAATTATGAGATAAAGAGGCTTTGTTATGCCCCATAAATTGAGATTCCAAAATCTGTAATTGTGTAAATTGTACAAATTCCCTTATAGATGCCCTAAACTTTTGAATACACCCAAATCTATAACAATATAAATGGGGTAGCTGAAATTAATAGAACTTCATAAATTGAGTAAAACAAATCTGAAATGAATAAATTTAAGCAATAATTTTATTTAAGCCATATTAATAAAGTAAGCTAAAATCTATCTGGAATAAAGTTTAAAAATCTATTAATAATATTTATTTATTACAGAAATAATAACCTGACTGGATGCCAAAATTATAATATACAAAATAAAAATAATTCATTTGAAAATTTATAATAGATGTATTAGTTAATAGTTTATATCAGAATTAATTTATGATATAACAATTTATTATTCTGTACTAAAATTTATAATAGTGTTAAAAGATGAATTAAATTATTTAATCTTGTTGATTATTTATAAAAGTTTTTATTAATAATTTATCAAATAGCTCTTATGTTAGGATAATACAGTTGATGTCTATGAAAGCATTAGATTCAACTTGGTAATTATTGAACTTTAATAAAGTAATAAAATCTATATTATTTTATTAATTAAATTTTAAATGTTTATGATTACATAGAGGCTTTAAATTATTATTATATTATATAACTACGAAATCAATAAGATTATTAACACAAGTTTAATAAATAAACAGTTTTATTTACAAAATACATAATAAGACAATTAATATGTTTTGATAGTTTGAAATAGTTTATTATAAAATGTTCTACTTATTTTAACAATAGTATGATGCTAAGTCATTACACATTTTCACTACAAATAAAATATTGATTTAGTATTTTCAGTAGACTATATATATATTGTAAAAGTAGCTGGGTTCAAACCCTGTTACAAGAAATTGAAAAGCATGTATGCATTGCCTTCAATACAGGCATATATTCAAGCAGGCAATAAAGGGTTAAAAATGTATATAGTTATACATATATATACATGCGTGAAGTAAATTTTAAACTCTTTTCCTTTATTATTCTTTTTTTTTTTGTTAGAAAATAAATGGAGAAGGGATTGATTAGTAAGCATTATTTATTTTAGAATGTTTTACTTTTAAAATATTACAAATTAACAAAATTACAGTTGTGCACAAATATGTTATATATTGTTTAGAATATTGATTTAAGTTTCAATTATATTTCAAATTAATGAGGGTAGCGAAAAGGAAATATTGTTTGTGCCTTCAAGCAATTCTGTGTTTGAATCACAATCGCTAATTACTGCAAAAATAAAATTCCAAGAAAAAGCCAAAGAATGTTTGACCAAAAAGAATAGATACCAGGAATGACGGCACCACCAAAACAATGGAAACGTAAATTTAAAGAAGTAAAAGTAATTTGGAAAGGAAAACCTATTCAAAGAAAAAGAATTAGATTGGAGATCTGATAAAAAAAATTCCTTTGTCTGAGAAATGAAAATTAATTAGACAAAAAATTAATTAATGAGAATTTGAGAAAGGAAAAAGACAGTGATTCAGTTAGATTGTGACCGCTGAGAGAGACAGACTCATAAAGATATAGAAAAAATATTTAACATGATGGGGTAAGGACCATACGTAATGGGCTTCATCACCCGCAGCCGATGCGAACTGACTCTAAACCGCCTGCTACCGAAGAACCTAGGAACCTCATAAATACTCTGGATTGCTGAACATAAAATGAAATAGAAAAGAATCGTACATCCCAAAAATATGAATTTATTTGATTTGAAAATTATATTAGACAAGACTCTACCTATGGCTCCACCATTACTTATGGTCATCTAAATATCGGACTCTGTAGAAAGAAATTAGATATGGCGCTTTCATAAGGCAACTTCAAATACTACTTGATCATGGAAATCCACTTGATATGCTTCATTACATTCTAACCCCATACCCCAGGGTTTTGTCAGGTAAAGTGAACTCTGTTTTTATATAACTCAGAATTGCTTATAGCTACTCTTGAAAATAATAAACTTTCCTAAATTATTTCATAACAAAAAATTATTGCATACAACTGTATAGTAAACATCTTTTTTTCTTATATATATAAATTAATATGTGTTTATTCTAAATTAAATGTTATATTGTTTCATTTATGATTTGGGAACTGATTATATATTTTAAATGGGAGGGATAAGAGTTGATTTACATAAATAGCATTTAGATATTAATAATAAAATTTAGTACAGATTTACCTTTGTGTTAGAGTTATTCAATAATTATCATTTACATTTTCCAATCACTTCATTTGCTAAATAAATTCCGATGATTCAAATATGTCCGAGGTAAGCAGATATGTCTATGAGTGTATTATAAATTAAGCATAAATCTATATTTTTTGTGTGTTATTATCTCTGTTCATCCGATAGGTTTTTCTCCCCATCCTGGGAGTGAGTTAGCTTGGGTCAGGCACCTCGTTAATCGGGAAATATAATTCTCATCGTAACAGTGAGTTTGGCACTTGGAAACTTTTATTCCTTAATCTTAAATCCTATTTATGCAACACTTAAAATTTGCGTCAAGTAAACAATACTTGTATGAATAATTCATATCAGAATTTTCTTTGGTGGGTAATATTTAAATATTACCTACAAATGTTATGGCAACTAGACAGCCATAGAAATTCCATCTAGTCTACGGTTTGGCTTACTTGTCCATTTCTTGAGATCATATTATTTGGTTTAAGTTCACCAACGTCGGTTAAGATGTGAGAAAGGGGATGCCCGTTAATATATATATATATGCATGCTAATGTTTTAGTTTACTTACTGATCATTTATATCACAAATAAGACAATCAATTTATTATAATTGGTATATTATGAACATCTTATTACTTATAATAATCTATAAATGCATAAAAATAAGTCATTAAATAAAAATTCACTATAATTGTTTCAATTTTATCTTATAGTTATTAAGATTTATTAAGATATGGCAACGCTAATGATAAATTAATTTTTAATCCCAAATCAAATTTGCTATAAAAACAGAAATTGAGTCATCTTATCTTTTTTATGAATGTGTTTCAAAATGTAAACCAATTCACTAAAAATGGTCATTTTTACAAAATCTCCAAATTCCACTGAATATTTGAAAGCCTCCTTTCATCATCATTTTGATAAAATGTTTTCAGTAGAAAAATATTTTATTACAATAACTTTTTAGTATCTCATAAGATTCTTCTTAATATGTTAATGTGATTTGTGATATCTTTCTATAAAGAGATCCAATAACTAAGGCTATTCTCATTCAATTTGAAATAGTAATAAATATTAAAACAGTTGTTATTATCAATCAAAAAGTTTATAATATTTTATCAAAATCTAAAAATTCAATTTCTCTTGAGGCTTATTGATTCTACAAAAAATTTATGCAGTTTGTTAGGTGATGAATGTATTAACACAATAAACAATGGGTAATAATAATTACCATAACATTCTATATGTTTGAATACTAACCATCATATAAATTTGTCAATATAGTAATTTATCCAAATGTAACACATACTGCCATTAATAAATGTGATAAAATAGCTAAGTTTTTATTCATATATATATATATGTACCTGGGTCTCATTTTATGGGGTAGATAGGTTCCTCAGAAAACACGCACAAAAGAAATCACACAAAAATAGACTTAACTTACCTTGAAAAGTGGGGGATAGGTTCCAAAATTTTTAAAAATCGCATAAAAGCAAAGCAACAACATAAAATTATTTTAAAATTTGCATTAAAAAAATAAGGAAATAAAATATGACTAATAAAAAATTTCAAATTTGAATAAATTGATACAAGACAAACTTTTTTTATTTTTTTTATTAACTACAATATTTAATTTTATTCAAAACAATATATTTTTATTCATAATTTAGTGTATGTATTTTAATCATTATTGTTATTTGACGATATGGAAGTTCATTTGTGAACTAGTAAGACATCAGATTCATCACAAGAGGAAATACAACTAGCACCACTTTCATTTTTTTAATTGCTCTTATAGTACACTCACCCAAACTAAAATGTTTTCCAATTGTTGTTAATCCTTCCCATTTCACTAAGTGATCTAAAATTGAAATTTTTGTTTCCAAAGAAATTTATTTTTTTGGGTGATTTTTTCTCTCCATTAGGGTAAACGAAAAGTTTAAAATAAAAATAAGAACTTAGACTTATGATAATAAAAAGACTCTTACTCATGACTGTTGGGAAAAATTTAATTAAAACTAACAATTAAAAATTAAATCTCTATTTTTGTCTTTAATTTTTTAATTTTCAATTTCATTTAAAAATCAAATTTCATCATTTCACATCACATTAATTTCAGATCACATTATGTAATTTTTAAATTGTTAATTACAATTAAAAATCAGATTTTAATTTTTAATTGTGCTCACCACTATTACCTTTTAAAAATAAACTTGCAGATACTAAATGATTAATTGATTATGTACTCTTTTTTTAAAAAGCAAAAATAGAATGTGGTTTAAAATGCAAAAACAACAAAATGCATAGTATAGGCATCTATAATGTTTGAACAGATTACATTATAATCTTGTAAAATTTAATGTATGTATATAAAATGGGGAAATCCTGATTTTAAGTGAATTATGAACTTCTTTATTGCATAAAATTGATTACAGTACTATTATAAAGCACTGAAAATATTGAAATTATTAGATGGAAGTCAAACTCTGATAATGCTATTACTTTAAATATAATGTGTGAGTGCACAAAATTTATAATACTTAAAGTAATAGAGCATTATCAGAGCTCAGTTTCTGATCTAATAATTTTTATCACTTAAAATAAAATCACATACATAGATGTTAAGAAGAAACATGAATCACTTAACTTCAAAATCGCATTAAAAAATCTACATAAAATGAGACCTGAGTGTATATATTATTAAACATATGAATCAAAAATAAAAATCATTGAAATGATCATCCAACAATTAAATACAACTTCTAAATACTTTATTAGATAAAATAAATATACAGTGAAATCTTTAGTATTCATATGTATGCATAAATAACAAAGCAGTTTTTTATCTTATAAATTATATTATAACATTCAGCATACTTTTAGTGATGAGCACCATAAGCATTTTTCTTATACTAGCTGTTGTTGCTCCTCTATTTATACTTTGATCTAATTATGCATGCTATGTAAATACTTGTTATATAAATTGTCATTTAAATGTTCTGTTTAAGTGATAGCTAGACACTGTTTTCTTTTTTGTTTATTACATCATTGTGGTTTGGCAATAAACCATGATTCTTCTTTCTTTTCTGGTCATCAGACTCTATATATATACCAAGTTAACCATCTGTGAATTGAAATTATGACCATACCATTGTTCATGGTTCCAAAATACAGACATCATAGCTTCAATTCACAAATGAAAAGTTTGGTGAGTATAAAACAAAGACCAGAAAAGGAAAGTGAAAGAAGAATGATTTTTTACCAACAATAATGATATAATAAACAAAAAAGAAAACAGCATCTGGCTATCAGATAAATGGAACATTTAAATGACTTAATTTACATAGCATGTATTTACATAACATGCATAGTTAGATGGAAATATACATACAACAACAACAATCGCTAGCATAAGAACCATGATTATGATGCTCATCACCAAAATTGCACCAGCTTTATGATATAAAGATAAGATCGAAACTGTCTCATTGCATATACATACATTTGATAAAAAATTATATATATAAATGAAGGAGAAATTAATAATACAATTAAATCATATAACAGGTGATCTGTGCTTATTTTTTATTACCAGCATTTATAGAAACAGATACTGAACCAATCTTATTATTGAGACAATGAAAAGTAAAATATAGTAATAAAAACATTTGGTTTAAAAATAGTATAATAATTTTTAATATAATGGCTTATTAGTGATAATAAATTATTATATTTATCTAAAAATGATGTCATATAGAAAAGTTACAATTGCAGATTGATACAGTAATTTATTCTGTGCAAATGCTAATTAATTGATTTAAAAATTTGAAAAATAAGATTTGGGTCAACTGAAGAATGCTGGCTGATAATGAAAGGGATTTTGATGATCTAAGTTTTAAAACTTGTATATGCTTACTGTGGTACTTTATACAATAACAAGATATTGTATTTAGAACACATTTATCTTATAAAAGCACAGTTTATTATTTTCATTATTCACTGTCTATTATCATCTGATTGTAATTTTTTTAAAATAAAATATATCAAATACTGCCACACATTTAAATATATACCAACAATATCATCTGTTAAAATTATTAATTTATAACATTCACCCGAAAGTAGAAGTGTCTATTATTATAAGGAAAGTAGAGAAAGGTATGAGACTTTGTTACTGTAGCACCCCATCTCTATATAAAAACAAGAGATTAACATTTATAAAAAAGTTCCACTTTTGAATGAAAAAAGTACATTGGTTATTATCTATTATCATCTGATTGTGATTTTTTTTTAATAAAACATATCAGAGATCCCATATATTTAAAATTATTTCAATTGTATTACCTATTAAAAATTGTTAAGATATATATAAATCACTATAATAAAGTGTTAATATTTATTTACATTATTAATCTTAGTATACTGTCAATTTCTTGGCTTTTTACTCATGGTTATCGAAATTAAAACAACTCAATATTAAATAACATTTAAAGGTATCATTGTTTATGACTTTTGATTTATCATGTTTTTGTGTGTGTGTGCAATAAGCTATAGTCCTTTTATTTTTCTAACATTTGTTTTTTTACAAACAACTTCAGCAATATTTCACTCAAACCCATGTCCATTTTCACATATTGGTCTTGCTTTTCTGTACATAAGAAAATACTGCAACAATCTTGTTTTTAATTTTATATTTACTTTTGTTTTCTACAATAGATATATAAATAGTTTAATTAGCTACCTACTATGACATATATGTCATTAAATCATTCTATATTATCTACTTTAACTTATGTATAATCAATTAATTTGTTCAATGTTATAGATGTCCTAAAACCAACTTTAAATTTTTCAGCACTTATCACTCCAATTTTATGTCTGATACATGACACTATAGTAATTATATCTGTTTTATCATTCTAATTTTTTCTTTCTTACATATTTATTTTAAAACCTCTAAATATCAAAATATATCAGTTTTATCAAAATTAGTTTTTATCAAAAGATAAATTTTTTAAATTCTCTTTCTTCTCAAACTCAAACTTAGATAAATAATTATTCTAATGCATAATTGATTTAGACAAAATGTGTTTACGCTTTTTCAGCACCTGAAACTTACATTAACATCCCACCTATTACTAAATGATTTAACTATCATTTTATAATTCAACACAATATCATACCACTTTAATTTTAAATATAAAAACTGAATTTTATTATGTTTTTAAATCTGATTCTATATTTCAATTTAATCCACATTTTTCATTTAAACCTTCAAGGTTATAAAATCAATCATATCCAGTTGAGCACAAATGAATATGTCATCCTCTTAATGATTTAATATACTTAAATTAAAAATTACAATGTTTATTGATAATTCAATGGGCCAAGTTTTTATCATTTTATATTTTTTGCCTCCAAATGTGACTATAATATCATTATTGATCCATGCTAACATTATTTATGCCATAAAATATAGCCAATTGAGCATCCTTTTGTAAAAAAATAAAGATGTAGTGATTAATTCTACAAATGGTTCGTATTCTATAATCATAAAAAATAATATGGGCTTGAGTTAGATTCAAATAGTATTGAAGTGGTGTATAAAATAGAAATGACAAAAAAAAATCAAAGAAACATTGTTCACTGCATACACAAAATATATAATGACTTAGAGAGCTAATAGCAATCAAGTAAATAAACAATATACTTTTTAAATGTTACTAAATGTTGAATTGCTATAATTTTGATAATTATGAAAATGTAATTAATACATCAAAAGTATATTTTTATTAAAATAAATTATATATTCTATTACAATGTCTTTTATATTATGTATAATAATAGTAAAGGTTCAGTATCATACACTTTTACCATTCAAAAATATATGTATAATCAAAATGTCTTCAATAAATGATGATAACATTTAAACAATACTAATGAAATTTTATTAATAAAAATGTACCTTTGTACAAAATTTTATTCAATACATTTAGTAAAAAACAAAAAAAAACATTAATGTTTATTTTGATACTAAAAATTTAAATATCTATAGATTTGATTAAAAAATATCAATTATTTTAATTGTACTAAAGTTTTTTTTATTATCATTTATTTGTACATTTATTTAAATTTGAAATCAATAAGTATTAAGATGATCTATCAAAATCATTTGTTTTATTGGAGCACAGAGATAAAAAATGCCAAAAACAAAAGCAGATATCTCAGAATTACATCAAGTTTGTTTCAACTTTATTAAATATTTTTTTCTGTAAAAATATTCTAATTTTTTTCAGTTTATAGTGTTATAATTACCTAATATTAATATTACATATATCCTCTATTAAGAAAAACAACATATAATTTTTATATCAACATATATAAAATAAAATGGGTTTTTACTTGAAATAAATGCCAAATAAAAGCTTTTGAGATTATGGTATAGCCTTGAAAAAAATTACAAAAAAAATATTTGCAATAATTATTTATAATACAATGAGAGAAAGTTTAACAGTTGATTCTTAAGAAATTAATATATTATGTTCTGAAGATTATTAATTTTAGATATGAATTTAAGTTTTTTTATATAAAAGTAATTGTTATTTACTGATTTTCTTTGTAGTATATTTAACCTTCAAATCGAAAGATCTTTGAAACTATCAAAAAAAATAATGTAATATTTACAAATTTGTTTATTCGTTTTAAATATTTATTAAAATTTTTCATTCTAGATATTATTTATGTGTCATCATTTTGTTGAAATGGTTATGAAAAGTTTTCTATTATCTTTGATGAATGATATTTGTTGAAAGAAAAATTAATTTATCTATTATTAAGTTGATATTTATTATTCTTTGCTCATATAAAAAAATAATACAAATCAAAAATATAAATTTTTTGTGTGAAAATTATTGCTCTGAATTTATATAATAAAAATGTTACTAGATTTAGAAGAATAATGTATGATATTTAATACAAAAAGATAATGAAATAGGCCATTAAATGACTAATTTTAAGAAAAGCATACAGGATGAATGAATATATAATATTTAAAAATTTAAAATACAAGGAATAAATCCTTTATGTTGCTTTTTCAAATTAAAAATAAATCATATATATAATAAAATATCTTTACTAACAACAAAATGATATATAACAATAGCTGTAATATAGTCATATAATCATCACAAATAAAAATAACATAAAAAGCTCTTTTCAGCAAATTTTAAAATTTTGCCCTTTTCAATGTGGCTTAATTACAAAAATAACCTTGCAGTATAGGTTATTTTTGTAATTAAGCCATATTGAAAAGGGCAAAAATTTAAAATTTGCCGAAAATAGCTTTTTTGTTATTTTTATTTGTGATGATTATATGACTATATTACAGCTATTTGTTATATATCATTTTGTTGTTAGTAAAGATATTTTATTATATATATGATTTATTTTTAATATTTAAAAAGTATAAATAGAAATAGAAAGAATGAGTATTTAAATATCAAATGCTAATTATTAAAAAAAAAAGATTTTTTGTCATTTAGTTTTTACCCTCAATACTTCCACAGTACTACATTTTATATATTATTGATTTCTATTATATTGTTAATATATTAAAAATCATATCATTTTTTTATAAAAACTTGTTTAATAACAGTACACTAAGTATTATACAAAAGTTATTATGAAATAAAAGATAAAAAAAATATCAGTTGCTTTAAATATTTATTGGAAACTTATCTATTTATAATTAATGATTACCGACTTTTTAATCTTTAACATTAAAAAAGTATAAAGATTTAATTAAGTCTCTAATAGTTGAATAATATTTTATAATTAACATTATAATTTTATTTTAAAATAAATTTTATTTGAATTACATTTTATGTTAACCTGATGTGATAAACTTTGTTAATAAATACAATCTATTAAAATTAAAATTTTTAGATAGTTTTTTATTTATTTTAAGCAACCAAAATTTTGTTTTTGTTTAATTTATAAATATACTATTATAAGATAAACTTCACCAGCATACATAATTTAAATAAGAAAAGCATTGTGCCGTTTCTATTCTCAACTTTCTAACCTCACTATCTTATTACAATAAACTTATTTATGTATGGTGCAATATTTTCAGATAGAAAAGAATCTCCGTGGAGTTTTTCTTTAAGTCTTGCTTATATATTTGCAGGTACAAGTATTTTGTTTTATTTATTAAATTTATATTGAAAAATCTTTTTTTTATTAAAATTCTTGGCATAAACGTGTATGTATATATATATAAAAACAAAATACACTAGAATAACTCTACAATATTAAAAATGGCTATATAAAATTAAAAAATAATTTTGTTGCTATAGCCAGCTGAGTATGGCTTTTTCCATCTTGAATAGCAATACAATATTTTAATTTTATATAGGCATTTTTAATTTTGTAGAGTTATTCTAGTGTATTTTGTTTATTATATTTATATCACTTGATATTATATATATATATATATATAATTAAAACAAGTTATGAATTTAGTAACTTGCTTTTAAGCTTGCATTTTATGATCACTCGATGGAGTTTTACCAATAGCTCTAAAAAAGCTTTGTTTACATAAGTGCTGAAAGAGATAGAATTCAAAATCTCGATCGTTCTCCCTACCTCCAGACCAGCTGGTTTTAAGCTTAATGGCTCGTGACAGTAAAGGGATGGGAGACTAGAAACTATACCTAAAATACCAACTCAAAAGTCAGCACTTATCAAACATGTTTCTATCAATTTGAAAGCATGAATTTATCAGAAATGTAAATGTCTTCAAACCCAGCTTAACAAACTAGATAACTGTATGAGCCTGAATTCAGCTCAGTTTCACCATATAGTAAAAGCCTCTGCAATATATAGCATTGCAAAAACCTTTAAAGGTACCCTTATAATAATTAAAACATGTTATAAATTTCATAACTTGCTTTTAAGCTTGCATTTTATGATCACTAGATGGAGCTTTGCCAATAGATCTAAACAAGCAGGTAAAGTAAAACAGCAAGGTAGTAGAGATGTGTATGTTATGGTGGGGACTAATAATTTATCAGAATCACAAGAGATAATAATGGATGAGTATGTAGAATTGATTAAGAATTTGACTATGATTAAAGGAAGAGTAGGAGTAGTTGGATTATTACCAAGATTTGACAAGAAGCATTTGTTAGATAGGGCATGGTCTATAAGTGAGAGATTGAAAAAATTGTGTGAGAGAAATAATGTTATGTTTGTGGGTGAGATTGTTATATTGGAAAGAGGGAGTTATATAGTAAAGATGGGTTGCATTTAGAAAAACAAGGAAGTGAAGTTTTAGGAAGAATGATTTATAAAGAATATTTTTCAGAAAACTTATAGGGGGGGGGGGATTTAAAATGCAATATTATTAAAAAGGAAAACAATGGATGGAATGTAAGAAATAAGCAAAAGGAATTTGATTTAGATTTAAATATAGATTTTTGGAGAAGGAATTGATTTTTAAAATTAATGGTAAGAAAGTTATTTATAAATGTAATGGAGAAAAAGAATTAAAAGAATTTATAAAATAGTAGTTAGAAAAGAAGAAATTGTTAAAATTGGATTTTTGACTATACAATGTGAAAGGTGACCAGAAAAGTGGATGGAATTAAATAAAATAATTAAAAATGAAGAGCTTGAGGTATTAGAAGTAGTGGAAACACATCTAAGAGAAGAAGAAGAACATATTTTGGAACAGTTGGTATGGCAGGGTAGAAATATAAAAGAAAAAAGGGGTGGTGGTATAGGTGTTATATCAAAAAAATATTTAAATATTGTTAAATGTCAAGAACATTAGTGGTTTGAAATAAGATTGGATAGACAAGAATGGATGGTGGCTATAGTTTATATAGCCACTGGAGATAGTCAAATTATAATGCAGTGGAACAGTAACATATATGAATGTCTAGTTAAAGATATACAACATTTTTAAAAAAAAGGTAAAAGAATAATGGTTATAGGGGATATGGATGGACATATTGAAGAAATTGCTGATGTAGATAATAAAAATGGACAGCTTTTGGAGGAATTTTGTCAGAAAGTGAATTTGAGTATTTCACACAATAGATTATGTATTGGTAGAGAAAGAGGGAATGAATAAAATACAAAAAATTAAAATATTTGATAATGAAGAAAAAGTATGCAATAGTGATCATAACTTTATTGTAATTGAAATGGTTAGTAATGTGATAGAGAATAGAAATAAAAGTAGAAATAATAGTGAAGGATGTGGATGGAGAGTGAATGACAAGAATAAGTTAGAAGAGTATAAAATACAAGTTGAAGAAATCATGGAAGATTTGTTTGGGGTTGTGTATAAGGACTGGTGTAAAGAAGTAGAAAAAGTAGCAAATAGGGTTTTAGGTGAGAATATTCAAAAGAATAAAATTAATAAAAAAATGAGAATTAGTAAAAGTGTAAAAGAGAGGGAAAAAGCATGTAGAGAATATAAGTATGCTATTAAGAACAAAGAAAGTGAAAAAGATATTAATGCCTAAATGGGAAAAGTATTTAGAAAAGAAGAAGTTGGCCAAAATATATAATTATAGAGAGAGAATAAAATTGAATAGTAAATTGTTGGAGGATATTAATAAAAGTGGAAGAGATGGGAGGAGAAATGTAGGGGAGAGATGGTATTATTAGATGATGAGAGAATAGAGTGTAGCTCTAGAGAAGATTTAGAGAGAATCTTAAATAGATATATAATGAATATAGAAAAGATGTTAGATGTGAATGATAGAGTGACAGAAAACATGAAAGCATATAGTAATGGAAATATTAGGTTTATAGAAAATGAACTGAATGAGATAGAGAAGAAATTGAAAAGTGGAAAGGCAAGAGGTTTAGATGGATGGGCAGCAGAGATGGTAAAGAATTTAGGATATAGGGGAAAAGTAAAGTTATTATCCTGTTTTAATAACATGGCAGAGAATAGAGTTTTTCTGAGTTGTAGTAATACAAGAGTAAGATTATTTTTTAAAGGAAAGGTTAAGGATCATAGAAAGTTAAATAATTGTAGACCAATAGTGGTAACATCAGTTTTATATAATGTTTTCTCATATATTGTGGCTAGAAGAGTTGTAAAATGGATGGAAGGGAATAATGTAGTTGGGGAAATGCAAGGAGGTTTTATATTAGATAGCCATATAGAAGATAGTTTATTTATAGTTACACAACTTATGGATATGAGTAGGAATTCAGGTAAACAGTTATATTTGATTTTTATAGATATAGAGAAGGCATATGATAGAGTAAATAGAAATAGATTATGGATAAAATTAGCAAATTTGGGAATGGATGAAGCTTTAGTAGATATTAAAAAATTATATAAAAAATAATTATATACATCAATTAGGGAATATAGAATCAGTTAAAGTGGATGCCCTATGCCACCTATTTTGTTTGTGTTGTATTTGAGTGAAATGGAAAGAGCAATAGAAAGATTAGGAAGAGGAATACAGATACAGTTAATAAGTAGTAAGAGAGTATATATTTTGTCAGGTTTTTTTGTGGATGATATATTTTTGAGGGCAGAAAAAAGAGAAGATATAGAAGTTATGGTGAGGACATGTGCAAGGATGGGTAAAGAGATGATTAAATTTCGTGAAGAAAAATCAAATATAATGATGGTTTTACTGGTAAGAACGAAGATGTAGAATTTTTATTGGGAGATATTAAGTTAAGTATGGTGAATAGATATAGTTATTTGGGAATTATTTTTAAATACTCAGTAAAATTATTTGGATGAATGGGAGAAAAAATTGATAAATGAAGCAAAGACAAGAAAGGGATTGATAAAGAAATTAACAGTATTTTCATGTAATAAATATGATGTAGCTAGAATTATATGGAAGGGAGTTGCAGTATCAGAATTAACAAATGGTAATGATGCATTATATTGTAATGGTATAAAAAGTAGAGCTGCTTTAACCTAACTGGGAGATGCAGGTAGAGGGGGTTCGAACCTCATCTACTCCAGATTACTACTAAGCAACCTACTTCCTAAACCTCACTAGAATTTTTTCTTAATGTATACCCAGTGGTCAGGGAGAGATGAGATCCTAAGGGGAAATTTTAGCAAAGAAAATGCAGGTTTGGACTATATATTGACACAGATAAGATATTGATGAGATTAGTGAATGAAAGTTTATTGTTCAATTAAAAGAAATGACAATTTAAAGAAATAATTAACAAAACAAATGTTGCAAGTTATTTTCTTGCATTTACAGACGGATATGTATCGATATACATTAGAAAGATCCACTTAATATAATTAAATAATAGTACGATAATTACAAAACAATATTGGACTTAGTCAATAAATGGGTGCTTTACTTTAAAGGAGAGATACAGAAAAACATAACTCTAATGTAAAATTACAAAAAAATGACAATTGATTAAAAAACTAGTCAAATAGGTTAAGGTTATGTTCAAATATAGCCTGAATTTAAACAACAAAGTAAAGAAATCCCCCCCCCCGTGGGGACACTTCTCAGACTTACTCAGCAATATTTTGAACATATTACCAAGTTAAGGTTTTATCTATAATGAAATTAAACATTACTGTTATTACTATGTGATTATTCATATAGTATATGAACGTGGATGGGCTGCTCACTAACACACCTTAGCCAGTGTAGTGAGTTTATTGGCTTTTTACCTCCGAGTTTAAGAATATTTTTTCCAATATATACAATCATGACAGACAAAAATAAATCATGGCCCTTAATCCCAGGAGACTGTAAAGTCACCAACCAAGGCAGCGGTTGGTGATCAAAGGCGGAAGGTGCTAAGAATCCCCTGATTGTGGACTCGAGCTGCCATTTGATGACAACATTTTATTTAGGTACCTACAACTGCAGATCACTTTCAAGTAAAAAAAAGAAGAACTGTCTTATATTAAATGGGACATTATTGCACTTTGTGAAGTTAGAAGAAAAGGTGAAGAAACAATTGATTTAAAAAGTGGCCATATGCTCTACTATAAAAGCACAAATATTGGAAATACAATGGAGTAGAATTCATTATAAATAAAAATGGAAGAATAACATTGTGGAGATTGATGGTGTATTAGACAGAGTGGCAAGATTAGTTTTACAACTTAATAGCAGATACCAAATGCAGATAATTCAGGTTTATGCCCCAACAAGTTCTCATAGTGAGGAAGTTATAGAAGATTTTTATATGGATGTACAAAAGGCTTTTAATGAGAGTAAACAACATTTTAAAATTGTTATGGGAGACTTTAATGCTAGAATTGATAAACAAATGAAAGATGAAAATGCTGTAGGTAATTTTGGTTATGGTAATAGAAATGAGAGAGGACATAGACTTGTCGATTTTGCAGAAACTAAAATTTATATTATGAATATTTTTTTTTAGAAAAATATTAAAAGGAAATGGACATGGAAGCATCCAAATGAAGGTACAGAAGAATTGGATTATATTTTGACTAATAGAAAATACATATTTCAAGATTGTAATGTTCTTAATAAATTTAACACGAAAGTGATCATCAATTAGTAAGATGTAAGATACATGTTAAAGCAAAACTAGAGAGACAAAAATTATTAAAAAATATATATATTTACAGTTGATATCCCTAATCTTCAGAAACATTCTAATGACTTTAAATTAGAACTTACAAATCGGTTTCAAGTATTAGTAGATTTTGAACATGATTCAGATTTGAATGAAATTAATAGGACAATAATTGATACACTTTTAAAAACTGTAAAAAAGATAGCTGGTAGAAAAAAGCAGTAATTGACCAATAAAATTTCTACTGAGACTAGAGAATTTATGAAAAAAAAAGGAATATGAGGATATACAACAATGATGCATTAAGAAAGATTGAATATCTCGAATTTTGTAAAATGGTGCGGAAAAGAGTTGGAAATGATATAAGAAAGTATAATTGTGAACTAGCAAGGAAAGCTGTAGAAGAGAATAATGTCTAAAGAGTGTAAAACAACATTTTGGTATTGATAGGAAATTTATATCTGCAATAAGAAAAAAAGATTGCATTATTACTAAAAAGAGAGATGACATCATGAAATGTGTAGAAGACTTCTATCAAGAATTATATAGTAATAAAGAACAAGTGCCTCCTATACCTATTATATCTTCCGAATTGCCCAGAATTTTGAATGAGGAAGTGAGACATGCAATTAAATTTATGAAGAAAGGGAAGGCTCCAGGTAATGATGGAATTATAATTGATATATTAAAAGAAGCAGGTGAAGAAATAGAATTTTTTTTAGCAAAGTTATATACCAAATGTCTAAATGATAAAGATGTACCAGATGATTGGAAAAATGCAGTATTAATATTAATATTTAAAAAAGGTGATAAAGAAGATATTAGAAATTACAGACCTATCAGTCTTTTATCAATTTTATACAAAATTTTTACTAAGATAACTACAACTCGTCTACAGGAAACATTGGATTTCCACCAACCAAGAGAACAAGCTAGATTTAAAAGTGGTTTTAGTACAGTAGATCATATCCAGGTATTGAGAAAAATTGTAGAAAGGACAAATGAATATGAGTTGCCATTATGCTTAGGATTTGTAAACTATGAAAGGCATTTGATTCTATAAACATTTCTTCAGTGATTAAAACATTGCATCATCAAGGTGTAGTTCAAGGATATTGTCATATTTTAAAGAATATTTATAAAACTGCAACAGGAACAATTGAATTACATAATGATAGTAGGAAAATCAACATTGAAAAGGGTGTAAGACAGGGTGATGCCATATCTCCAAAACTTTTTACATCAGTGCTGCAAGAAGTATTTTGTCGATTAAAATGGGAAACTAAAGAAGTGAAAGTAAATGGCGATTATTTAATTTGTTTAGATTTTGTGGATGATGTAGTTGTTTTTGCAAATAATGCTTTAAAGCTACAGGAAATGTTTCAGGAGTTATCAGATGAAAGTAGGAAAGTAGGACTAAAGATAAATGTTAAAAAGACTAAAGTAATGTTTAATAGATTTTCTCAAAATATAAAAATAAAGATTGATTATGATGAGTTAGAAGTTAACAGTTACAAATACCTTGGCCAGATTATTAATACAGATGGAAATATGATGGATGGAATTAATCATAGAATTAAACTTGGTTGGAGTGCTTTTGGTAGAAATAACTTGATACTAAAAGGAAATATGCCTATGTGTTTGAAAAGGAAGGTTTTTAATAAATGTATTTTGACAGTTCTTACTTATGGATCTGAGACTTGGACACTTAATAGAAGAGCAATACAGAGACTTCAGAACACTCAAAGAAGTATGGAGAGATGCATGTTGGGAGTAACAAGAAGGTATCGAAAACACAATGTATGGGTAAGAGAACAAACAGGTGTTACTAACCTCATTGAAAAAATTAAAAGACTGAAGTGGAATGGGGCTGGACATATTGTTAGAAGAGATGATAATAGATGAACAATTGAAAATTTAAACTGGATTTCAAGAGATTGTAAAAGACCCAGAAAGAAACCACATGTGAGATGGATGGATGAAATAAGAAAGTGTGCAGGGGTGATGTGGAGAAGAGAAGTAAAGATAAGAAAAGATGGATTGAACTTGGAGAGACCTTCATCTTGCAGTGGTTTGATCATGGTTGTTGATGATGATGGTGGTGATATTAATTAAACTATTAAACTAGTTCACCCTTAGAGTTAATGATTTAATATTTTTTAATTTACACATATATAACTAATCAAATTATAAATGCTTAATCTATATCTGTTTTAGACAAATAGATATATATTGGTAAAATCCAGATTGACTTTAAGAAAATATAAAAAAAAAAGATTGGACCTTTTTTATAAAATGCATAAAATTGAACATCTTAATATATATACTCGAATGTCATTTTTTTTTCCATTTCTAAGTATAAATTAAAAGACACATTGAATTATTTTCCAAAAAAAATAACCAATTGCATGTTCCACTTTCTCTTTCTAATATATATATATATATATATTTTAAGAAAATTAGTAAAACCAATACAGGAGAGAATTGGAAGTAGGAATTTTATTCAAAGAGTTTTAATAAATCTGAAATATTCACGTATTTAGTAGCGGGTAAATACAAATAAATGAAATTAGATTATTTCTCACTTCCAGTTCCTCCAGTATATATATATATATGTTTATGGCAAACAATAAGAAAGAAATCGTGTTTCTTTCTTTTTTTTAAAAAAAATAATAGTAGTATACAATTCCAGTAATGGATAATGGCAATCCATTAACCAAAAAAAAAAAAAGATTTATGTATATATTAATAGGATTAAGAACTGCCATTATACTTGTCAAATAAAAAAAAATAACAATGAAAATGTTAAAAATTCTCAGACTATATATATATTAATACATTATAATTATAACATAAATGACTTAAGTTTGTAGTTTAAGCCAATATAAAATACAAATAAAAAATTAAAGTGACCGGTAACGATTTTTAGACTGAGTATGTCTTTATTAGATAGCCATGAAGACATTCTGTTCGGTAGTCTGTACTGGTTGCTTATGGTGATTTTTGTCCTCGGATATACATTTATAGCAGCAGGAAATTGTCAGGTAAAATTATTCTGGCACACTACATTTCTTGGGTTTTCCAAGCTCCAGCATACAGAAAAAAGCAGTTGGGATATAGAGGAAAAAGTCTACTCAACCATTTTTCTTACAGCACCTATTTTAAGTTCTTTTCTTCTTGTCTATATAATGCTGGTGGCTTGTGAATTTACTCAGCAAGTGGCTAAGATATTTTCTTGGTTGCAGAGAGTTCTTTCTGAAAAAGTTTATTTTATTTCTTTTCCAATAAAATATCTTTGGGTCTGATTTCAGTCCAAGCTGTAGAGCTGAGCCAGGTAAAAGGAGAGCTAACAATAGACAAGTTCTCAATTTATATCTAGCTTGTTAGCCATCTTATATTCCAATCCCATTGTTCTGCTATCTTAGTTTTAATTGCAGTGTTTTTTAATTAATTATTCTTATCTAACTAATCTTCTTCTCTGAGTTCTAGAAATTTTATTTTGTTATCTAAAATAAAATCTTTTCATTTTATTTTCTAAAATTTATGGAATGTTTTTAAAGTTTTTACTTACTTTAAATTTAGTCTACATTCATTGGGGTTGGACTCAGGGTCTTTAATTAAACCACAGTGAATGGTGAAGCAATTACACACACACACACACACACACACATATATATATATATATATATAGCTCCATATTCCCAGAACCCATAAAAAAAAAATGACTCTAGTTATCATTAGTGTGAAGTGGAGCAGAGTGATACAGGGGGATTATAAATACAATTTAAAAATAAAACTCAGATTAAACAAGCAATACATTCATACATCCAAACAAAGTAAAAATAACAGAAATAATCATGTTTTTGTCTCTTTTCCTATTTATGGTCCATCTGTTCCCTATGGTCTGTCATTCCTATTGTATTTTCTTTATCCCTTTTCTTATGTGATTTTTTATGGGTGGATCTTCCTCTCTGGGATCTGGTATTTCCATTGTGTTGTTCAGTATTTATCTGGTCATGATATGGCTTTAATGCCCTTGTGTTAGATGACAACTGGCTTCTGTTTTTGTTCTCTAACAGGAAAGCATTTTCTTTTAGTTTTTTTCTTCTTATAGGTGGCCTTGGAAATTTGCCACTTGTATTATATATTGGGTTTTTCACTACGTGATGTGCCCTTACTTGTGTTGTCACTATGCCCTGACTAGTTAAGAGATTTGTGAAATGCTTAAAAGCATGATGTGACATATCCTGCTCTTTATTGCTTCATATACTTTTGTTTGTAATTTATTGTACTGCTGATATCTTCTATAGAACACGATTTACATTTGCTGTGCTATATTGTCTGTTGTTGGCAAAATCCATCTTTTTGTTATAAAACCGGTTTGTGAAATTTTTAAAAGCCTGATGTGGAGTATGTTGCTTTTTTGCACTCCAAGTACTTTGGTTTATGATTTGTTGCTTTGCTGATGGTATGTTTATTTGAATGCAGCTTACATTTGTTGTACTCTGTGGGTTATTGTTGCCAAAATTCATTTTTTCATTATAAAACTCAAAGGTTTAATCCTGGTAGTTTATTTGGGAGTCATGCTTCTCAAGAAAGTCTGATCCTAACAGTGCATCCTGGATTAATCCCAGCATGGTATGAAATGTATGATGTACATATTTGGAACCAATGTTTAAATTCAACTCCATCTGGTATGATCCCACAATGGCATCTTCACCATTGGAAAGAACTACTTGGGTGGCATGTTTTGGTGTGTTCATTGTATGTATGAACTATGTGTGGTGTTCCACCATTCATCAGAAATCAGAGACACTTGGCTTCCTGTGTCAATTAATGCCTTAACTGGGATGTTATCAATTTTTACCATGATAGTTGGATGATCCTGGTGCATCAGTAGAAGATCCATATCATATTGTTCCAATATGATCGCAGGTGTGACTCTCTTATTTTCCCAGATACTGTAATACTCCTTCACTTTGGTTACATCCTGGTTAGATTTTTCAACTTGGACTTTTTGTTGATATTCATCTTGGATGACAGCTGTTTGTAGATTTGAAGTTTCTATTCTTTTTCCCTGGTTGGTGCTATCTTTACTTATGTTTCCAAAGTCTATTGCAGTTAATATCTCTCCCATTTCTTCTATTCCTGAATTTCTATAACTTAATATTAATTGCTGGATGTGAGAAGACGTTATATTTTATAGTTCTAATGATGTGACTATCTGACAAGTTGAATGCAGTCAGGGACTTTAGGAGTGCTACCTGGGGGAGGAAAAATTGTGTATGAGTCTCTCCTCTTGATGCACAGTATTTCTCTTGAGAGACTTGATGGAGAATTCTATCCTGCATCTCTTCACTCCAGAATGTCTTACACAATGTGAAGCGGTAATCATTAAAAGTTGTGGGTTGAACCTCAATACAATCGTACTAGTGTTGTGCAAACCCATGCAAATGATTTGCAGCCACAGCTATCTTTTTTACTTCTCTTGCCTCATGAAATATGAATAATTCCTGTAAACTCTTTATGTGGTACATGGGGTTCTCTCCAATGTCTCCTCTAAAAGTTTTTATTTGTATGAACTTTGTGACAAGATGGCTATTTATTTTGTGTGAGTCTGTTAGATTCATTTTAATGTTTGTTTCCACATTAGCCTCTTGGAATTTTCTTGTTTCAGATATCAGTTTTTTTATCTTGTATGTCTGTCCTTTCTGCTCTCTGTTGTTTTATTTATTTCTCCATTTTCTCCATTCTTACTTCTAAGTCTTTGATTATTTGAAACAGTAATCCCATACATTTAGCGTCTGGTGTGTTCATATCACTATCCCTAATTCTTGGGGTTTGGTCTTGCACCATACTCTCTGACAGATGATTGATGTCATCTAGTGTGACATCACAGATTTCTTCTTGTGTATTATTCATATTTTAAAAAAATAAAAGAGAAAATTTTTTTTGAGTTTTTTGAAATGTTTTTGGTTTAATATCACTCTCTCTCCCAATTGTCTCCTTACTGTTGTTGAAGTTAGCATGCTGGTTTTCTTTGTGTTTGCCTGATCAGTTTATTTTTTCTCTGCTGCTGCATGTACAAGCATAATATGTACCTAGTGATCCATAATCTCTATGTTTATATTGTAATGACTATTAAAATCTGTAGAAAAATTTTTTTTCACTTAACTTCCTTTTGTTTTGCTCCACAAATGATCACTCTGTCCCTCTACACCACCAAAAAGAAAAAACATACTAAGTTAATTATTCCATCCAGTGTTTGGTTGGTTTCAACACATGTACATATATATGTGTGAACAAACAAAAAAAAATTCCAGAGAAAGCAGAAAGCACAATGAAGAAATATATATATATTGTACCCTCACCTCCAGGAAATATATAATTATAATCACTTGATCTAGCTCAAATAAATAACTATGTTTATCTAAAATGTATCTACATTAACAATAACTATATTTTTAAGAATATCAATGATTAAATTAACTTAATAAATAATAATAATATAGTTCTGGTTTATAAAATGAAAGAAATCGATATCTAATCAAATCATGAGACTATGAAGTGAGTTTACAAGTGGTAGAGTGAATACATTAAGATAATCTCCCACTGGATATCACCTTAATGGCATAAGAATAGTATCCTTATTCCTATTACTTAAATACTACATTTATAGTACTCTTACGTCTTTAATCAAAACTAATTAAGTAAATTACCTTTAACAAATTAATTTAAATATCTTTCTGAAAACTAATTTAACTCCAATTATCTCAGGTTCTCTTAACATAATGATAAATTAATTATAACTTTTGTAATAAAGTATGATAAGGGATTTAATATCATTCCTAACTACAATTTAATAATATTAATAATAACAAATAGTAATACTAATCTTTAATCTATAATTCACTCTCCTATCTTTCTATTCATAATGTTATTCTTGTATATCTTATAATAAAAATGTAATATAATTCTCTATTATCCATATGGCATCTTAAATAAATATATTTAGTATGATATTATAATCTGAGAATATGTGGCAATCATTACTAAGATAATTTAATGTAAATCTTTGGTAATTATTCCATGACCATCATAATAATACCATAAGTAAAACTTCTTAAATAAAATATATCAATAAAATATAACTCCTAAATAAAAATTTTATTTATGATGTGCAAATATTATGTCTTAATTATAATTATCTGTGATTATGTAATTGTGATGTGAAGAAACTGAATCAATACCAAGACTTATAAAACAATTTAACAATTTTATTAACAAACTTAACAATAAAATTATTTACATTATTTACATTTTGATAGAATTCTATTTATATTCAGGTACTTTTCAAGACAAAACAAATGACTTAAAATATAAGATACAGAACATTTCTAAAATAATTTTTTTTTTTTCAATATCATTATATAACTTTTTTATTACAGTTATTTGATATTATTAATTTATAGGTTTTAAAAAAAATATAGGTGATACTCTTACTATGAACTTATCCTTGTTATTTAGTTTTTTAAAAAAATATTTTATTATTCTGTATAGTCATTCTTCAATAATATTCATGTGAACAACCTTAATTCATAGCATACCATCAAACTAAGCTACTTACTAATTATTACTTTAAACTTTATATATCATGGATGTATTAGTGTGTTGTTATAAAATTATTTTTTGTAAAACTTATGACTACTTTCATTCATTCAACACGATTCAGTCTATTACCTTTAATCATAAATAAAAATATGCATTATAAGTATGTCTTTTTTTAAAAAAATTCTTAATAATTAAGTAATATCATTATAAATTCTTTTAAATTATCAACTATTTATTTTATAAAAAATAAATAAATATTATTTTTAACTATAAAAGTTTTATGATTCTTTCACTGATGAAATTATGTTCTTATAATTTTTTACACTTATTTTACTCTAATAAACATCTTATCTTATCCAATTTAACAATTCTCTATTTCCAAACTTGGTTATTATTTCCAATTTTAAAACAACTATCTTTTACAATGTAATCCAATAAATTTCAATAACACATAAACTAGTAGGCATATGGGGTAAACTATAACTTCAACTTAACTTCTTTATCAACTAACCATCATGGACACAGTGTACATGAACTGAGGTATAACTTATTTGTTTAATAACCTCTTCTACCAAGTATAATGTCCAGGCTATTCATTCAGCACTATGGCACATTAAGCTTTAATACATAGAAAAATAAATACTGCCATGAATATACACAAGATATAGGGCTATGTTAGCTATACTTGTATAAACATCAACATAGTATATTCTTCTTTCCATATAAATAAACCCTACATACAATATTATCCTGGTCTTATATAACCTAATACTAAGATATTAGCATTTAAAATTCACCAATTTACATTGTTAAATTCATCTTCTCATTTCTATAATAACAAATAAATTCATTTTTAGAATAACAGTCTAACTAACTAATAAGACAAGATTATTTCATTCTTTAATAGTTCTCAAACTTTAGCACAAACAATCAAAATCAGTGTCCTATTTTTAACACTTTAAATTATTCAACAAAACATCCAATTCAGTTTTAATAGAATCATATACTTATATTTCTTTTATGTTTAAATATCTTTACAATATCATTAAAATTATGCATATTCTTAAATAACTAAACAAATGATAAATTATGTGTAGGTGTGTTTTTTATATACGCATCCATCCGTAAAAAATAACAAACACATTTTAAAACTATTAATAATTTACATTATTACCATAAGTAATTTCTGTTGGCAATTACTTAGTGATGTCATCTGGAGTAGATCTAAATAAACATTTTATTGTCATTTATTCCACATTATCACACTTTAAAATATACTAAATTAAAGATTTTTTTTCTTCACAATAAAATTTAATTACTAAGTTAGTAAATAATTTAATGTTTTCTGTTTCTACACTATATTTATACTATGAATAAATATTACTATAATTTTGTTAGTAAAAAATTAATTCTAAAACCGTATTTACAATAATTTTATTAGAATTTCTTATGACAAAATGTTCTTTTCTTGATAATAAGTTCATTACAGGAAGTATCTTTTCTCCTGGTAAAAAACATTAATACACACTTTTGACGTCAATAATCATGCATGCTCCAGTTCTTAACGTTGTAATATATAATCCAAACTGACAGTTCAAGTTAAATACAGTACATTTACTTTTATTCTATAAGACTTACACTAATATAATTAATATTTTTCTTATCTCCAAAACTTTAAATCTTTCAACAGGTACTGTTAGATAAATATCTAATTTTAAATACTCTTCATCAAGATAATTTTCCAAATTCTTGTAACTTTTCCATATTTACTGAGGTTTAATATCTTCTGATACAACCAATACTTTCAAATAACTTAAATTATTTCCCCAAATAATTTAAATAAACTTTTGTATGACCCACTTACCTTAATGACTGACTTGTAATATTTTTTTTAAATATGATATAAGTCACATACTTGCAAATGATCTTATATTTTCTAGGAAAAATTCCAATTTTAAAATATTTCAGATATTTCTTCAGAAAGAAATATCTCCACGTTCTCAAATAATTGTTCGGTCAAATTTAAAAGTTTTTTTTTCCTTTAAAAGTGTTTTCCCATTGTATTTTAAATAACTTTTCTTCATAAAATATATTATATCATTTCACTTTATATCTTTTAATAAAATTTTATATATATATATTTTTTTTCTGCGACGTTCTTTTTATGAAATTTAGTCATAAATCAATATGACTTATCAACATAGGCAAAATTATATACTTTATACGATAATAATATTTGAATACTTCCATTAAATTTTTTATATTTAGTGATGACTTCTTCATGTTTAAGTTGATGACAAATTGAATGAAAACAAATCGGCTAAGTAAGGAATTATTTAAGTTTTAGCCCTCTTCCTCCATATCACAATCTTGTAATAATAAACTGCTGTATTTTTACAAAAATTGAAGCTAAATAAAATGGATTATTACACTACTAAATACTTTACCGAAATTGTCAAAATACTAATGATGTTATAATAGTACGTTGGTAGAATGAGGTAACAGCTTAATAATCGTCTGCCAAAATTTAAACAGCTCTTAAATACTCCAGCTGATTCCAATTTTGATTGGTCCGTTAAACAATCCTGGCCTCAAATTATCTGGGACCATGAATATTGGTTTAAAGTTAAAGTTAATACTAATTTATTAAATATTTATTTTTATTATATTATTCAATTCTTACTTAATTTTCACATTTTATTTTCACTTACTAAAGACTCTAAAATAATTTTTAAAAATCACATTTCAATATTTATTACCATTTCTACCTTTATTTTGAACATAACGTATTTATTTTCAACAAAAAACATAAATCTGATTTTATTTATTATATTCACTTTTAAAATCCAATTTAACATTTATAACAGATAATATTATTCTATTTTCAAACACAGGTGTGTGTCACATGATTTACAAAACTAAATAAGGCGCTAATAATAATTTAAAGACTAAAATAATAATTTAATTTATAAAAAGTTACATAATCACTATTATAGCACAATTTTAAAATAATTATTTTAATATTATAAAACCAAAAAATTACGCTTTTCTTCCACATTATTATTTTTTTTAATCAAATGATTTTAAAAATATAGCCATTAAATACAATTATTATTACTAAATCTATTCGTTTAACTTTAAAGCATTACTTTTAAAATTTACCCTAATTATTATTTATAAGACTTATTAAATCAGTATTTATTATGGCCAGTTCTCCCAACCATAAATCTTATAATGATTTTTAGTTAACTGTTTTCTTACAAATACAAACCCAACATTATACATCAATTATTTTAATTGCCTTAACTGAATTATTCAAATATTATTAACACACAACATACTTCATCTCCTACCCAACTTCAAAATTTAAAATTTTTCAGCAAATTATTACAAATAATCCATTCTAACCTAAACAAAAGGGTACAATATATATATTTTTGTCATTCACATTATTTGTTTACACAAGCACAAAAAAATTCACCTGATCATCAAATTCCCATACATCATATCTCAGAGTCTATCTCTAAGTAAAGAATTCCCATACATCATATCTCAGAGTCTATCTCTAAGTAAAGCCAAACTTGGGACACCAAATTATACAAAAAAAACTGTAATGGTATAAAAAGTAGAGCTGCTTTAACTTAACCTAGAGATGCAGGTAGAGGGGGTTTGAACCTCATCTACTTCTCCAGATTACAACTAAGTGACTTACTTCCTAAACCTCACTAGAATTTATTCTTCATGTATGCCCGGTGGTGAGGGAGAGATGAGATCCTAAAGGAAAATTTTAACAAAGAAAAATCAGGTTTAGACTATATATTGACACAGACAAGATATTGATGAGATTAGTGAATGAAAGTTTATTGTTCAATTAAAAGAAATGACAATTTGAAGAAATACTTAACAAAACAAATGTCACAAGTTATTTTCTTGCATTTACAGACATGGATATGTATCGATATGCATTAGAAAGATCCACTTAATATAATTAAACAATAGTACGATAATTACAGAACAATATTGGACTTAGTCAATAACTGGGTGCTTTACTTTAAAGGAGGAATACAGGAAAATATAACTCTAAAGTAAAATTACAAAAAAAAAATGACAATTGATTTAAAAAAAAACTAGTCATATAGATTAAGGCCATGTTCAAATATAGCCTGCATTTAAACAACAAAGTAAAGAAAATCCCCCCTCCCAATGGACACTTCTCAGACTTACTCAGCAATATTTTGAGCATATTACAAAGTTAAGGTTTTATCTATAATGAAATTAAACATTACTGTGGTCCTTGGTGATTTAATTGTATGAGATTAGAAGCAAGTCTCAAAGGCACAAAGTTTTTTTTATATATATGGCTAACTTGAGGTCTGGATAGCACCCTGGTTTTAACACAAGAGTTAGAGAGATGGAGCCCATTTGCCTACAGTGTGATCTGAGCTCAGGATGGAGTATATATGCTTGTGTCTAGTAGTAATATTTGAAATAGGGTTGAGATTCATTGTATCATCAATGGCAATCTCGAGGCGGTGTTATCCTATGAATCAAAGATGATAGGAGCTATGGATATGTGCCAAGACCCCCATACAAATCACTGAGTAGCATAAGATAAGAGAAAATGTGGGCAACTGACCGTTAAACTTTAAAACCTTAGGTTATTTCATTATTTCATATGACTTCAAAATTTTTCTGAGACTGAGAAAATATCTACTATTAGAAATAAGTACTTTGCACCTTTTCTAACTTTAAAATATATAAAAAGATAGGTATATTAATTAAACACTATTTAACTAGTTCACCCTTAGAGTTAATGAAGATTTAATATTTTTTAATTTACACATATATAACTGTACTGTACCCTCTCTTATATTTAATCAAATTATAAACGCTTAAGCTACATCTGTTTTAGACAAATAGATATATATTGGTAAAACCCAGATTGACTTTAAAAAAGTATAAAAAAAAAGATTGGACCTTTCTTATAAAATGCATAAAATTGAACATTTTAATATATATATATACACGAATGTCATTTTTTATATATATTTCTAAGTATAAATTAAAAGAAACATTGAATTATTTTCCAAAAAAAAATAATAATAACCAATTGCGTGTTCCACTTTCTCTCTTTCTAATATATATATATTTTAAGAAAATTAGTGAAACCAATATGGGAAAGAATTGGAAGGAGGAATTTTATTCAAAGAGTTTTAATAAATCTGAAATATTCCCATATTTAGTAACGGGTAAATACAAAAAAATAAAATTAGATTATTTCTCACTTCCAGTTCCTCCAGTATACATATATATGTTTATGGCAAACAATAAGAAATAAATCGTGTTTCTTGCTTTTTTTTAAAAAAATAGTAGTATACAATTCCAGTAATTGATAATGGCAATCCATTAACCAAAAAAAAAAAAGGTTTACAAATATATTAATAGGATTAAGAATTGCCATTATACTGGTCAGATAAAAAATAATAATAATGAAAATGTTAAAAATTCTCAGGCTATATATATATATTAACACATTATAATTATAACATAAATGACTTAAGTTTGTAGTTTAAGCCAACATAAAATACAAATAAAAAATTAAAGTTACTGGTAACGATTTTTAAATTGAGTACGTCTTTATTATAGCCATGAAGACATTCTGGTCAGCAGTCCATACTGATTGCTTATGGTGATTTTTGTCCTCGGTTATCCATTTATAGCAGCAGGAAATTGTCAGGCAAAATTATTCTGGCACACTACATTTCTTGGGTTTTTCAAGCTCCAGCAGACAGAAAAAAAATATTGGGAGATAAGAGGAAAGTCTACTCATTTTTCTTACAGCACCCATTTTAAGTTCTTTTCTTCTTGTCTATAGAATGCTGGTGGCTTGTAAATTTACTCAGCAAGAGGCTAAGATATTTTTTTGGCTGGAGAGAGTTCTTTCTAAAAAAGTTAATTTTATTTCTTTTCCAATAAAATATCTTTGTGGCTCATTGTAGTCCAATCTGTAGAGCTGAGCCAGGTAAAAAGAGAGCTAACAATAGACAAGTTCTCAATTGATATCTAGCTTGTTAGCCATCTTACATTCCAATTCCATTGTTCTGCTATCTTATTTTTAATTGCAGTGTTTTTTAATTAACTATTCTTATCTAACTAATCTTTTTCTCTAATGAGTTCTAGAAATTTTATTTTGTTATCTAAAATAAAATCTTTTCATTTTATTTTCTAAAATTTATGGAACGTTTTTAAAGTTTTTACTTACTTTAAATTTAGTCTACATTCTGTGGTTGGACTCAGGGTCTTTAGTTAAACCACAGTGAATGGTGAAGCAGTCCTCTGGTTGAAATATTATATTATTTATTGGATTTATAAGTCTTTATTTTTTTGTTTATATATATATATAGCTTCAATATGTTAGTAGAGGGTTATTAAATTACTTAGAAAAAATTCAAAGGGAAGTAGGAAAATATGCATTGGATGCAGATGTATGGACAGCAAGGGAGGCAATTTAAAAAGAAATGGGATGGTCAAGTTTTCATATGAGAGATGCAAATAGTAAAATGAAAATGTTTGGTAGATTGCAGTTTATGGATAATAAAAGAATGGGTTATGAGTAAAGAGCAGGTAACAAGATGGGTGAGAGAGGTAATGCAGTATACAAAATATTTGCATAAAGAATTTATATCAATATATTTGTACAAAATATGGGATGATTGTGTTAGAAGGATTTCTGAGTGTTATAATGGTAAGGATGGCATAAAAAATAGATTTATTAGTAAAGAATAGGGAGTTAGAAAGATGGAGAACTTGTTTGGAGAGTAAAAATAGTTTAAATATATATAGAATAAAACAGATTATTAGGTGCGCATTGTTATATGATAATAGTAAGGAAAGTAGTTTATTGTTTAAGACTTGAATGGTGTTTTTAGCAACAAGAGAATATACATGTAAGTGGAGAAATATGGGTAATTTAGTCTGTAAATTGTGTAAGGAAGGAATAAAAAATATTAGGCATCTGTTAATTGAATGTAAATGCTTGAAAACAGAAAGGGCACATATATAATGAAGTTATGGAAAAATAAATATGAAAAAAGTGATTATACAGAAAGTGAATTATTTGTTTTATGCTAGGTTTGAGAAAAGATAAGGGGGCTTTAGATATAAAGGCCATAGAGTTGACAAAGATTATGTTGTGGAAATGGGATGTATCAGAATATGGAAAAACTTACACTGGGAAATGGAAAATAAAGTGGCTAATAGTTTTTTCTGGACATAATTGTTGAGAGATTCTTTACTCCATTTAAGAAAAAGCAAGAGTTCCCATCACATCACAAGCTTTGTTTACATAAGTGCCAAAAGAAATAGAATTCAAAATCTCTGTTGTTCTCCCTACCTCAAGACCAACTGGTTTTGAGCTTAATGGCTCACATCAGTGAAGAGCTGGGAGACTTGAAACTAGACCTAAAATACCAACTCAAAGTCAGCACTTATCAAACATGTTTTTATCAATTTGAAAGCATGAATTTATCAGACATGTAAATGTCTTCAAACCCAGCTTTGCAAACTAAATAGCTACATGGGTTTGAATTTAGCTCAGTTTCACCATATAGTAAAAGCCTCTGTAATATATAGCATTGCAAAGATCTTCAAAGGTACACTTATAATAATTAAAACAAGTTATAATTTTCGTACCTTGCTTTTAACCTTGCATTTTAAGATCACTAGATGGAGCTTTATCAATAGCAATAAACAAGCTTTTGAGTTGGTATTTTAGGTCTAGTTTCTTGTCTCCCAGCCCTTCACTGCCATGAGCCATTAAGCTCGAAACCATCTGGTCTGTAGAATGATAGAGATTTTGAATTCTATCTCGTTTGGCACTTATGTAAACAAAACTTCTTTAGAGGTATTGGTAAAGCTCCATCTAGTGATCATATATATATATATATATATATAGATAGATAGATAGATAGATAGATAGATAGATAGATAGATAGATAGATAGATAGATAGATAGATAGATAGATAGATAGATAGATAGATAGATAGATAGATAGATAGATAGATAGATAGATAGATAGATAGATAGATAGATAGATAGATAGATAGATAGATAGATAGATAGATAGATAGATAGATAGATAGATAGATAGATAGATAGATAGATAGATAGATAGATAGATAGATAGATAGATAGATAGATAGATAGATAGATAGATAGATAGATAGATAGATAGATAGATAGATAGATAGATAGATAGATAGATAGATAGATAGATAGATAGATAGATAGATAGATAGATAGATAGATAGATAGATAGATAGATAACAATAAATAATCTCAAGCTATTATCAAGGCAACCTTCTTTTGACAGTAAAATTTGTAAATAATTTGTTAAGCACATGCTCATTATGTAAGTAATATATATTAAAATTATAATCTTAAGTCTGTGTGCCTAGATGCAACAGTATGGACCTCTACAAATCTTAACACAAGATTAAACTTTAAAAGACAAGTTTAATCTTGTGTTAAGATTTGAAGATGCCCTACTGTCGCATCTAGACACATAGTCTTAAGATTATAGCTTTAATATATATTACTTAACAATAAAGATGGAATCCCACCTTTATTTATAGCCCATTATACTTATGTAGACACTAAAGATTGCAACTTGACCATAGAGAAAATAAACCTCCTTAAACAGGTAAATTTAATCTTTTTTTAATGAAAAACTAATAAATAGTCAATTATAACATAAACTGCACTTATAATTTTCAAATTGCATCCAAAGTATCATTTAAATAATAAGTATAACAATGTTCGTGGTTAAATGGGTTTATAAGTAACCATTAGAAATCACTCAACATATAGAAAATCCCAATATAGATAACAACCCACAATCTCAAACTATTGACAAGGTAACTTCCTTTTAACAATAATTGTGGAATCTCACCTTTATTTATGGTCCAGTATAGTTATATAGACATTAAAGATTGCAACTTGACCACAGAAATTGAAATTGTTTGCATTAAGAAGTTTAAATAAACCTTTTTAAAAGAGTAAATATAACCTGTTCTTAATGAAAGACTAATAAATAGTCAATTATAACATTACAATTTGCAATTATACATATATACACGTATGCATGTCTGTGAATGGGTGCACATGCAAATATACGTAAATCATATTTATGTTACCATTGCAATTTCGATGTATCATTTTGAAGATCGTTTAACTAGTTGTTTGAAACATCAAATAATAAGATTCAATATTTGCAAACGTGCTTCATAGATAAGAAACATAAAGATAGAATCTGCTGAAAAACTAAAATATTTATTTGGTGTTTTCCTGGAAAATACGTTTCAAGCTACAAATTAATATTAAACATTACATAGTATAATGCTTGCTATACTTCAAATTTTTTTATTCACTATTACTAATTCAGTTTTTTTTATTATCTATAAACTATACACATGCTAGAATATATAGTTACTCATACAAAAATATGTTGCAAAATACTAATCAGAAGAGATGACAATATGTGAAATGCAAAAATCAATAAGATATCCAATCATTTGTAAGCTGCAAATAATGATGATGATGATGATGATGATGATAATAATAATAATAATAATAATAATAATAATAATAATAATAATAATAATAATAATAATAATAATAATAATAATAATAATAATAATAATAATAATAATAATAATAATAATAATAATAATAATAATAATAATAATAATAATAATAATAATAATAATAATAATAATAATAATAATAATAGAGGATGTCTTAGAAAATACAGCTGGATTGCAATTCAAGGAGAAATGGGATGGTCAAGTTTTCATATGAGAGATGCAAAAAGTAAAATGAAAATGTTTGGTAGATTGCAGTTTATGGATAATAAAAGAATAGTCAAAATAGTATTTAATTGGGTTATGAGTAAAGGGCAGGCAACAAGATGGGTGAGAAAGGTAATATGGTGTGCAAAAGATTTGGATAAAGAATTTATATCAGTATATTTGTACAAAAGATGGGATGATTGTGTTAGTAGGATTGTTGAGTGTTATAGTGGTAAGGAATGTGATAAAAAATAGATTTATTAATAAAGAATAGGGAGTTAGAAAGATGGAGAACTAGTATGGAGAGTAAAAAGAGTTTAAATATATATAGAAATAAACAGAATATTAGGTGTGAGTTAAAATATGATAACGGTAAGGAAAGTAGTTTATTGTTTAAGGCTTGAACAGGATCTTTAGCAGCAACTGAATATACATGTAAATGGAAAAATTTGGGTGATTTAGTTTGTAAATTATGTAAGAAAGAAATATAAAATATTAGGCATTTGTTAATTGAATATAAATGCTTGAAAATAGAAAGGGCACATATAAATGAAGTTATGGAAAAATAAATATGAAAAAAGTGATTATACAGAAAGCAGATTATTGGTTTTTATGCTGGGTTTGGAAAAAAGATAAGGGGGATTTGATATAAAGGCTATAGAATTGACAAAGATTATATTGGGGAAATGTGATGGAGCAGAATATGGGAAAACTTAGACTGGGGAATGTAAAATTAAGTAGCTAACAAGTTTCTCTTGGTATAATTGCTGAGAGATTCTTGACTTTGTTTAAGAAGAAGCTACAGCACATCACATTGCTTGACTTATTTTGCTGTGCTGACGTTTTTACTCTGTGCATAAAGATAAGTTGCAATTGTTATTTTTCTATGTGATTAATCATTAGAGATCATCGATACAAAAATTGTTTATTTGTTGTATAAAAATGAGAAAAATTGTGATTATGAGAAATAGATATAATTGAATTTTGAAGGATTAGTAATTGTTAGTGTTTAAAAAGTATTTGTTTGCCATTTTAAATATAGAAGTTTAAAAAAATATTTTGTTGAATGTGTGCTAATGTAAGGATATTTTATAACTAAGTTGTATGTAAGATTAGTTGATTTTTTTAGTAAGTTTGCTACTAAAAAAATTTTTATTATTAATTTAAGAAAGCGAGTGATTTATTTGAGGGAAAAGATAATGTTTTGGAGGCTTATGGTTAGAAAACTCATGGTTATTGATTGATTGTCATTAAAAGAAAGTTTTTATTCTTCTGTGAAAAGGGGTTTTAAGAGAAGAATAGGAGGGAAAAAATTAGGTGAATTGGAAAATAAAGAATATGGATTGCATTTGTATTCCACAATGCATATATAATGGTCAGAAAGAAGTTAGGCATGCCGTGGTAGAGTATGCTGTATGTGATGAGATTTTCTAAATGTTTAAATAAGACTAGGAAGGATGTAACAGGTTTATGGTTATGTAGAAAGTGTGTGAATGTAATAAAAGAGGTTAAAAAGTAGTTTATAAGTATAGATAGTTTAAGGAGAAAGTCAGAAGAAATGGAGCAAAATATAATTGAGAAAGATAGGAAAAATTATGGATGCAGTGAAGTGACAGGAGATATGGGTAAAAAAATTAGTAGTGAAATGGAGATGGTTAGCCAAAGAATAAGTAAGATAGAGGATGAGGTGAAGGATGTAGAAGCAAAGGCAAAATTATTAGAGTTGAAGTGTGAGCACATGAAGAAATTATTGAGTAGTAATGATAAGGAAGAAGTAGATAAAGAAGTCCAGAAGGTGATAGAGAATTTTATGGATGAAGCAAAGAAAGTAGGCTATGAGACAATATGGATAGAAGAATCATTAATTAGAGAATGTGGAGATATAATTGCAAGGAAAAATAGAAATAGGTATTAAGAGTATTCTTGGAGTTAGAATTAGAGATGTGGCAGATAAAGTAAAGAAGCAAGTAAATAGAAATGCATATGTTATGGTAGGGACTAATAATTTGTCAGAACCATCAGAAAGAGTAATGGATGAGTACATAGAATTGATTAGGAATTTGAGTAAGATTAAAGGAAGAGTAGGAATAGGCAGATTATTACCAAGATTTAACAAAAGGTTAGTGTTAAATAGAGCATGTTCTATAAATGAGAGATTGAAAGAATTGTCTGAGAGAAATGATGTCATGTTTTTGGATGTGTGGGATTTTTTTATTGGAAAGAGAGAATTGTATAGTAAAGATGGATTGCATTTAGAAAAGCAAGGAAATGAAGTTTTAGGAAGTTTGATTTATAAATAATATAGTTTGGGAAACTTATAAAGGGGATGGGTTTTTAAGTGGCACTGTTATCAGAAAGTAGAATAATGAACAGAATGTAAGTAATAATCAAAGGGTAGCTGATTTAGATATAAATGTAAATGTGGAGAGGTAATGGGTCTATAAAATTAATAGTAAACAAGTTATTTATAAATGTAATGGAGAAGAAAGAGTCAGAAGAATTTATTAAAGAGTACTTAGGAAAGAAGAAATTATTACAATTGGGTATTTGAATATACAAGGTCATAGGCAACCAGAAAAGTGGCTGGAATTAAACAAAGCAATTAAAAATTGAGAGCTTGAGGTATTAGCAGTAACAGAACACATCTAACAAAAGAAGAAGGACCTATTCTGGAGAATCTATTCTGAAAGACTTTTTATGTCAGGGTATAAATAGAAAAGAAAAAGAAAAAAGGGGTGGTGATATAGAAGTTATGGTGAATATAATGTATATAGCCACTGATGATAGTCAAAATATAATGGAGTGGAATATTAGCATATATGAATGCTTAGTTAAGGATTTTCAGAGTTTCAAAGAAAAAGGGAAGAGAATAATGGTTATAGGGTATATGAATGGGCATATTGAAGAAATTGATGATATAAATAATAAGAATGGACAGCTTTTGAAGAAGCTTTGTCACAGAGTGAATTTAACCATTGAGAATTTATCAAATGTTTATGAGGGACAATACACATGGTCTAAAATAATATCTTCTACATAATAGATTATGTATTAGTAGAGAAAGAGGGAATGAATAAAGTATGGAAAATAATGGTGTTTGGTAATGAATAGGAAGTGTGTAATAGTGATCATAACTTCTTTTTAATATAAATAATTAGTAATGTGATGAAAAATAGTGATAAAAGTAGAAATAATAGTGAAAGATGTGGATGGAGAGTGAATGATAAGAATAAGTTGGAAGAGTATAAAATAAAAGTTGAAGAAACCATGGAAGAATTGGTTGGAGTGAGTATGAGGACTGGTGTGGTGAAGTAGAAAAAGTGTCAGGTAGGGTTTTAGATGAGAATATTGAAAAGAATAAAAGTAATAGGAAAGTGGGAGTTAGTAAAAGTGTAAAAGAGAGAAAAAAGCATGCAGAGAATATAAATGTGCTATTAAGAACAAAAAAAGTGAAAAAGATTTTAATACTAATTGGGAAAAGTACTTAGAAAAAAGTGGTTGGCTAAAATAGATAATTATAGAGAGAGAATGAAATTGAATACCAAACTGCTGGAAGATATTAATAAAAGTGGATGAGAGTAAAAAATTTTGGAAGTACATCAAAAGAGGGCATATAAGGGAGAGAGAATTAGTATTACTAGATGATGAGGGAATAGAGTGTTGCTTTAGAGAAGAATTAGAGATTGTCTTATACAAGTATGTAATGGATATAGAAAAGATGTTAGATGTGAAGGACACTGTGAGAGCAAACATGAGAGCATACAGTAATGGTAATATACGATTTACAGAAAATTAACTGAATGAGACAAATAAGAAATTTAAAGGTGGAAGAGCAAGAGGTTTGGCTGGAAGGGCAGCAGAGATGGTTATGAATTTAGGTCAGAAGGTCAAATTAAAACTATTATCATGTTTTAATAAAATGGCACAGAAGAGAGAATTTTCAGGTACTTGGAGTAATACAAGGGTAAGGATCATAGAAAGCAAAACAATTGTAGACCATTAGCAGTAATATCAGTGTTATATAAAGTTTTCTTATATATGGTGGCCAGAAGGGTTGCAAAATGAATGGAAGAAAATAATATAGTGGGAGAAATGCAAGGAGATTTTGATGACATAGGTGTATAGGAGATAGTTTATTTGTAGTTACACAACTTATGGATATGAGTAGGAATACAGATAGACAGTTATGTATGGTTTTTATAGATGTAGAGAGGGTGTATGATAGAGTAAATAGAAATAAATTATGGGTAAGGTTAGTGAATTTGGAAATGGATGGAGCTTTAGTGAATATTATTAAGAAATTATATGAAAATAATTACTACATGTATCAATTAGGAAATATAGAATCAGTTAAAGTTAAAAATGGGGTGGGACTAAGACAAGGATGTCCTTTGTCATCTATTTTGTTTTTGTTGTATTTGAGAAAAATGGAGAGAGCAATATAATAACTAGGAAGAGGGGTAGAGATACCATTAATAGGTGGCAAGGGAGTATACACATTGAGGGGTCTTTTATTTGCAGATAATATTTTTTGTGAGCAGAAAAAAAATATGGAAGTTATGCTGAGGACATGTGTGATGGTGGGTAAAGAGATGGAAATTAAATTTATTAAAGAAAAATCAAAAGTAATGATGATTACTATTGGAGAAATATTAAGACAAAGAATTTTTATTGAGGGTATAAAGTTAAGTGTGGTGACTAGATATAACTATTTGGGAATCATTTTAAGTAATCAGAGAAATTTCTTGAATGAATGGGAGAAAAAATTGATAAATGAAACAAAGAAAAAAAAGGTATTGACAAAGAAATTAACAGTGTTCTTCTATAATAAATATGATGTAGCTAGGATTTTATGGAAGAGAGTAGCAGTAGCAGGGTTAACATATGGTAATGATGCACTATTTGTTAGTATAAGGGGTATTAGATTACTTAGAAAAAGTAGAAAGACATGCATTAAATGTAGAAGTGTGAATGGCAAAGGAGGAAATTGAAGGAGAAATGGGATGGTCAAGTTTTTATATGAGAGATGCAAAAAGCAAAATGAAAATATTTGGTAGATTACAGTTTATGGATAATAAAAGAATAGCCAAAATAGTATTTAATTGGGTTATGAATAAAGGGCAGGAAACAAGATGGGTGCAAAAGGTATTGCATTATGCAGAAGATTTTGATAAAAATTTATATCAATATACTTATACAAAAGGTGGGATGATTGTGTTAGAAGAATTGTTGAGTGTTTTAGGGTTAAGAAATGGGATAGAAGAATTGATGCATTAATAAACAACTATGGAAAGATGGAAAGCTAGTATGGAGAGTAAAAAGAGTTTAAGTATTTATAAAAGTAAATAGAATATTGGGTGTGAGTTAATTTATGATAATAGCAAGGAAAGTAGTTTACTGTTTAAGATTCGAATGGGATCTTTAACAACAAGAAAATATACACATAAATGGAGAAATATGGGTTATTTAGTCTGAAAGCTGTGTAAGAAAGATATAGAAAATATTAGGCATCTGTTAATTGAATGTAAATGTGTGAAAGCAGAAAGGATACAAATAATGAAGTTGTGGAAGAATAAATATGAACAAAGTGATTATACAGAAAATGGCTTATTAGTTTTTATGCTGAGTTTGGGGAAAGATAAGGAGGTTTAGATCTAAAGGCCATGGAGTTGACAAAGATTATGTTGTGGAAATAGGATGGAGCAGGGTAGAAAAGAATATGGGAAAACTTGGAGTTGTGAATGGAAAGGGTTTCAAAGTGACTAACAGGTTTCTTTGGGCATAGTTGCTGAGAGATTCCTGACTCCATATAAGAAGTCACAGTGCATCACATCAAATCATCACAGATCAGATAGAAACACTACATTTAAACGATTAAAAAGCTAATAAAACTATTAGAAACAAAATGAAAAATACATATAACATCAAAAATTTCAATATTAATTTAATTAATATCAACCAACAAAAAAAGTAAGCAGAATTTTATTTATATTTTTTTAAATTGAAAACAAACATTAACAAATTAATCATGCAAGCATAGAGACTCAAAAGTTACATGTCCTAATTAACAGTGGCAAATCCCCAATGAAAGCCATAAAAAGAAAAAAAACAAGCCAACATTTGCAGACATGGTCAAGGTAAAAGAAAGAAAAAATGAATTCATTTATCCTAACAAAAAAAGTCAATTTAATTCAAATATCAGCAAAGATATAAAAAAGGCAATGTAATCACTTCTCAAAAAATTGTTCTTAGATATAGGAGACCAACCAATATTGGTGACATAGATAACTTAGAAACTGAAAAAACAGGAAAGTCAAAATTCACTAAAAATTATCTGCAATGAAGAAAAATTGAAGCCTACAACTGAATTGCTCAATAAATCACTACCAAAGCATCTCTTTGAAGCATTCAAGAGATCCCCCCCCAAATCCATGGTGTTGTCTCAGCATCAGCCAGTAACAGTTCATTATATACATTTTCAACCCAAGTGCCATAAGAGACAATAACAGTAAATAGATTCAGGGACACTACACAACAAATTGTAGAACATCCCAATGACTGGTACATAATACTGGAGTTTTATAAAATCACACAAAGGGAGAGAATTCAAAGTCAAGTCAAATCATTGGGTAATTTCACCCCAATCACTGTAGACCAAAACTATCACAATACCATTTCAGGAATAATTAAGAACACCTATCTGGGATACACAGAACAAGACTTCCAAAGGATGATGGAACCATTTGGCAAGGTCATTATGTTCAAAACAATGTACCAGAAAGACACACCAATATCAATCATGAAAAACATTAATTCAGAATAACACTGCATCCAGATACTGTTCTAGATGATATGCCATCACAAATCTCAGATCAAGAAGCAATGATCACTCTATATAGTAGAGGTCTGAAACTGTAATGTTATTCTTGTAAATATAGAAGACATATTACTACACAATGTCCAAACTGCCAGAACTTAATCAGAAACAAAACCAACACATACAAAAACAAAAAATTTCAAAACTAACATGCAAATAGAAAAAAATATAGTCATTACCAGGGATAGCAAAACTACACAAAGAAATAATAACAAAAAGTCAGGGATACCAAGTTTAGATCTTATAGATTTCACAAAAAAAAAAAAAACTCCAAACCAATGAACATGATCAAAGAGAAAATGGAAACCAAGCAAAAAAACACAACAACAAAAGCATTTGACTGCACAAGGAATAAAATCACAGCATACTATTATCAATAAAATAGCCATAGAAATTATGGAGACACTTTAACTCCCCCCCAAGCAACTCCAGCACAATAATGCAATTAACAAACCCAATCCAACCATAAAGCAAAAGAAAGTCTGGAAGACCTATCAGAAAAAATTGAATAAAAAAGCAAAGACAGATGATGATAACTCTAACTCACCAATCATTGATAATATAAATGAGGACTCAAATCCAATGGAAATAATCACATATTTATTCAAAAACCATTTAATAGCCACATAATCACAAATTGAAGAAGCACAAAACACACAAACACTCAATACAAAAAAACAATCAGAAAAATGATACAAAATCCAAAAAAGCAGACCAAAAATAATGGAATAAAAACAAATCAATAAAAATACACAATGTAAAGCTTCAAAAACAATCACAACAAAAAATACAAACCAATCCCAGCTAAACAGTTAATGAGAATATTAGAAGCATTAATTCAAGAGCAAAAATGTATCAGCTTAAATGGATTATCATTATACAACCACAAATACTAGAAATTGCAGTTTTTCAATCTTCAAAATTATTTATATTGACACATTTTCTAATCATTATATTCCAGCAACAAATTACCACACTCAATCTTAATTTTGTGTGTGTACTCCCAGGTCTCAGCATACTAGCACATATAATTTTCACAATAAACTCCCCATTTGCAAACAACCACAATTTAACAGTATTAATGGGAAATTTTAATTTAAGTTATGCAAAATTCAATACAACATGGTTACATCAATTAAACCTACCACTCATGAGTGCTTGGGGCTTTGTTGCTGCAGATTCAGTGTCATTTTATAATCAAAAACATGCCACACTCATTGATTTTGCTACTACCCACCAATGCTTTATCACCTAATCAACTTCCAATTCAATGTTTACACATTTGCAGACCATGTTTGCAAACCATTACAATAAATTTCTCAGAGCTCCAAACACCATTCATTTATCTAGAAAAAACAACCAGACTCCTACTCCCAACAACCAATACCAAATTCCTATTCTCAGAGACTTACATCATACTAAATACAATTAACAATATGTCACAAGATTCAATTCAAAAATAACAATCATTCATCAACATACTATCCTTCAGCATACATCATGACAAGATACTCACCCTCATGATTAATGGCACTAGAAGATACTCTTCACAAAAGAATAATCATCACCAGACCCATGGACAACACCCACCAATACATACAAAACTAACAAAGCTATATCACAATACATGTAAAAAATTAAAAGAAAACATTGCTGCAAAAAAAGAAAAATATGTTGCACCCAACAATACACATGAACACACCAATACATATGCTGGGCACTGGACTATTCATCAACCATAAAAGTTCCCATGGCAATTGAGATAAACAGCATTGTCTATGCAGAACATAACATGCTGAACCCCATATACTACTATTTTAAGCAAAATATCCAAACATATAAACAGTATGCACCAACCATTGATCAGTTTGGAATACCTAAAACCAAATATTCTTTTTCAAAATCAACACTTTGCTGAAAAGCTTAAAATAATTTCCAACACTTGCCACACTGGCATTTGTCTTTTCACATTTGAGTCAATTTTTTATGGAGTACCTCTGCAACTTTGCTAACCTTTTATTACAAAAAATATACAATACTAGAGGCCTACATCCAATAGCAATAGTGCCATTTAACAAAAAACAACAGCCATTTCAAATCTCAACAAACTTTGGCCCATCTCCATGGGTCCATTTGGGAATTAAATTATTTGAAAAAGTTGTCAAAGATAAAATAGAAATGTACATACTGCCTCTGATATCAAATATGCAGTACACAAAGAAGGGTTCCTCCATTGCACAGATTACACTTTGTATTTAATACAAAGAAGTGCAGCAAGATAAAAAGTATGCCATAATTGCCATTCAAATGGATATAGAGGCAACATTTGATTCTGTTGCAATAGATATCTTAATGAACATGCTGGCAAATACAGCAATTCCACCCACCCTACTATACATAATTGCAAATCTCTTATTTACATTTAGTGGCAGAAACACAACAGTGTTTATTCCTACACAATCAATTTCACAATAATCCCTGCTCAGTGTATGGCTGTTTATTTCTATATATAAATACAATCTTAAAATTGAAAATGAGTAACCAAGAATATTAATACCATGAACTGCCCAATGTATTTCACGTATTGCATATATGAATAATGTGACAGTGTTTCTAACATCATGTAAAGAAATGCCAGTATTAGAAAGAATATTATAAAATTACACAGACACACAAGCTACAATTCAACCTAAGTAAAACATCAGCATGTTTCATTTATATTAACAAACCCTACACACAGCTATATCAAGGAAAACCTACTCCATTTGTTGGATTCCCATTTTAACTAGGAGCACATGGAAGGAGACAAACTCTGAAAAATAAGCTAAACCAGAAGGCAACAAACATAACCACATCTTTATCAAATGCATACTTATCTCTATATTCAAAAGTGTACCTATTTAACATATCCATAACCACAATTTCATATTATTCACCTATGGCCATCTACAAAAAAATTTACAATGTAACAAACTACTATGGGGTAGGAAAACTGTAGCCATTTCATTCAAACAACTCAGTCAATCTACTATACAGAATAGTCTGGGGCTACACACAATGCATGTGTTCCACACACAAAAAACAATAGACCTATTGGCAAAGATCTGCACAGTTTCAGCACCTACAAAACCTTGACATAATCCCTACAGATTATCCACCCCCATATGGACAGCTAGTATCATTAGCACACTCATCGCAAATCAATGGTGGGACTACAGCACTCATATTTGATATCAAATACAAATGCTGGAAGACATATTAATTGATCAACCCAGCCACAAACAACCAGACCTTTAGCCTGATGATGGGAGTAAACAACAAGAAACTTCATAAAAACTTCAGAAAATGGTCAATGGAACCAAAATTCTTCAACTTCTTGATCATGCTAAACCTATTTGCAGTACCAACATCCTATTTCTTATGATATCTTTGGCTTTATAGGTCAATAGACCCATTCTGCAACCTGTGTCATGCTTTTGAAGAAACACAACACATTTTACAATTGTACAGCACTAAATACTATACAAAACAATATGCTAAATCAATATAGAACAACTATACAGCAGATAACAGATTTTACACACAAGCAGATAACCCCTACAGTTCAAGCAGCAGTATTTGGATTTTATAAAGTTTGATGCACATGATATATAATCAGCCTGGGAAATAGCACCAGAAGTCATACAGCAACATTTAACAACAAGCTACAACAAATAAGAAGCAGAGATGTAAAGATTGTAAATCCAGATATCTATGCAACCACCTGATCACTATTAAAATTTACAAGCAAATTTATAAGAACATGCAAAAACTAGCTACTATATTAGCACAGCCTATTCAAACAAAACCAACAATGAACAAGAATCTAAATGGACAATATGAAATATGGATTTTTCACATCTGAACAAATAAATAAAAATTTTAAATAATAAACAAAAACAATAATGGATTATTAACAAAAGATTGAAAGAGGGCCACTAATTAACAACAAGATCAGAAATGTTTAACAGTAAAAATTAAATAATGATAGCAATAACAAAAACATAATATGAAAAATCTACCATGCACATCCAGAGTATCTAAATTATTGTAATTGAATAGGTTAACTGATGTAATCCCTTATTCAACATTTCCACACCTATGTAATTAGCAAAGAAAATCTCAGTCAAACCAAATCTGTAAAATCATCATGCCACTATAACAACAGAACAGTATGTAAACATCATGTAACCTTGGTGACAATAAAAATATTGAATCAACATCATCATTACCATAATAATAATATAAATGAAATATTTATTTTATATAGCACTATGTTTATAAACTGTAATATTAATAATCAGCCATAAAGCAAATGCCATGCGCTTTGTGGATTTTTAACTATAAAAAAATACTCTCACTTTCAAACATAAAATAAAGTCTTTGTGAAAAGATAGAATGAATCCATCTCTTTCTAACTTTTCACAAAGACTTTATCTTGTGTTTGGAAATGAGAATATTCATTTATAGTTAAAAATCCACAAAGTGCATGTGCATTAGCTTTATGGCTGATTATTAATATTACAGTTTATAAACATAGCACTATATAAAATAAATATTTCATTTACATATATTTAATTTTAAATAAGAATGATGTATTGTAAATTCTAGAAAATTTCACAAAGCATCATTCATTCAAGCATGGTAAAAGTAATTTAAAGTGATTGCTTAACATCTTCATGCTCTCATTTCTAAATACTTAAGATTTGCTCATGCATAATTGTTCGGGTCAAAAAGATAAATGGATTTATTTTATCTTTTTACAAAGACTTTATCTTATGTTTGAAAGCGAGAGTATTCATTTATAGTTAAAAATTCACAAAGCACATGTGCATTAGCTTTATGACTGATTATCAATAATAATAATAATAATAATAGTAGTAGTAGTAGTAGTAGTAGTAGTAGTAGTAGTAGTAGTAGTAGCAGTAGCAGGAGCAGTAGCAGTAGCAATAATAATAATAATAATAATAATAATAATAATAATAATAATAATAATAATGATAATAATAATAATAATAATAATAATAATAATAATAATAATAATAATAATAATAATAATAATAATAATAATAATAATAATAATAATAATAATAATAATAATAATAATAATAATAATAATAATAATAATAATAATAATAATAATTAAAAAAACCATAAAATACAAAAAAGACATGTAATTAATGATAATTTATAAATTTGTTATAGGATCTCTTAAATTTAATTTATAACTTATTTCAGTTATTTAGTCCCTGATTTTAACCATATCTCATATAAAACAGAATATGCTAGTAAAGATGAATGAAAAAGGCAACAACATTTGTAATAGAAAGACTACCTGGCATTGACATGAACAAGTTAATATCTTTTACTGGAAAAAATCCCACAAACTACTAAAAATAGCATGAAGATATTTTTTACAGTTTCTATTATTATTTGATCAAGTTTTAGACCAGTTTTACTGTGAATTTGCACATCATCAATGACTTTGAAGGAGAGGTGTATCATAACTGAGAATATATATATATATATATATATATATTCTTATATATATATATTATATATATATATATATATATATATATATATCATTTTCAATAATTAATCACTATTTTTTCTACACAATCAAATAAAAAGTCTGAATTTTTAAAAATAAATTAGATCTGATTCATAAGTAATAATTTGCACATTATGAAAATTTTTATACAATTTTTCATGATTTACTATAACTTATGATCTATGACACATATTATAAACAGATCTAAAACTTTGAACTTTGAAGGCTAAATTCTTGGATTTTGTTGATTGCTCTATTTAAAAAATATTTTAGATATTTTTCATCAGTAAACATAATGATATTTTATTAGATAATACCTGAAACATTTTTTTTTTAAAAAGCATTACATAATTGTATAGATTCCAGCAATTTATACAAGTTTTTATTACTACAATATTTGCTTTAATATTTGTTTGTTTTATAAAACATGGCTTTGATTTCTTTATTCAACTAATATATCACAGTGAAATTTTCATTAATGGTTATTACTATGCTTCTATATTTTACTCTCTACATATGCAATATTTTTTAAATGTCAAATATTCAGTATAAATAATTATATTTTTATATTGTGTATTTTTTTGTTAGGTCATATATCTCCTCCTGGAACTTATTTTAAATTAAAATTGGGAATGTTATTAAATTTGGCATTACTTACTGGACAAAATGTAAATATAAAATTATTTTGAATTAAAGCACAAAATTAGATTTTTTTATTGTACTATAAATTTATTAATAACAATAAAATTAAATTAAGATCTGCAGAATACTGCTATACATATGAATTAAGCCTTCTGATTTTGATTAATACCAAAAAGAAATCCACTATTACATTGTAATTTACAGATATGTCTCAATAGATTTACATCAATCAACTATGTATTTTCACACAGACATGCCTGTATAATATAAAATGAATATATTTGAATTGTCATATACAAATAAAAAATATGATTATTTTTAACATCTATGTGTCTACCTGATATGTATCTATAAAAGTACACAGACATGATCTAACATATGGGAATTGTCATATAATAATTAAAAATATATACTATCACATTTTAATGATACATAAATAATGACTTTTTACATATATATGTGGGAACCCATGGAAATGTATTTCCACACTGATGTTCTTATCATATATTTTAATTTGTCAAAATAATAAAAATATTAAAAATATATTTTTCACAATTACTTTCATGTTGAAAATATACATAAAACTCACATGAATGTGTGTATATATAAATATAAGTATGAATTAAATTAAATCTATTAATTAACCTCTTTTTTATTGTAAATAAAAGTTTTTCTTAAAAAAATTTATCATTTGAAAAGTTTTATTTAAAATTCAAGTCCTTGTGGTCTCATTTTCAATATTTAAAAAAAGATTCTCAGAGTTTTCCTTTCTTTTTTTTAAGAATAATATTGGGAACAAATAATCTTCTAGACACAAATATTATTTATTATTTTCTTTTCTTTTTCATTTTAGTTGACAAAAATCATTTACTTTTAAAATTTATTAATTAAAAAATTTTAACTGTCATTTTCAAAAAATTATTTAAAATAACTCACCAGCTCAATTTTATAAATATATAATGCAGTATCTTTATCTGTGCTTCTCTGCATGTAAATAAAACAGTATACATATAAACTAATTTTTCAGAAAGCTGATAGACTTTGATAAGCAGGTCCCTTTTAAAACAGTAGACTAGCTTATTGTTATTTTGGGAAAGGTATAATCCAGGTAATTGTTAGCATACAAAAACATCTCCATTTAGTCTGGAATTTGATAGACTTCAGACATACTAACTAAAACACAATTTGGGATATGGATAACACAGCAACTCAGGCCTTTTACTTCCATGTGAATCTAAATGTTACCATTGTGAGCTAGCAGTGGCTGGACTTGCAATTTCTCTTGCCTTCAGTTGTATATTCACAATTATCATGCTATCACAATCTATAGAGCTGTAAAAAACAATGCTTTTTCAATCTTTTTATAGTCCTGGGTGAAAAAAACAGTAATTAAAAGTAAGTTTTCTTGATTGAAAAAACTTAATGACTCTTTTTACTTTACCTTACTTTCAAAAACAATTGGTAGAATTTTTATCACAATATTTTATACAAGCTTTAGTTTAAAAAATCTTTTTATCAAAATTGTAGAATTTTATAATTACCAGCATGTCTATTGCAAATATAAAAACATGCTAATTTTAATTTCAAAATCAGAATTAATAAAATATCAATTAGACCTTTTTAAATGTTTAATGTATATTAATTTTTTTCTTAATTCAAAAATATTTAATCATTAACTGTCATTCCAGTGTAATATAGAAAATATTTACAAAAATTTTTTGTCTGTATTTATTTATACTTTTCCTTTTAACTTTATATTTATGCATACACACACATTACTATGCTATATGATATGAGATACATAACCATCTCAATACTTAGAATATTGTGAAAACTGAAGCAAATTTATTTTTTGTTTTTAATGCATTTATATAAATAAAAGTATTTTTTTAAAAACATTTGTTCCTTCTTTTTAGTTTTATATATGGTCATTAACATAATTCCAGTTTGTTAATTTAGTTTATTTTTATTTCCACAAGTATAGTGATAAGTAAAAGTCTATATTTTAATAAACTTATTACTGATCATGGTGTAATTAATTTAAATTAGTTTATAATTCTGAGCATGCAATCTAAGCTGAAAATTGCCAGTTCAATTTAGTTTATTTAAATTATATTTTAAAAATATTGAATAAAATTGCATATTTTTAATTAATCATTCAGTTTTAAACTGTAAAGAACTGCCAATAGATTTTACTATCATTGGTGTTAAATAAAAAATTAAAATGTTTAATTTTGCTCTATTTTTTTTGCTAAAATTGTTTGCAAATTAAAAACATGTGTTTCAATTAGTTCAGATATTAGGAAGTAGGTGATAGTTGAATTAAAATATTTTACTCAGACAGAGAAACTAAAAATAGAAAAAAATTAAATAAAAGATTATAAAAATCTTGTAAATAAAATAACAATTTTGTATGCATGAATTATGATGAAGAGTTTTTACATGAATAATTTTTATAAATACAAACTAAAAAATATAGAATTAGTGAAACTTTTTGGATTAAAACAAGAATATATATAGACACCTTCATTATTTTTATTTATTTTAAAAGAACTGGTGATTGAAATAAATAATGACATAAAAATTAGAATTTCTATAATGGCTGCCAGAAGTATACATAATGTTTCATTTCTCTAAATCATAAATTATTTTTAAATAGAATAAAAGATTTGAAGTTATTAGAGAAGTGTACAGAAATTGAACAAAGTACAAGAATTTAATTTAATGAAATAAAACCAAAATAAAAATGAAATGTTAAATTGGGTTGAAATATGGCTTTTCACAGACATCTCCATATTTTTCCTAACAGAAATAAAAATTGAGATAAAAAGATTAGTGATAGGGATGACAACACCAATAAAAGATCAGGAAAATATATATTATGACTGCATTTTTTGAAAATGACCTGATTTTTTTAAATAGTATAAAAAATATAAAATTATTATTATAGAATTTAAAAAATAAATTCCCTGAACAAAAATATAAAATATGCTAAGGGCAATAGTAATTATCAAGCAAGATGATAAAAAAAAATCAGACAATTTATTTTTAATGGATTAAATTAAAATCAAAATATAAATGTCTGGAAAGATATGGTGTAAGAATGAAAACAGATTAATAAAAACAGAGTCTAATTAAAAAAAGTTGAACTATATCAAATATCCAAAATGCCAACTACTTTTCAATTTTATACATTTATAGTGCAGTTACTTGTTTATATTTCACATTTAGATATTGCTTTAATCAAGTAAGATTTTGGAGAGGGTGAATGTTATATAGTTTTGCTTTGTGAATAAATGTGCTTTGTCTTTTTTTTAAAAAAAATATGTTATCAAAAGAAATTCAAACTTTAATATCAAATGAATTACAATAATGGTATCTAAATAAGAAATGAAATTCCATCTTGATGTGTAATTGGTCATCACATGACCATTGAAACTAAGGATATTGAACTCAAAATATATTTTCTGAAAACATTATTTTGATTTTTCATATGTAACTGATAAATTATATTAGAAGATCATAAATAATACTTTGAACATTTGATATTGCTTCAATTTATTTTACATATTTTCAATGCCACTTCTTGTTTATTAGGCAAGCATAAAAAGTTATTTCAAGTACAATATATCATTTATAGAAAATAGATTTGGATTATTTAAAAAATATTATGAATAACAATATCAAATTAAATTATTAAAAAATAATCAACAGAAAAATATGCAAAAAAAATATATTAAACTCAAAAGTAAAATTTTTCAATGTCAAACAAGCATATATCTCTGAATCAACGAAATTAAATAACATATTGTTTAAAAAATTGAGGTACAAAAGAGTTTCGGAAGTGTAGAAAATGAGAACATATAAAATTGTTAGATAAAATAAAAATGTTTGTCTGAATGATATAAAGAAATGTAGCTAAATATTGGTAAAACAATAATAAACTGAAATGGATACAAATACTGTAATGATGAATCTATTTTGTTGATTTATTATGAATGAAAATTGAAAGATTTTTAAATGCTTTACATATATATTACAAAAATATATAACTCTAAAATAGAATAATCTAAATTTGTTTTACTTATTTAATTTTAGAATGAAGAGATATTTAGTCTTCTTGCCATTGGTCATGATACTTTAATTTTACATAAATTGTTATCATTTGGTACTTTATTATCTCCATGGGGAATTCATCATTTTCACAGCCAACAGTTAACTGGATCTTCACATTCTGATACATATGGAACTGGATCATTTACTATCAGTGGTAATGAGATTCATTGCAAGTTGAGCATTTCATTAATTTTTGAAACGTTCCCCTTATGTTGATCTTTTTCAGATTTAATGTAAATAATATATATATATGAAAACAAATTTTATTTTTCATTTATTTGTCAAAATAATTTTAAAACAATTATATATATATATATGCCATAAAAATAAAATTATATTGTTTAATTATTAAAAAATTATAATAATCGAAAAGTTTATTGCTCGAAGTTTATAAAAAATTTGAACATCAGAAGATAAAACTGGCTAAGTTCTATGGACCTTGAGCTTTGGAATTTGTCATTCTGCCTCTACCAAACTTTTGAAAACATTATCTAAACAGTTATACCTATTAAAATAAAGAAAAATGGTGTATATATTAAAATTATATTTTGAATGATATAATTAAGATTAACCAATTCTTGGTTTTTTGTCAGTGATGAAAGCTTTTGTTCATCAAAAAGACAAAATACACAACAGTTAAAAAAAGTTTACGGTACTTAAGTACTAGTCCTATGACACTTCAGCTATTTCTGCCAATCTTAATTCATCGCACTTCGATTTCTTCCACCGATCTTAATTGGCACATCATCAATGACAAATTAAGATCGGTGAAAAAAATCGAAGTGCGACGAATTAAGATCGGCAAAAAAAGTAAAAAAAATGGTCATTTCTCTATTAAAATAAAAACCGCCCCCCTCCCCCCATGAACATATTATAAAGTGAAAATCCACCGAAGAAATGAAAGTGCAATGAATTAAGATCGGCTCAGAAAGCGAAAGAAAAAAAGATCAGTATTACGTAAAATACCCTCCGCCCCATGAACATATTACAAAGTGAAAATCTGCCATTTAATTTTAATAATTTTATTGTAAAAAGTATTTCACCATAAGCAGAGTCAAAACTACAAATAATTTGTAATCAATTAATACAACACTCGCCAACACACTATTAGTGTAAAAACCTATAAAATCGTTGAATTTCAACTATTTTTGAATGTACATGAAAAAGTATAACTAAAATATAAGAATACTTTATAAAACATTATTAATGAAAACCTTAAATATATGCATATATGTTACTCTGCAATATATAACATGAACTGTCAAAATGGGATAATGGAGCTTCTAATTTAAATTTCACTTACACGTGAGCTTATTAAATTATGAAACTGAAAAAAAAGTTAATGTTTCTGTGCTTTTCTAAGTGTGGTATTGTACACACAAGACCTTTTTTTTAATTAACTTTAATAAATTTACTTTACAATATTCCCTCATAACTATATTTGAAATCTATTTTTAAATCATCCTTTCAAATTTAAATTCCAATAAAATTCATTTTTATTTGCAACTGTTTCTGGAAACTCTCTATGACTTCCATTAATTTTTAATCTATTCTTTTAATCTTTTGAATTTTCATTTAACTTGCTTGCTTACTGCCTATAGTTTTATAACTATCCCTCTCTGCGTAGTACATATTTCAGAAGCACAATTATTAGTTAACGATGGAAGTGGTTAGCAAATAATTATTATAATGGGATAAAGCTACTAGTAAATACCATGAGCATGGTTTAATATCAGATACTATTAAAAAAAGAGCATGCATGGAATTTTTTTAATGGTCATTCTGTTTCAAAAAGGAAAACCATTGCTTTAGCACTCTAGAAATATGCCCTCTCTCCATATCGATCACCCACCACCATCTGGCGTTCAGTAGTATTTTTGTTTTTACAGTTAAGAATATCAGAAAAATATAATATATGAATGTATTATTTTTTAAAAAAAAAAGATGTAAAGAAAAAAGAAAAAATTTATTTGACAAAATACATAAGGAAAAAAAAAGCCTTTATTAGTAACTTATGTTGGCGCCCAATTGATCGGCGTTAAAGTGGAAATAAGAAATGTAATTTCTTTATGTAACATAAAAAAAGACAAAGTGAAAATTCACCATTACATTTTAATAACTTTATCGCAGTAAAAGTAGGAAAGACAGTAAATCTGGGATTCCAAATATCAGCAATGGAAAATGCAATAAATCATATTTCTAAACCAGTCAATGTAACTTCATAAATATATAAAATCGATGAAATTCACTATTTTTTGAAGGTCATTCATCATAATCAGAGTAAGAACTACAAGTAATTTGTAATAAATTAATATGACATGCTATTAATGCAAAAACCTATAAAATCAGTGATTTTCAACTATTTTTGAATGTACATGAAAAAGTATAACTAAAATATAAGAATACTTTATAAAACATTATTAATGAAAACATAAAATATGGCATATGTCACTTATTCTGCAATATATAGCAGGAACTGTCAAAATGGGGTAATGGAGCTTGTAATTTAAATTTTACTTTTTCCCTCTGAAATGAGTCTCACGTGAATGAGATTTAGCCGAAAAAATGTAATATATGAACTTTTTATTTTTTTATTTTTTTAAAAGAAATTTAAGTAAAAAAAAAAAAAATTTACTTGACAAAATATGTAATAAAAAAATGCCAATGCCTTTATTAATAACTTATGTTGGCGGCCAATTATTTTTAATGTCATTCAATATACAAATAAGGGCATCTTCATCTTTATGATACCTGCGTCACATAAGTATAGCTAAATAAGGGTCCAAATCTTGGCGAGCAGTTCTCCATTGTTGTTTGTTATGCCATTTCACAGATCCTTAAAGTCTTTTGATATTCTGTGTGTGGACTCCTGTTTCAGGATTAACAAAATTGTATTTATGATTGACCCTCAAATGGTCATAACCAGTACTTTTCAGTTCTTCAGTCATACATGCCTTTCAACAATCAGAATAGATTGTGGAACCCTCATTTACATTTTCCTTTATGGCTTCTATCAGAGTTGGCACTATTCTATTAGCAATTCTAATAATGAAGCATTCATCCATCTCTCTGCACAAGCCACTGAACATCCATTGTTCAGGGGGAATATGTCTGGACTGGTTTTTCCTTCTTGAGAACAGACTCTCGTCTATCTCAATGATTTTGTCAGGCCCTCCAATTTTATGCCTTTCATGTGCAAGTATAGAAGTCATACAGACTTCACACATATAATTGTTCCAATTGATAACCATTTTATCTGATAATCCAAGTTCAATTTTGCCCCATTCTGTTGATGTTAATTTTCTTGCCCAACTGTATGTAAATCATATGGCAGTTAAGAATGGTATTCTGAAATCCTCTAACCACGTTCTCTTATGAATACCAATTCTACTATTGCATTGTCGAACATTGCAACACCATTGCCTATCCGAGGTGTGGATGTACATAGTCATAGGATGCATATTGGAACAGACTTCTTGAGATGACAGGATTCCTTTGGCTTGGAAGTAGGACACTGCATCTCTTTCATTTAATGGTAAATTCCAAATGGTCATCATTTTGAACTGTAAAAAAAAGTTGTAAATTACATGAATTAAGCAATAGAAATGAAAATGGAAAATACAGTTATTTACTCACAATCAACTTGATCAACTATGAGAAAAAAATCACTGAAAATGAAACATTGAAAGTAAGCACTGAAAATTAAACACTGAAAATAAGCCCTGAAAATAAAGTGGTTGTCTTGATGAAATCTTGACAATAACTGACCTTAAAAAAAAGATCACACAATATGTTGGTCACATCCTACATCATTTACACGTCACATTTGTCAGTTTTTTAAATCAAATTTTGGTTACATGATCAGCCCGTTAATAATGTATTATGTGTTACATTTATATTTCTACATCCAAAAGCAATTATGTGTTACATTTATATTTCTACATCCAAAAGCAAAATCACAAAAGTTGTTGAAATTAATAGATTTTTACATATTTCAGATCTGTGGATATGTCACTTTTCTTTTCAGTTTGTAATATATTTGTGCATTTATAAATTATTGAAAGTAATAGGCATGCATGCCATTTTGGTCACATCATCAGCAATGAATAATTAAGATTGGCGTTCACATTATTTTTGCTTTACAGTTTGTAATATATTTGTGCTATATTTGTAATATATTGATGAATAATTCAGATTGGCGTACATGTCATTTTTGCTTTTGAGTTTGGAATATATTTGTGCTATATTTGTAATATATTTGTGCTTTTCACTTATTTCAGATATTTGTGCATTTATAAATTATTGAAAGTAATAGGCATGCATGTCATTTTGGTTATATCATCAGTGACTAATGATTAAGATCAGTGTACATGTAATTTTTGCTTTTCAGTTTGTAATATATTGATGAATAATTCAGATTGGCGTACATATCATTTTTGCTTTTGTAATATAATTGTGCTTTTTACTTATTTTAGATTGGCATACATGTCATTTTTGTTAACAGCCAGATAAGATCGGCATTGAATTAACAGGTCACATGATCAGTGATGAATAATTAAGATCAGCATACTTTCATTTCAGATCAGCATGCACATTATTTTATAATTAAGATCGGCATCATCAATGATGAATTAAGATCAGCAAATAAAGTCAAAATGTCAGCACTGAATAATTAAGATTGGGGTACATGTTATTTCATGCATGTCTTCAATGATGAATTAGGATCAGCAGAAAAAGCCGAAGTGTCACATGACTGGTACGTAAGTATGGTAAAATGAAATTCAAGTACAATATAGTGAAGGAAGGGAATATGAAAAAGGTGTGTAGTCCAGGCAAAGAAGAGTCTTTGTCAAGGAGCAATGTTAATAGGCTTGGTTGCCCTGGTGGATTGATAGGATGATCTATATGTGACATTTTCTGTGGAGGAATTACTCTATGTTAAGTCTTTAGAGGTTTTAGGGATGAATGAGGAGATTTCTGAGTTATGCATAGATGCAACAGGCTGATTTTTTTTCTTTGTAGATGAGTAACTTTTGTTTTCCCTGTTGTACTTGGAATGATGTTATGTTTGGTCATGTTGTTCTTTTCGACTTGCTTTTTACCTTTGATAGAGCAAGCCACTTCCTGAAAGTGAGAAAAATCCAGAGGGCAAGGAGATGGAGACTTTGAAATAAGTTCTTTAGTGATGATGTTTTTAGTTAAGTTTTGTTTGAAATTTGATTTGGATAAAATTTGGGTAATTTTGAAGGTTTTAGTTCATATAGTTTAGGATTCTGCACATTTTTTCTGCTAGAGGCAGTGACCATCTTTAAACCATTTGAAGAATGAAAAGTAATATGAAGAAAACAATTTTTTTTCATATGTCACAGCTTCAGCCGGGAGGTAAAACCCACAACCATCTGTAACCAACTACTTGCTTGCAAGGTGGCTGCGATGACCTCTCAGCTAACAACGGCTCAAGAAATTTGAAATGTAAAAATTCACTTCTATTAATTTTAATTTTAATGCCTATAAAAGTGAAGAATTATAAGTCAAATATTTGTAATATAATTAAATACAGAAGTTTTTCAACCTTATATGTTATTTCCATTTTGTCTAAATTGAAATACACCTTTCAGCATCTTTATATTTATTAGATTGCTATACCAATACAAAATTATCATTTGTATTAGCTGTCCTAGATTTTTATATAAGAAATGACAGATCTAGGCACATTTATAACAATGATAAAATTTAATACATTCCAGATGTGAACATAGTTTTATTTATATACTACCTAGATCAAACTTCCATGGGAAAGTTTATTTCTTACTCATTTTAATAATCATGCAAATAAAGAATTATAGATCACATATTTGTATTTTAATTAAATGCAACATTCATTTAACAATATATGTAATTGCCTGTTTTACTAATTTATCATATATTAATAATATTTTCAGCAATGCAATGGTTTTGATTAATTAACAATTTCTGAAAAACAAATTAGCAGCCTTTGGTTTTGTAAAAATTCTATCAGCAGTATTTGATTAATTAGACAATCCACAAACTATAGAAGCACTATATTATAACTATTTGATTTATATTTATCTTTATAGGCATTAAAATGAATAAGAAATAAAGTCTTCCATGAATGCTACAACTAAACTTATATAAATGTGGGTGATTTTACATTTAAAGTATAATGGATTTTATCCTTATTTGAAACTCACTAGACCTGCTATTCTTTATATGCATCTAAGACATCTTAACACAAGTAGTCATTTTGCATTGATATAGCAATCTAATAAGTACAGAAATGTTTAAAAGTATATTTACAGTGTTTAATTAAATAACTTAACATGGCAAGAAATTAACTGTATTATATGATCAAAAGTTAATAAACAGAAATTTCAAATCCTTATATTTTTTCTGCCATTAAGATAAAACAAGTAATATTGTAGGGTTTTTCAGTATTTTGGAAGAGCATCTGAAATTTACAATAAAAAATAAATTGTATTACTATTAAGTTGTTTTTTCCTATGTATTTAAATGAACATTACATTCATAATTACTACAATTAATCTCACACTTTGAAAAGAAATGCTCAAAACTATGCTTCATTGGTGTAATCAAAAGATAATGTTCTAAAAATGAGAAAACCTTATCCTGAATCATGTCATTTACAACTGATTTGATAATCTTGATCATCAACAGGGTCATGGAGATGGGCCTGAGGTTCTGTGATGGTAATATGTTCTTTATGAGAAAAGGCATTATCCCTATGAGGTACAGACTGTCAGTGACAAAAGATTTAGATGACATGAGATTAATCATTCCATGAATGATCAGAACATAAATCTTTCAAGGTGCACCAGGATGAATCAAGGAATAGCATGGAGACCTGGATGTATTTTCTCAGGCATTGAAAACAATTTAGTTCTAATGTCTTTTTATGAGATGTCATGATTTAATATTGTGGATTCATTAAAACCAGTTGATTTGGCTCATGAGGGCAATTTGTCAGCTTGGCCTTGAAGAAATGAAAAAGTTCATTAATCATATTGTTCCCTGAGTAAAGTTTATTCTCAACTTTGATTGAAGAAGTTTATTTTGTCTCTGTGTCCCAGGGTCCATCTAATATAGTCCCTAGACCAATTGTGAGCCTGGCTGAGAAAGATCCTCAACTTCTTGGTGAATAGATAATTGCAATGATTTGCTGATTGTCCTTATATTGTTGTTTGAGACTCATAATTGATTCTATTGATGTAGGGACTGGAGGCATATGTTTCAGAGTGTTATTGATGGATTCCAACTTTTGCAGATGTGAAGTTGAACCTTTATTAATGAATTTATGAAGTGAAATAATGGAGTTAGGTATTTTGAAGAAGATAAATCATGATTCTGTCAGAGGTGGGGCCAGGATGTCAATTTTCCTAAAACAGATGTAGGTCTCTGAGAGGATTGCTTCTGTAGCTGAGGCTTTAAGAAGAATTCAAGTGGTGGATTTCAAACCTTCACAGAACTGGGGGTACAGGTCTACTCATAAATTAAGTACAAGCATTGAGGTGATCAGAGAATGGAATGGGTTGTATGGAATGATCAATAATAAAGTGAAAGTCAGCAGAATAGTAAACCAGTCAATGAGAAATGAATATTGTTTAGTATAAAAGAAGAAGGTGTCCATACAAAAAAATGCCACTGCAAACACAAGGCGGGTATTTATAAGATGAATATACTTTGAAATAAAGTGCTGGTATGAAGTGTTAAAATCCCCTAACAATAATGTGGGGTAAAATTTAAAGCTGACTATCAAGTTAATTGTTGTATCAATGAGTGAATATGTGTGTAGTGAATATGTGACAAAAATATATGAAGATCACATTTAATGTAAAGGACTAATGAAAAAGATTTGCAATTAGGAAAAATTAATTAATAACATTTATTCTATATTATTTAAAAGGGGAATTATTGGGAATAAGAATGGTGATCCCTGAAAGGGGTGGGCTGATATGGAATGATGTATAGAACCAGTTTTTAGGAACTAATTGGAATTTCTGGATTTGAAAAGGTATGCAATTTTGTTTCAGCAAAGCATATTATATGCGGTGAATATTGAGAAATCCAATTTGAAATTGTATTGACCATTTTAGTTAAGTTAAGGCCTCATATATTAAAACCAACTGTCCTAAGTTTCATCAGGTCAAAGTTGAAGCCAAAAACAAACCTTCACCAGAATCAAGTAATGAACTATGAAAGTAGTTGGGGATCCTAGGGCTGAGAAAATGGTAACTCATTTCTTCTTGACTGGCTTAATAGGGGTTTTGGCTTCCTTGCCATCAACCTTGAGACCACTATGGGTCTGAGGTTTTCCAATAGACACTATTTTTATTTATTTATACTCTTTTGGTAAGATGATTTCTTTTGCATTGATGGCTGAATAAACATCTATACAGAGATCTTTAGGCAGTGTATCAAGATATGGGCATTTATCATCTGTAGAGTTTGATTTCATTTTTTCTCTTTCTTAATCACTGTTATTTAATAATCGAAGTATTCTTTCTCAAGATCTTGATCTGCGAACAAGGTGAAATTATTAACGATTACAATGCAATGGATATGATCCCAAAACTTGCTAAATTACATTTTAATGTGAGTTTACCAATGGGAATCATATTAAATCCCAAAATCAGGAAAGAGATTTCATGTCTGCTCCTAATATTTATAACATGAACCAAATAACTATTTAATATATCTAAATTGACTATTTTCTCTCATTTTTATTCTATTTTGTATCATCTGTTTACCAAATTTAATTAGTATTTTTAAATCTATTACATTTTATGAGACAGGTATATTCTTTGTCCACACAAAATGATCATCATCGTCACTCCCCCTATATAAGAAAATCTTTCTTGATTAATATTTTACAAAGGAGTATTATGGAAATCATTCGTGGAAATAAACTATGGAAGTAAACCATGGAAATCAATTATGTAAGTGAACTATGAAAATCAATCAATATAAGACCATTCATAATTTTAAATGTGATCTGGTATTAATTCTAGATATAGGTGCTGGATATAGATTCTGGAGAAATTTAAAATATTGAAACACAAGACATGCATGTAAATTCATAACAATAACAAGTATTTATTATACATAAATAAGAAAGAAACACACATATGTATATAATATCACTATAATCTCAAATGTATACTCATTATAGAATATAAATTTACTGTTTTTTTATATGAATTTTACTTTAATCACCAAAATAATAATAAAAAAAATACTTTAGATTAGCAAAATTTCCCTAAAACCTAACCATTGTTTTGACCCATATTTCAATTCAATATTAATGTGCTTACGCACATGGAATCAGAATTCTGCATTTAACTATAAATATGAAATTATCTTATAACTTTACACAAGCCTATAAATTTCTTGGCTCTCCTTTGTTACAACAATTATACATTCAACTATTCCAACAAGAAATAACACCTCTACAATAATTATATATTTAATTCGAACAAGCAATAGTATCTTTTAGATTTCCCATGAAAATATAATGTGATATCTAAAATCTCTAATCAGTCCAACAAACGGATTGAAATATAAAACCATAGTTTTATTTTCATGTGATATCTAAAATCTCTAATCAGTCCAACAAATGAATTGAAATATAAAACCATAGTTTTATTTTCATGCATGCCAAATATTCACTGCTTTCCACTTTGGCGACTGTATACATTTTGATAGGCCAGTATGTCATCACAACTTAAAGATATCCAATTTTATTACCTTTCACAAACCCTGACTACAAATGGGCCAGCTTATAAATTAAAGTAACTCTTTGTCATCCCCCACATCAGCACCCACATCTCACTACAACCCTCATCCTGTCACAACAACTTTTATCCTATCTTGCAAAACCCTCCAGATATTTTATAGCACTATGCAGCACTTTATAACACACCCTTCAGGATCTCAGTAAGGGAAATGAAACAATTCACAACTTCAAATTCTAGCATTGGCCAGAGAACCATTTTTTTCTGAGGCTACAGATTATATGAGGAACTAGTCTCTACACATCTACTTTAAATAGGCATACTAAACATTTTACCATAGCTCTATCAATAATCCCTACTTAAATAATAAAAGACAAATGGATCTGGGATCAAGTCCTTGATCTCCTAATACCTGCATACATAGTAACTAAATTATAAGATAGTTATTTCCTATTTATCCCTTCAAGGTGGTAAGATAACTCTACCTAAGTAATAACAAGCATTTACAGCTTTACACCTACACACATGGGTGATTGTAGTCTTGATGCAAATGACAAAGTCTGACCAATCACCAACCAAACCCATGAACTATCTTAATTTAAAAAGTCAAACACACAGCAACACCCATTCAATCTTTATAATCATAAGAGATCGCATCAACATATTAAAGCATAGCAATGATTACTCAAATGACCATTCAATTACTTTTTACACATCTAATAATAGGCATATAATTTTGATAATAAAAAAAATCTTTTCTATCTTTTTTCTTTTGACAAATATATAAGCATTTATACTTTCTCATTATTACATATTCACATTTTTTAAAACTTCAATGGTTTCTTATGAATCAAAATCATTTCTCTTTTTTTAAAAAAAAATTAGTATAACTGTTAAATCTCTATCAAACATACTATGAACATATACATAAAGTCAAAATAAATAAACAATAAAACATTATGCATTGTCTCTCTGGTTTGCATTCCTTTGAAGCTAAGTCTGAAGATTTTGATATTATTTGTCCACAAACACTAATTACCATTTTAAACCATTGTCTTGGAAAACATTATAGATGCACATAAAAAATCTTTTAACTCAAGATGTAGCTACATTTATCATGATAATTAAACTTGTTGAAAATTAGTCCTGCAGATGACTTTCATTTTTTTAAAATACTTTTCTTCCCAGATTCGAATTCAGATGCTTGGTTTCATATTTTAGTCCATAACTTTAGTTTCTTTAATTTTCATCATTTTTTTAGTTTCTTTCAGGAGAAAAGAAAATAATAATTTTCAAATAAAATAGTGTTGTATATGCTCTTTTTTTTCTTTTTATTATGTTCTTAGGTTGGAGTCTTAATCCAAAAAAATTACTAATAAGATTGTTTAACCATTAACTAACTTTATATTAAAGTTCGATCGATCATTCCTTGGAGTTTTAATTCATTAAGCCATGGATACAATACTGTTCTAGATGTCTTCTTTAAACAAACTTTTAAACACCAATTGTGAAGATTGAGATATTGAGTCCAAAATCTTTTGTGGTGAGCTAATTTTGCCATAATTGATTTTGGAGAGAGAGAGAGAACTATACACCATTTAAAATTAAATTATCACTTCATCTTTAAGTAATATATACACACTTCTTAACAAGTTGAGTCAATTGCTGTCTCTTAGAAAGAAAATGAAGAGAATATGATCAGATATTGAATTAGCAAGAGCCAGACAGGTCACCCCTTCATTTTCTTTTGGCTTTTATAAGGGAAAAAAACCACCTGCAAGTTTCCCTTTTCCCATGCTTGTTTCTTCTAATTTACAATTCTTTCTCCGAAGTCAACCTTTGACCCCATCTGTTAAATGTTGGTTTTGGTTTATTGCCTTCAGCTCTGATTTCATTTTAATTTCTTCTTTTTTAATACATTTTACACTGCTTTGATTTACGAGAACTATTCAAAAAAAAATATAAAATTATTGATATTTTATAAAACTGATATTATATAAATGAATCTCTTCTTTAAAACTTAAATCAAATTTAGAACTGAAAACAATAACCAATTTCTGTAAAATCCATGCAAAATCAATTCATTTTACATTATACTATCAAATAATCTAGAGTACAATGTGTAAATTTCCATGAAAAAAAAATCTATATATGTCTCATACATGCACATATGCATGCACAGACTCATAATACCAAACAGTGACTGCTTGTTCATATTCATTTCAGTACAAAATATCTTTTATTCATATTAGTACAAAATATTGTTTTTAATTTCCTAAAATTTTAAATCTATTCTCATGCAAAGAACTGTCAAACACATACTATCTATAACAAGTTCAATTTCAACTTGTCCCAACATTTCTATTCATAAATATTGTGATTCCCAAAGACCTTTCTGTTTAGATATATAAATAAATATTTTTCAGATATTGCAGTGCATGCAATAAGTCAATCCCCCTTCCTTCTATATAATGCTCCCTATAATTTTAAATAAATATAAACAGATTCTTCTATATATGTTAAATTTAAGCCACACAGTTATTAATCTCTCTAAATAAAGCTTTTTTAACTTTTTCTAAAATTTAAAAAAAAATTTACTTGGAAATAGTTAAGAAACTAATCCTACTATTTATTTCCCCATCATTAGTTTCTTTCCAAAAGAAACTAAGAGTTACAATATATATATATAACAAAATAAAATGTCCGCTAATATTAATAATCCTATAATAAAACTTAAGTATATTCCAAATAACGGTAAATGACTTATATAATATAATATAAATAAAAAATCATAGAGAAATATTTTAGATTATATTCATAATTGTTATCAACTCTTCAACTCAATTCAAATTTCAAAAGTAATAGATGATTCCATTTTGAAATTAATGATTGTGAATATAATCGAAAATATTTCTCTATGATTTTTTATTTATATTATAAGTTGTTTACAGTTATTTGGAATATATTTAAGTTTTATTATATATATACACACACATATATAATCAAATAGTTTCATTACTCTGAAGATCATAAGAGGTCGACCAGCTCCAGAAGTAGATTTTATTTGTGGATCTTGTTTCAAAATATATAATAAAGTACCAAATATAGAAATGTTAAATAAAAAAATAATATAATTTAACATTACAAATTTCACTTTCAAAATACACACACACACATATATATATATTATTTATAGGTGGGTCTTTTCTACTGGCAAAAAGTGGAATTTGTTTTCTTGGAGATCTAAAAAATTTTAATAAATCTGATAAAGAAATAATAACAAATGGTTAGTTATAAATGCTATTTTTATTAATTAAATTAAATAAAAATAATTGTATGTACAATCTCTTTTTCTTAATTAGCTCTAGAAACAAAAAGTATATCTATTGAAATTTCTAAAAAAAATTCTGAAGGTTTTCCTCATCAAATTAATCATATTTTATCATGCAATGTCTGGGCTTATACAGATTATTCTTCATCCCGAAAATCACAAAATTTCCAAGGTCCAGAATTAGTTAGCTGTACTATACAATCCGTAAGTTTTTGTATATTAAATTATTTTTAATTATGTACTTTATAATATTTTAGACAGCTTAACTTGTAACAAAATACATAAATTATGGCTTTATTGTAATTTTCAATTCTATCATTGTAGCTATAAAATCAATAATCATTAATTATGTGGTTCACCTACATAGAATAGTCGCTGCAAAATTCCATTTATGAAACAAATGAGCTTAGTGACCATAAGTTATCCTAAATTTGTTGAGGAGACTCTATTTGCTTCTAGAACAATTAAATATAGTGAGGTTTTTATTGCTGAATCTAGAAGAAGAAATTTGTTGGGAATCTGATAGAAATTTCCTTTTTCATATCACAATTCTTGTTTTTCAGATTATTATCGAAAAAAGAAGATTGATTTGGAAAGATTCATAGGTGTTATATCTTTCTGTGGGGCAATTTCTCTTTAAATATCAGGCAGAGAAATATATAAAAAACAGGAAGCCAATACAAAAAAGTAGACGGATGTGCCAGTCATATTTTTTGAGGTAATAATTAATTGATTACTCCAAAGTTTAGTGTGGGAACTTTTTGTCTGAATGGAGGCCAAATGTTCCCAGTAGATTATGTTCATACTAAGAAAGCTGTCTGTAAAGTCCTTGCATAACAAATCCAAGTAGTGCCAGTCAGTTTTTAAGTTTTTTATTTATAGTATTCAATTTTGATCTAATCTTAGATAAATGTGGAAAATAAGTTAGACTACATCCGAGATTCTATTAAGTAAAATGTGTTTCATTCTATTATTGCAAAAGATTATATTTAGTTTACTGTTGTTTATATGAACATTGAGTAATATCTTTGTTGAATTAAGAATAAACCACCCCACCCCCAGTCTTTGAAAAGGTTTCCACTATTTTCATATTTTTATTGAGAAACTTTTTATTTTGTAAAAGAATCTCTTTTGAAAACTCAAAGCCAATATCCTTAGCATAGATGAATATCTTTTATTATATTTCTGGAAAATCAATGATGAATATATTAAATAAAGAAGGTGAGAAAACTGAACACTGATTAGACGGTTCTGTAAAATTTTGTACTGTAAACGATTATTATTTAGTATCACTTGAATTTTTTTATTGGAGAGCATTCTGTTGTGCAAATTATGATTTTTCTGCACATTGGATTTTAAAAACTAAGGCTATTTTGTCAATTAAAATATTAAGTTACAGTTATATCAATAGATAATTTCAGTTTTTATTTTTGAAAGCCTTTTCATTGCGAGTAATTAAAAGTACAATTTATTCCAGAAGCTTCTTTTTGATATAAACTCAATATACTATAAGGTATATGATTCTCAACTATGATAAAATTTTGTTAATATGATTGTTTCAAAACGCACTGATATTGAACAACAATTTTAGGTTTCAGTTTTTTTATTTAAGACTGCTATAGTTTTACTTTTATGCAAAGTATTTAGAATAGTTTCTGTATGAATAATCTTAGAGAATATCTGGCATACATATTCTACGTTTTTTTAGAAATTCTGGAAGTATGCTATCTGCTTTTAGAGTCTTTCATAATATATACAATTAAAGGCAAGTTTAAGTTTACCAACATCTATTGTTTTTTATCAAATTGATCTAAGGAAATATTATGACAAAGAAGCTTGCAATTCTACCCTAATTATGTTTTTTCGCATTCTATCACTCTTTGATTTAAAAATCTAAATATATGATAGGCAACTTCATTAGAAGAAACAATAATACCATTTTAAAGATACTTTCATATCTACCTAGACTACACCATTGGGTGATTTTATAATCAGCAATTTTTAGATCAATAGCAGACACTATTGAAGCTTCGTTTTAATTTAGATTAAATTGTTTTCGATATCCATGAGGATGAAATTTCTGTAAGCTGTTGCTATGAGTTTGTTAAATCTGTTATAGCAAGATGGGATTGGAGAGATCATGTTAAATATTCTTTTCAAGATATGCACTATATTGGCTCAGGTTAATTTTTCTTAAATTTCACTTCATACAATAATATTATTGTATTGTGGGTTTCAAGAGTTATTATACTCAATTTGTCTTGGATATAGGGAAAGTGATCCAATATCAATATTTCCGAAAATTATGTTGAACAGTTTTTGATGAGGCAAAAGATAAATCAGGTGTTGTTTCTGTTATAAATGTTATTTTTGTTTGGCATCTAAAGTAAGTCCATTCATTCTAAAAGTTGATAACCTGTTTTGTCTTCCTTTGCATATCTCAAAGACTACTATGATAATTGAAATTTACTATAAATATAGAGGATATATAATGTGTTGAAAGGAGAATTTGGAAATTTGTTATGCAAGGTTTATGAATATTACATGTTTGTAATTAGTTTGTCTAAACATTTTTAATGTTAGCTAAATAAAGGGTTTATTCCTATATTTATTGTGTTAAGTGTAGCTGAGTGCACTTTGGCTGGTGAATCCAGATTCTATCCTGAATAGTGATTGCAAAATCATTTGAACTACCTTCAGGAAAAGTTGTTTCTTTACATTATGATTTAAAAGAAAAATAGCTACAACATATTTACAATGCATTTTATCGATAATCATCATAGAGTCAGTAATTTGAAGATGTGCACTAAGAATCATGAGTCTCCTAAATATAATTCGCTTGAAGATTGTGCAATTAAATTAATTTATAGAGGATTTCAAGTTTTGATATTGATATACTCTCAATATTAAATTATATTTTTTGTTTGCATTTCCAAAGTACAAAAAGAATGCATACCTGGCATGTGAAGTTCTGTTCCTGTAGTTGATTTTCATTTTGAAAGTCAAATACTCTCACATCGGTAGCACTAACACAGCTATCCTGGTAATATTACAGGGAGTTAAGTTTAATAGTTTTAATCCAGGTGTCCATCAAGATAAAGTCTGTTTTCTATGTGAATATATTTTGTTTCACAATTTAATGTTTTCTACATAAAAGTTGAACTGTTAAAAGTCTGTGAAATTTCAATATGAATTATGACATTTTTTACATTTTTAGAAATTATTACTAAATATAGATTCTATAAAATATTGCCAAACATTAGCTGAAATTAAGCCTTGCAAATAAAGCTATTTTATTCTGAAATATTTTTGAGTATGCTAATTCTGATTTGGAACCATTCAATATTGCTGAAAGTTATTGAAGATGTTTTGAATGTTCTTGATAAGCATTAAATAAATAAAGTGAATAAAATAGTTATTTTGCAATCATTTATTTATTTTTGTTTTTTTTTCTTATGAAAATTGATATAGTTTTGGATTAATATTCTTAATAAAAATATACTCATAGAGTGCTCAAAATAATAATTTTAAATGGCTTTTCTAAATTTATCCATGAAATTTTTAAAATTATGCATTTTCATTTCGTAAAAAAAGAAAAATATATAAACAATTAGGTCAAAAAACATTTTTCCAAATTTATCTTCAATAAATTATTTATTTCTATAAATAATGCTAATAATATATCTTTTTAAAAATAAGTTATTTTTGATTTTAAACTAAAACAATCTCTCTCATTTTGAAAGTAGTTTATTTAACCCTTTTTTTAAATCAAAATGAATCGAAAATTCTGAAAGTTTTTTTTCATTGTTAAGCTTTTTTATTAACTTTTGTTTCACTTTCCGATTTTCTTCAGCACTTAAAAACTTCTTATCTATTTTTATCAAATATTTTGGAATCTACTGTTTAAGCTTTTTTTATATTCAAATATTTTCCAACTTTTTAACTCACTTCATGTCTAAAAAAATAATAAATATTATTTTTCTAAATATCAAACTATTGCTTTTATATACTTTTATGAATGAATAATTTATAATTTTATACCTTTTAATATTTATGTCTTTTAAATAATAGATAGTATTATTTTTTATAAAAACTCTTATGATAAAAAAGATGACTTTTCATAACGTACATAAATCAGATAAAATATGATATAATCCATGAAATTATTTTATTTAGTTTTAAATATTTGATTATGTATATTATAAAATTTTGTTAATAAGCTTTCTTTCTGTCATTTTTTTTTTCAGATGAATTTAGCAAATAAATGTATTTAACATAATGTAAAGCATTCTTTTAAAATTAAGGGGTAATGATATGTTATTTAGCAGCTCAATATTATGATTTAATTCCAGCAGTTTTTTTTTTTATTCCCTTTAATTTTTATCTTCTTTAGATCATAATTTTCTAATAATAGCATTTTACTTTGTAAATGTTCTTTTAACCTTTATCCATTTTTTAATTTGTTTCAAATAAAAAATCTTTAAGTTGTTTTTTTTTTTTTTGTAAAAAAAGCTGAATTTCTAAGCATTATTCAATAGAGAAATAAAAATTTAAAAAGTTAAATAAATCTATTTTTAAAAAATTTAATTTTAATACATTTTCTTTAAAAAAAATTTCAGTTAGTCTCATAGATTTAATTTTGACACAAAAACCCATTTAATATACACAACTTTATGATCAAGTGTTATTGATTTTTGCATTAAGTTTTAGTCTTCCCAAGTATTTTTATTTGGCTTTAGAGCTAAAAATTATCTTCCACTGTCTGGTTATTTATTTAAATCTGTTTTCATATTTAAAATGGTCTGTTCTATCTTGATTAATTTCATCTAATATTCTGTCAAATTAATTAAGAATTAATCATGACTAGCTTTCTTTTATTGATTTTTTTATTATATTTTACTCTTTTTTTATATAAACAATTATGATCTGAAATTGCTTTATTAATTTTCTTAATTAATTTTTGTTACACTTTTAATATCTTTACATTATTAACAATAATATCACTTTGAAAAATGTTAATCAATACTTTTTCTTTATTATGAAATTTTTAATTGGAGCTTTTTCCCTCAATCTTTTTAGATTAAGTTTATCAAAGAACTTTTTATTTTTATAAATAGAATAAATTTTAATGGTATAATATCATAACAGATAGCATAATGGATACAGACAGTATGACCAAAAATTGATTTTATGTATTAAACAACATTTTTAAAATGTTCTTCTTGTAAAAAAATGTTGCTTGCAAATAATATGTCCCTCTGTAATATTATATTATAATAGTTAGTTAAACTATACAAAAATCCTACATTTCTCTTAATCATACAAAAAAATATTTAATATTTGGTATTTTGATCATACTTTCTTTTAAATAAGTATTGACAGACATAATTTGCTCAATTCTATGTAAGTATAAGAAATAAATGGGCACTGGATGGTCATAATAAGAATTCATCAATGAGAAGCATTGAGTGACATATATTCAATCAAATGCTATCATTATTTTTTATATTGCCCAAACTTGTAGATTTAAACTTTTATTACTCAAGGTTTAAATGAATGCAGAAATTTTCATAAATATTTGTATCTGATATTATATTATTATTCATATAATTTAATTTTGCTTCAGTTATATTTTAAGATCAAACTCTTTGACAGAACGATGATAAATATTAACCAAAGTAAGATTTTATATTTTTGGTTTATATTTAATAACTCCATAGGTAGCTTTTTTATTCTACTTTAAAATCATCTATTTAAACAATTTCTGCCAATCAAATCCCTTGCCTAGTTATTGATTTTTGAAAGGGAAATCTTTTGTTTGCATATTAACTTGAATAATGTAAAAAGTAATATTAGCTTCTGAATGAAATATGAATGTATGTAATCCAATACTCCTCACTGATGAAATAAAAGCTATTATTTAGAAATTAGTCTGCAATTTAATTAATAAAATCATATAGTACTAGTGGTAGAATAGATTGCTATTATTAGTAAAAATAGTAAATAAAAGTTATAATAGTTATATAGTGTATTTTAGTTAAGCATTTTTTAAATTTTGCTTCAAACTTTTTCTTACTTGTGTTTGTAATTTCATTTTATTACAGAACTTCCTAATACTTTTAATATAGTATTTCTCTCTTTATTACTTAGTTTAATAATTTTTTACTGATAATTGTTTTTCTAGTATCTGTACTGTTCGTTCATTCTTTTCAATACTTGATTGTTATTCATTTTATGTGTGCAGCTTATCATATAATGGGTAATTTTTCTTAACTTTCCATAGAATTATAATTATGTCTTTTATATGAAAATCTGGCTTTAATAATTACATAACATTTTTATTAATAGCCTGTTAAGTTTTTACTAATTAATTTCTTTAGCAGTAATATATTCAAACAAATTAACTTTGGGGTACTCATTTTATTTTAATGGACTTAAAATTTAATCCTGTAGTTTCTCATTAATGAATTCTATTTATTAATTCTCTTCACTATTTTTATAAAACGTGCTATATTGTCTAAAACTGCTCTATCACCCCCAAAGAAAGCTTATATTTTTTATTTGGGTATGCTGCATTTTTTTTATTTTATAAAAACAGTACTTTAATTTCTATTTGTGTTGACAATGTTAATCCGTTACAATCTAAATTATTTTTAATTAATGCTTTTTGTCTTATAAAATACTTTTATATTAGTTTGTCTTTTTTAGTGTATTCCAATAGGGAATGTATAAATAGATTTGGTTACAAGTAAAACTGTTTTATATTATATTTATTGGTTTTTTAATTATTTTTAATTCTATTTCATTTCAGGAATTAGAAAATCCTTTAAAATCTTTAATAGAGTAAGTTTTTAATGTTTGTTTTTATTATATTGTTCACGAAATATTTTTTTAATTACGGTTATTATTTTTATTGATATTCCTGTTGATAATTTACCTTTGATTTATTGTTTTTTATGCATGCATGCATACATGTGCGTGAATGTAGTGATTTATAAGAAAAAAAAATAGTCAATGAATTTTGAATTGATTTTTGGTAAGTTCTGTAAATAAAATAATATTCATTGATATTTAAATACAAGTATATTGTATATACTGAACTTAATATAATTAGAAAGGATTTGAATTCAGACTTTCAAGCTCCCTACAGCTATCGACTTCATCTTATACAATCGATACACATGATCACATACATTTGTAAATGATCTTTAATATATATATATATATATATATATATATATATACATATTAGTTGAGCATGAAATATATATATATATATATATATATATATATATTTCATGCTCAACTAGAACTCATCGGTTGGTTCAGATCATCATCTCCCAACCATATAATCTACGCTCAGTTAATTCTCTAAAAAAATATTAAACATTTAAAAAAATTTCTCATTGTAATTAAAATAAAGGAATGTGCAAACAACTTTCTAATATTAAATAAATCTGATTATCAAATAAGCTAATATTTAGTGAAAAGCACTTTTTCTATTTTGGCAGATTAAAGTGTGTTTTTCAAATAAATTATTAAAAAGAAAACAAATTAAATTATTTGGGTTTTCAGTTAATGTTAGATAATATTTCATAATGTTAAGATAGAGTAAAAAGTTAATCTAAGAGAGACCTACATTCTGAATGTATAGCTATAATATTTAATAGACTTAGACTGGATGCTCATTCCTGAAAAAATAATTATCACAATATATTTCTTTTGCTTCAAAATGACTTGCAATGAAAAAAAAAACATCTTTGAAATGTTATTAGCCAAAGTAAAATTAAATGCTAAGATAAGTATATATTATTAGATATAATAAATATAACATTAGACTTTCAATAACTCTGCCAATATATTATTTATTGCTATAATGTAAGTTCATTTCAATTTATTATTCTAACATTTAAATTGAATAAGGTAGTAATTGCACATCAATTTTTTTGTTATATATTTCTGTGTATCAAGTTAATCCATGCAATTTATATATATATATATATATATATATATATATATATATAAATTGCATGGATAGATATATATATATATATATATATATATATATATATATATATTGTAACCAGTTGGATTACATAGCACACACTAATTTAGTGTGTGTGCATAAATATATATAAAGTTGAAAGGAAAACTAGAAATAAACATGGACAAAAATTATTGTAGATATTTTTTTACATTCACTGAAATAAAATAATAAATAATAACTCTGATTTAAAATAAAATTTTGTTATGGATTAAACTTTTAAAAAGGTCTGATAAATAATATTTGTGATTCTGACTTTGAAATTAAAAAAAAAAACAAGCATAATTTATCTTTAAAATCTTTTAATTAAAACTTGTACAAAATATCTTTTTAAATTAATGCTTGTTTGCATTTCTACTATGTAGTTAAAAATCTTTGTAGATTAAAAATTCTAAAGGATTATCACACCTTTGGTCAAATTCCAGAGATTAAAATAAAAACATGAATATCATACTTTGCTAGAAATTTCCAGCTTGTTTTCAAATGGATTAAAGTTAATTGAAAATGGTCACTATGTTTTTATCACATGACTCACCCAAGATTATAAAAAGACATAAAAAATATCAATTGGTATTCTACTTGCAGTTTTGTAAGAGTTGACCAGAAGAGTCTGGTCTTAATATTTTAAGCAGTGGCCAACTAGGTCAACTGCAAAAGTTTGGCTTTAATATTTTTGGAAAGCAGTTAGCAGAAGAGTTAGCTATAAAATTAGCCAAAATATTTTGTGAAGAGTTGGTAACTGTAGCAGAGAATGGCAACAATAAAGCTAGCTGCAGATACAGCTAGTAGAATATATAGAGAACTGCTCTGAGGATGTAAGAATGCAAGGAAGTAGCTGCTATTCAGTTCAATAATGAAGTTTGAATTCACATGGAGGAAAAGGGTCAAGATTCTTGGTAATTCATAGCCTTAAAAGTGTTCTGGGAAAACAGCTTGCTGACCTGAAGCTTACAAAATTCAAGTATAAGTGGAACTGACTATAGAAGGGAAAAAGCCAACCATACCTGAATTATATACTTTTACCTGATGATGATAATTACATGGATTGACCAAAAAACAGCTTGCCCAAGAAAAACACTAGCTGAATAAAGAAGTAGTTATACATATGCTGCTGTGTCTATATACAGAGGGGTATAGATAAACTTTTCATACAAAAGTGAGTTGTTTTTTAATAATTCATTTAATAGACATTTTAAATCAATATTTTTAAATTTAAAGACATTTATAATTAGTTAAGAAGTAGCCTAGTAAAAGCTTTCTAACCTCTGGAAAATTGACTATATTTTTTTTAAAAAAGAATAAAAGAAAGCTGTAATAGAATTTGATAAAATAATTTTTTTTAATGTTGATACACACATATATATGTAAATTTTATGTATATTCAAAATGAAATTAGTAATTATAAAAGTATTGTTATTTATTATTTGACAAATTTAAATTTGTTAATAATCTGTGCAATTCTATATGCATGTTGTAGTAAACCTGCCATAAGTATTTGTATTATTCAAAACATAATTTAAAAGCTTAATCATGTATTATTTTTATGTAAAAGTTAAATATGTTCAGAAATCACATGCATGTATGTGTGCATATATCTGTTAATTGTATTGCAAATACCAATGCTTGTCAATTATAATTCACATGTACAATTTAATCATTTTTATAGTTAATTGAAATGTTTGATTTTATATTATAAAATGCATGACTGTGTACAGATATGTGTATGCATTTATAGAAACTTATTAAGAAATATTGTAAATCAATATAATAACTTTAATTGTGTATATAATATTGTATATTATTCAAAATCAGACCTTAAATATCATTTTTATTGTTATTAATAAACTTATTTAATTGTTAAAAATTATTTCCATCATCTCATGTTCACATACAGTAATAGAGATTATGTTCTCTGAGCTAGGTTCATGCACGGGATGAATATATAAATGGGGATGTGTATTTAGTGCTTTTGGGGCATCCAGCGATGATCAATCATCATCATCCTGGTTGGTGCAAAAAAGGATACTCTTTAAAACCCATGCACTATATTTTATTTTAGTTCAGTCTTGTTAAAAAATTTAAGTTTATAGTTGGCCAGTACATTAATGGTACTAAGTGGCCAGAGAATTGATGATGATCAGCAGGTTTTAATGTCCCAGCATTATTGTTTGATTCTTATGTATTCTGATGGATGAGCACTTAGTTTGTGCCTCCAAATTAATGGTTAAATAATTGCCCAAGTTGGCAAAGGCTCAATAGTTAGCCTGGTCTACAGAAGACCCATTTTCAATCCAGTCACAAGATTGACTGTTGATTCATATTTTTTATTGTTCGAAACAGTCACAAGATGGACTGTTGATTTTATTATAGTTTGATTGATTGATCATTCATGGTGATGAATGGTATTTTGAGTATTACTTATAATTACTTTTACTTTATATGGTTGATAGTTAAGTATGCATTTAGTTGTTCTTCTCAGTTAGCTGGCTGATCTCTCAATGATCTCAGAGATCTCATGATCTTATGCTCCACTTAAATATATCTTATAAATATTATTAATAAATTATTGATATTTGTATTTCATTTTGTATTGACTTGGGGTTGATGATGATGAGTTTCCATCACCCAGTTCAAATCTATTCTGCTTTTTGATACCCCTCTACCCATCCCATTACAGTATATATATTGAACAGGGTCTGAAGTATAATTACCATATTAACTACATTTAAATCTAAACATTAGTACATAACATCTTGATAATTATTATTTTATATCTTTAATATTATGAAAACAGTCCTGCCCTTCAAGCAGATGGTAGAATACCATTGATAGCATAGCTATCAATGATACCCACTGCCACATCAAACTATACAAAGCATAACATGATCACATTTCCTGACCATGGCCCATCTCAACTGATGGAACAAAACACTTGGCATTCAAAGCATTTTGTTTTGAGGATCAAACTTAGGTGCCAGCTGACCATATTATATAGCCACCATGCTAAGGATAACAAGCACACAATATAGTATTTGACATATCCCAGGATAGTTCATACTCTGTCTCAGGGATCCAGCACATTTTCATAATATACATAGATATTTATACACTAATTTACTGGTGATGCAGTGACAAGACAGAGAACATACTGAATAATAATTAACCAAATATTAGTATTTATTCTAGCACACATATTTGTAATATAACATAATAATATTGAAATTTAATAAAAAACATGCTAAATTTTATAGTAGTTCTTCATTAATTAAAGTTCATTTCATTTAAAATAAAGTGTGATCAAAATATATTAGCCCAAATTTTCATGATTGTCAATTTCCAACCAGTTGGCTTTTTGATCTTCATCGATGATTTCAGGGCTTGTTTTCCATTCCTTTATCTTGACAATGGGAGAGAGAGAGAAAGTTTGCAACAGTGTCTATTTTAACATTTTGTCATCAGTTTCCAGTGAGGTTTTAGATAGGACATCCAATTTTGTGGAGAACCTTCTAAAGACACTTTTAAAGACAGTCCTGCACCACATATTGCTAGATCTACAGATTCTGCAGTAAGTTTTCCACAAAAGTAGTCAAGAGTTCTATTTGTTCTCAGATTTCTGAATCTCTGGAGCAATAAATAATGTAATGAATCAACCACAAGATGAAGGCCAGAATGATTTACAGACTCAAGAGCAGAGTAATCTAACAGATTGAAGACCAGACTGAGTTACAGATTGGAAACCAGAGTAATTCAATCACAAAATGAAGGTTGGAACTATTCAATTATAAAATGCAGACCAGACTAGTAATAATAGAGTTGTGACTTTTTATACTTTTTTCTCTCCCATTGATTTAATTTCTTATCATTATTTTTTAACTTTAGTCATAACTTGAAATCTATTTTTTAAATTAATTTTTACATTTCATTAATTTAATTGATTTTTACATTTGCTTTAATCTGATCTTTTTCTTAGATTAATCTACTATCACTTTTATGAGATAGTTTACATAATTTTTAATTAATTTAATTGGTGATCTCTTAAACGAATTACATTTTTGAAAGTTTTCTTTAACAAACAAATTTTATCCTAACTTTCCCTATTTACTTATTTTTATTATAGAAGAAGAGTTTTCTTTAAAAAGGAGAGAGTTTTTCTAAATCTTTCCCCCATGGCTTTTAATAAATAGTTTTATTCTCTCTTTTTAAAAAAAGTATAACATAATCTTTTTTTTTATTTTTATAAAACTACATCTTAAAAATCTATTTTGACATAATTATTTCTTTTAAATAAATTTAATTTATTTTTTTTAAATTATGAAACATGTAATGTAGATTTAGTTTTATACATATATCTCTCATTAGTATTACAATATATATATATGAAAAACAAAAAACAAGTTAAAAACTTGCTAATGCTTGTATTTATGTCAACAGATGGCGTTCTACCAAAAACACCATCAAGTGTTTGTTTACATAAACGTCAGAGCATGCATTCACTATCTCTAACTGTAATTCCACTTTCAGATCGTGATTTCAAGCTATTTGCTATTGTAAGTGAAAGAAAGGAATTTTAGAAACTAGATTTAAACACAAACTCTGAGCATTTATGAAACAGTTTCTATTCAGCTTGCAAGCGTGAATCTTTAAGACATGTAATGTCTTCAAACTCAGCATAGCAAGCCAGATAGCTACATGGGTCTGATCTCAGTTCAGCATCACCATATAGTAGAAACCTCTGCAATATATATCATTGCTAGAAAGACCTCAAAGGTAAATTTATGAAAAACAAGTTAAAAACTTGGTAACACTTGTATTTATGTCAACACATGGTGTTCTACCAAAAACACCATCAAGCATTTGTTTACATAAATGTCAGAGCATGTATTCACTATCTCTAACTTTAATTTCACTTTCAGATCATGATTTCAAGCTATTTGCTATCATCAGTGAAAGACAGGAATTTTAGAAACTAGATCTAAACACAAACTCTGAGCATTTATGAAACAGTTTCTATTCAGATTGCAAGTGTGAATCTTTTAGACACGTAATGTCTTCAAACTCAGCATAGCAAGCCAGATAGCTACATGGGTCTGATTTCATTTCAGCATCACCACATGGTAGAAGCCTCTGCAATATATATCATTGCCAGAAAGACCTCAAAGGTGCATTTATGAAAAACAAAAAACAAGTTAAAAACTTTCTAACACTTGTATTTATGTCAACTAATGGTGTTCTACCAAAAACACCATCAAGCATTTGTTTACATAAACGTCAGAACATGCATTCACTATCTCTAACTTTAATTCCACTTTCAGATCATGATTTCAAGCTATTTGCTATCGTCAGTGAAAGACAGGAATTTTAGAAACTAGATCTCAATACAAACTCTGAGCATTTATGAAACAGTTTCTATTTAGATTGCAGTGTGAATCTTTGTAGAACACCATAATGTCTGCATAAATACAAGCATTAGCAAGCCAGATAGCTACATTGGTCTGATTCTCAGTTCAGCATGCACCACTTAGTAGAAGCTCTCTGCAATGATATATCATTGCTAGAAAGACCTCAAAGTACATTGTATGATAAACTGAGAACACCAAGTTAACAAACTTGCTATATGATTTGAGCATTCTGTTAACAGATGGCATGCTTACAGCTAAATACACTTTCATCACTCAGAGTTTGTGTTTAGATCTAGTTTCTAAAATTCCAGTCTTTCACTGACGATAGCAAATAGCTTGAAATCATGATCGGAAAGTGGAATTAAAGCTAGAGATAATGAATGCATGCTCTGACATTTATGTAAACAAATGCTTGATGGTGTTTTTGGTAGAACGCCATCTGTTGACATAAATACAAGCATTAGCAAGTTTTTAACTTGTTTTTTGTTTTTCATAAATGTACCTTTGAGGTCTTTCTAGCAATGATATATATTGCAGAGGCTTCTACTATGTGGTGATGCTGAACTGAGATCAGACCCATGTAGCTATCTGGCTTGCTATGCAGAGTTTGAAGACATTACGTGTCTAAAAGATTCATACTTGCAAGCTGAATAGAAACTGTTTCATAAACACTCAGAGTTTGTGTGTAGATCTAGTTTCTAAAATTCCTGTCTTTCACTGACAATAGCAAATAGCTTGAAATCATGTTCTGAAAGTGGAATTAAAGTTAGAGATAGTGAATGCATGCTCTGATGTTTATATAAACAAATGCTTGATGGTGTTTTTGGTAGAACGCCATCTGTTAACTTATATATATATATATATATATATTGATATTGGCACATATAATTTTATCTAAAAAAAATTTTAAAATAATCGTTCATAAAAGAAAAATGTAAAATTAAATATTGAAGAGTTTATTATAGTTTGTTTTCGAAAAAGATAAGAGTCAAATAGTTTTCTATTGTTAGTTTTTGAAATAAAAGCTGCAATTACTTAATCAGAAGGGGAGAGGGGTGTTTCATTAGAAAAAGTCAAACTAAAAGTTTTATAAAGGGAAGTAAATAGTTTTTCTTATTGGTATTCGTAAAATATAAATAATTTAAAGTTTACAAAATACAAATCTCTTTTCATTCGAATTAAAGAAAAAATAATCTTAAAACTAGTAATATATGTGCATATATATGTGCGATTGTCAATAATAGAATAAATGTATGCATAATAAATGTTATTATAAATAAATGAAAGCTAAAGAAGATTATCATTAAAAAACACGGCAATGGCTATTAATTAAAAATATAAAACAACACTTCTGCATGGCTATTACTAATTAAACAATTTTCCAAAACACGTCAAAGGATTATCAATGAAATTTCGACAACAAATATTGCCAGAGGATATCGAAAAGAAAAACACTTCACAGGTATAAATAGTAAAATTTTATTGGATAATCAGTTCAGTTCAGAAATTAATTGAGTCAGTTAAGTCAAGAGAGGACAATCAGTTGAGTTAATTGTATCCAAAAACAAAATGCAGTGCTGAGTAGCTTTTGGGAACACATGTTTTCTCCACACTCTGATGTCCGATGAAAACAGCAACATCTGCCCATGAAATAATGTCAGTGTAACAACTTGGAAGTCTCCCTTAATATCTAATTGTCTCCAATAGTAATAATCATGAATAATAAGGAAACTCATCAAGGAAATGTCCCAGCTGTCTGGAAAAAGCAGAAAACAAGAAGAAAACAAAGTTCTAAATCTACTTTCAAAATCCTAGGTAAAACATTTGCTTATTTTTGTTTATACCATAATATTCATTGCATTAAAATTCGTAAAGCCTCCAACGACAAGTAATTTGAACTCTATAATCATGCATAAAATGAACTATTGATGTGCGTGTTTGTAAATGTATATGATTTTATAAACGTCAAACATTATTTATGCCTTTTCATAATATATATATTATAGTATATTAATTTAAAATGTGCATGTGTTATATTAGTTAAAAATTATAAAGATGTTTAAATTTAGTAAATTAATGTTAGTTAATAAATTGTCTTAAAACTTAAAGTTTATTTGTCGGTCAATTCTTTTCATCAATTCTTTTACAAATCTTTATCAATTCTTTTCATCACTAATTATGTCTAATCTATTAGTGATTACAAACAGCTGAGCTAGTCATAGATATTTAGGCATTGAGTTAGTGGCCATTGCTCAAAGTGCATTATTTATTCATTCTTGAATAAATAGCTGGCACCCGTGTTTATACACAAAAAAGTGCTTTGAACATGGTGTTGAACTCAACAGTCGAGAAGAAGTTATGTTCTGGAAATGTAACACTAGTTATATATATTTTATAGCTATCATTTGGGCATACATATTCTGTGAGTATGTTCTTCTCTGCCTAAGAGACCAGTATTTTGATAGACACATATTCGAACCTGGTACAAATGGCTATACCCAACTTGGGGCTGGACCTAAGAAACAATAGTAATTAAATACTTTGTTTCTTGTTTGAAAAATTTTTATACAAAAGATAAATTACGTTTGTAAAAGAGTTTTAATTTTAAAAAAAGAATTGACCGAAAACTTTTTTTTCTTTAAATGAAAAGAGATTTATGCTATTTCCATTACTTAAAATAAATCATTATGTTAAATCAGAGTCAATTAGATGTTTGGGCAGAGTTAAAGCATTAAGATCGTGTAGAAAAATGGACAAAAAGGGGTGGAGCAGCATGTGTTTCCATCTTAGTAAGAAAAATAAATAATCAATAATAATATTTGATTTGTTAATGCAAAATATTAAAAAAAAAGTAATAGCGTAACTATGAATAAAGAAATGGAGCCGGAAGAAAGCCCAATATATTTTAAAAATCCCCAGCTAGTGGAAAAAGATAAAGAAGTATCTGAGACACTAATGATGATGAAAATGATGATGAATATGATGGAAGAAATGCGTCAAGAATTTAAACAAAGCCAGTTAGACCTCAAAGCAGAATTGAAAGAAGAAATTAGTCAGGTTAAAACAGAAATTAAAGAACTCAGAGCATAAGTAAGGGAAATAAGATTTGAAATTACAGGAAAGGTATACAAAAATCAAGAGATTGTAGAAGTAGATTTTGTCAAAGAAAGTAAGAAAGTTGAAGTCATGAAAGAGGTAGAAATTGAATTTTGAAGTCATGAAAGAGGTAGAAATTGAATTAGAATCAGATAGCATTGCGACCGATAAGGTAGAAACAAATGTAGACCAAGAAATAGAAGAGAGATATAAGTTCAAGATAGAAAATAGCATAAAGGAGTTTTTACAAAGAATTAAAAATAAAAGGTTTAAAGTAAACATTTGCATTCACTGAGACATAGATTTAAAACAAAGAGAAAGCATAAGAAAAAATATTCACAGTTAGGAAAAATACGGAGGTCTGTGAAACTTAAAGGTTTTCTAATTTACAAGGCAGAAAATAGAACAAAATGAGAAAGAGATAAAGCAATAAATTTTAATTGAGGGAGAGATGTGAGAATATGGAGTATAATTTATGTTAATGAGTTAGTAGAAAGAAACAAGGAAGCGCCTGACATAGTTTAAAAGTTAGTTAAGGGTCAGAATATTAAAGTAAACAAATAATGACTGAAAATGGACAATGAGCAGGAATATGATTATTCTAAGGTCAATAATTTGATAAATTTAAATCTGAAACTTCTATTTAAAACTAAAATAATAAATTAAAAAAAAAGAATAATGATAAATTAAAAGTAAAGTTAAAATCAGGATTTGTTTAAGTAATAATAATAATGGTGGCTTCGTAAAATAAAAGATTTTTTTTCTCCATGCACATAAAGTAATTAAGACAAATGTTCGTAAATATAGGTCAAATAAAATCAATAAAATCAAGTTAAATAAATAAGTGTAATATATCTGTAGTAAATAATAATAAAGAATGACTTGTAATAAACTAATAGATTTTTTTTTGGAATACATGCACGGTAATAAAAGGAAGTAAATAAATGATTTAAAGTCAAGTCAAAAAAAAAATATCAGTGTAATAATGAATCGTAATAAAGTAAAACAGTTTTGTTTTTCTGAGTACATGCACGTTATAATAAAATAGTTTTGAATATATGCAGGTTAATAAAAGGAAGTAAATAAATGGTTTAACGTAATCAAGTCCAATAAAATCTTTATATAATAATAAAGAGCAGTAAAATAAAATAGTTTTCAGAATATACGCACGTTAATACATAAGTTAAAGTAATGGGTTAAAATAATATTGTAATACAAATAAATATGTAAACTAATGTCCATGATGGTTTAGAATAGTATTGTAAGATTAAATAAATATGTTCATGCTAACTTAAGAATAATATTGTAAGATTAAAATAGATATTGGTCGTATGATTTAAAAAAATGATATTGTAATGTTCATAAATATAAATGAAAGTCAATCTAAGTTGTATTAGGAAAGTATCAGGGTTCAAAATTAAGGGAAGAGGGTAGTATAGAAATAAGTTTAGATAAGGATAAGTTTAAAGCTGTTGACTGGATAAATTTTAGTACTCATAATGGATTGGCAGGAATCATTCCTCTTTTAAAATGCACACTGGCAACAATCAGAGTAAGTCATAAGTATCTTTTTCAGGGGAGAATCCCCATATCTTGTACCTCGTTTTCCAAAGCATAAGTCAAAAATGGACAGTTGAAAATTCCTGCCATTCACAGTGACCTTTTCTTAGTCAAAGTCTGATCAAGAGAATTGGCAATCATTTTCTAAAGCATAAGTCGAAAATGGACAATTGAAAATTCCTGCCATTTGCAGCAACCTTTTCTTAATCAAAGCCCAATCAAGAGAATCGACAATCGTTTTCCAAAGTGTAAGTAGGAAATGGACAGTTGAAAATTCCTGCCATTCGCAGTGACCTTTTCTTAGTCAAAGTCCGAAGAAGAGAATCGGCAGCCGAAGCTTCATTTATAAAAGATCCCTGTGCCACAAAATTAGTTTGTCCTTGTGGTCAATATCCAGGACCCATAACATTGTAAACAATGTTGCCAGCATAGAAAGAAGAAAAGTATCAATGGAGATTGCCCTTAGTATGGAAAGCAAAAGATATCAAAAAGCAAACTTAGAAAATAATAAATTAAGAATTAAAGTTGTCAGAGATAAAATGGTCAAAAATAGATGCATTTTACTCTCAAAGAGGGGGCGGTGTAATGTACCAATATTGATATTGGCACATATAATTTTATCTAAAAAAATTATTAAAATAATCGTTCGTAAAAGAAAAACGTAAAATTAAATGTTGAAGAGTTTATTACAGTTTGTTTTCGAAAAAGATAAGAGTCAAATAGTTTTCTATCGTTAGTTTTTGAAATAAAAGCTGCAATTAATTAATCAGAAGGGGAGAGGGGTGTTTCATTAGAAAAAGTCAAACTAAAAGTTTTATAAAGGGAAGTAAACAGTTTTTCTTATTAGTATTCGTAAAATATAAATAATTTAAAGTTTACAAAATACAAATCTCTTTTCATTCGAATTAAAGAAAAAATAATCTTAAAACTAGTAATATATGTGCATATATATGTGTGATTGTCAATAATAGAATAAATGTATGCGTAATAAATGTTATTATAAATAAATGAAAGTTAAAGAAGATTATCATTAAAAAACACGGCAATGGCTATTAATTAAAAATATAAAACAGCACTTCTGCATGGCTATTACTAATTAAACAATCTTCCAAAACACGTCAAAGGATTATCAATGAAATTTCGACAACAAATATTGCCGGAGGATATCAAAAAGAAAAACACTTCACAGGTATAAATAGTAAAATTTTATTGGATAATCAGTTCAGTTCAGAAATTAATTGAGTCAGTTAAGTCAAGAGAGGACAATCAGTTGAGTTAATTGTATCCAGAAACAAAATGCAGTGCTGAGTAGCTTTTGGAAACACATGTTTTCTCCACACTCTGATGTCCGATGAAAACAGCAACATCTGCCCATGAAATAATGTCAGTGTAACAACTTGGAAGTCTCCCTTAATATCTAATTGTCTCCAATAGTAATAATCATGAATAATAAGGAAACTCATCAAGGAAATCTCCCAGCTGGCTGGAAGAAGCAGAAAACAAGAAGAAAACAAAGTTCTAAATCTACTTTCAAAATCCTAGGTAAAACATTTGCTTATTTTTGTATATACCATAATAGCCATTGCATTAAAATTCATAAAGCCTCCAGAGACAAGTAATTTGAACTCTATAATCATGCATAAAATGAACTATTGATGTGCGTGTTTGTGAATGTATATGATTTTATAAATGTCAAACATTATTTATGCCTTTTCATAAGATATATATTATAGTGTATTAATTTAAAATGTGCGTGTTTTATATTAGTTAAAAAATTATAAAGATGTTTAAATTTAGTAAATTAATGTTAGTTAATAAATTGTCTTTAAACTTAAACTTTATTTGTCGGTCAATTTTTTTCATCAATTCTTTTACAAATCTTATCAATTCTTTTCACCACTAATTATGTATAAACTATTAGTGATTACAAACAGCTGAGCTAGTCATGGATATTTAGGCATTGAGTTAGTGTCCATTGCTCAAAGTGCATTATTTATTCATTCTTGAATAGATAGCTGGCACCCGTGTTTATACACAAACAAAAAAAAGTGCTTTGAACGTGGTGTTGAACTCAACAGTCGAGAAGAAATTATGTCCTGGAAATGTAACGCTAGTTATATATTTTATAGCTATCATTTGGGCATACATATTCTCTGAGTATGTTCTTCTCTGCCTAAGAGACTGGTGTTTCTATAGACACATATTCAAACCCGGTACAATATATTGTAATACTAATGAGATATATATATATAACTTATGGTTAATAAAATTTAAATATATAACATAAGCCAGGCTCAGTGGGTTCAGGAAAACTGGCATATGCCACAATAAGAAGAGATATAGGGGTAAGCAATTACAATACATATACCTTTAAAATATGAAGCTATATTTTAATAACCTAAACAGAAAAGAAGTCTCAACTCACTTTAATACAAATACAAGACTCTTGGCATTGCAAGCATATGCCATTGAAGTTACATTTAAATTCCTTCTTTTATAACATCTACTACCACTATCTCTTAAACACCTTTTAAGCATCTCATTGCTCTAATCGAATAAAATATTATGTTTAATTTTTTAAAATTTAGAAGTGTTATCTTACATCTTTGCCACAAAAATTCAAATTTCATCTGCAGAAATAATTTTTAAATAATATAGTTTGTGAAATAAATAAGGGTATCTCAGAGTAATATGATTGTTGTAATCATCAAATAAATTCTCTTTAATTCTTCAGATTAAATCCATATGGAATGAAATCCTAGTTAATAAGTAAGACATACCCTTACCCCTAAGATAATGTCATACCATAATTACAATAGTAATAACTATTATTTTAAATAAAATACAACATAATCTCTTAATTTGGAATAAGTTAAATAATAATATAGTATGACATTCAGATATTAAGAATGGGTAAGGGATTTTTATAGCATACCATACAATAAATCTACTTAAATATCTGCCAGATTAAACTAAGTCATTTCTTAATTTAAATTTATCATGAAATAATGAATCTGACCTTTCAATATGAAAATAGTTTTAAAATAAATAAACAGGCACAGTGATCTTTCAATAACTAAACTAAATTGGCTGAAGTGACATCAAATAATAATAAAATGCAATTATAAAATTTTACTAAGTAAAATATATATTTCTTACATGTAATTTTCATAATTAAATATAATTCTATACAGTAACTCATCAGTTTCAATGTTCATGTACTCTTATGACAAACACTTAAAAATAATTTATGATATTTTTATAATAGTTTAGATTTCTGTTTATTGAGTGGATGATGTAGATAAATGACTATAAGAAATTTCTTAATAAAAAAAAAACAACTATTCATTTATAACAAACAAATACAAATAATAACAAGTCACAAATATCATATCTTCTAGGTCCACAAAGTCAAGTTACAACTGGTTTTATGAAAAATAATAAATTTGGTTTAGCAAAAATAATCTGGTTGTTCAAAAAAAAATTTCTGTTAATCTAGATTCTAATAAGTTCTCACATATTAAATTATTCATACAAGTATAATATCCTTTTCATGAGTAGTGTTTTTTATGAATACTTAACATTACCTAAAATACAAGCTTACCAATACAGCAATGAAAGAGTAATAAGAGAGATGTATATTGTCAATTTTTCCTAAGATGCAATTTATAATTTTGAAGTTAATTATTTATTGTATTTATGTCCCAGATGCACATTCTCATTATTGCTTGACTAGTGCAAAGTACTAGATTATTTTCTTATTGATCTCAAAATACATGCACTTATTTGAGTTATGTTGTCATACATTTGTTTTGTCTTTTCTTAGTAATCTAGTTTGTTGCTGAAATGTATTTCAAAAAGTATCTATACTATTTTACTATGACTTTCTCTGGCAATTATATTTGTTTTATCAAGCTATTGAGGGATGCCGCTTTTATCTCTTTTAGCCTTCTTGGTTTATTTAGATGTAAATTATATATTGTTGGTATGGAGGTTCTGTATTTAAGCTTCACTGAGTTAGGACATAAATACAGAACCTACACATCAACAACAATATGTAATTTACATCTAAATAAACCAAGAAGGCTAAAAGAGATAAAAGTGGCATTCCTCAATACCTTGATAAAACAAATATAATTACCAGAGAAAGTAATAGTAAAATATTACAGATGCTTTTCAAAATGCATTTCAACAACAAACTAGATTACTAAGAAAAGGCAAAGTAAATGTATGACAACATAACTCAAATAAGTGCATGTATTTTTGAGGTCAATAAGAAAATAATCTACAACTTTGCACTAGTCAAACAATGATGAGAATGCACATCTGGGACAATACTACTAAATAGGATTGTCTTAAACTGGAGAGATCCTAAGCCACAATCTCCAAAATATGTATGCTAGTGAGATAAAAAATATAAGAAAAACTAATATATGAAAACTTTTACAAAATAATTATGCATGAAAAAATTATTTAAACAATTAAAATATAATATCACTTGTAAGAATATTTAATGTTTTCATTTATAAAATAAGTACTTTATTTAAATATTAGACGTGATCATTCATTACTACTTTGTAGTAATCTCATGCCATTATTATATATATATATATTATTAAAAGAACATTATTTAATCATTATAATATTATAAAACTACTATAACATTACATGATCACCATTTTTTATGTTTACACAAGTTGTTATACAGTAGCAAATTCTCTATACACTAGTGTTATCCAGTGCAAGCCTTAGTCATCAATGAATGCAGAAATGTTTAGATGCATAAGTACTAGATAGGTATTTTACGCAGAACCTTCTTGCATTTATTGATTATGATGGCTTGCACTGGGTGGCATTACTTTATAGACAGTTTCCTATTATATAATATTATAATCTTCATTCATGACTAAGAAAGTGAGTGCCATAATTATCTCAGCAAAAAATCTTAAGATTTAATTTACTTTTTCTAAAGTAATTTTCATTTTAAATCTTTAAGATTTAAATTTTTAGTTAAATTACGATAATGCGATTTGTTTTCTTTAAGGCAATTATGAGACGAATATTTAACTTGATTTTTGATTATCTGCTTTTGAATTTTTGAAAACTCACTAAAGGTAATTAAAATATGCATTAAATATTTTATTAATGTTCTAATTAAAATATCCAATAGATTATTCAATAATATTTTTACAAGAATAGCTGTTCATTCATTTTAAATCAGTTTTAATTGTACCAAACACTATCAGCTATCCAATTATTACTGTTTCTTTGGTGGTTGCTAATTGTATATATTTAAATATTGAAATATATGATTTTGTCTTAAAGATTGCCTGGAACAAAGAATAGAAAGAAAATCTATGTTCGAACATGACATAGCCTCTTAAACATCATTCTTTACTTATTTTTAAGCAGACAGGATTTTTTATGTTTAATAATGATCAGCTTTACTTTCAAAATAAAACGGATTTTCAAAATATACATATCAATTACAAAATTTCAATCATAATACATAGCACAACCATAGAATTACATAAAAGTACCATTGAGTATTTCTAGTACATTTTTTAAATTACAGTTTTCTCTGTTGATAACACATTAAATTCAGTATTCCCTCTATGGGTCATATTAACTGTCTAGACTAAATTTTATTATATACAATTCAATTAAATTCTTATCCATATAATCTTCCTCTCCCTAGATGAACAAATTTCAATTATACATAATCTATTTTAAACTTATCAAAATTGAACTTTTAGTTCCACTTATAACATGGCTGTTCAAATCGTCAAGACTAAATCATAGATGTAACCTATTTGTTACATCTAAGTAACTTCAAACCATAACACATCTCTCAATATTTTATTTAACAAGCACTATAAAGAAACTATTCTGGAATTAATAGAACACAACTAATAAAGGTGTAATTTTACCACAAACGACAAAAAAAATTAAACCAAATTTCTTGCTCAGTAATATTATTCACCAATTGTACATCTTTCCTTGTCTGCATTTCATTTCCCACTCTTGTAGCATCCATCTTCATGTAATAGTTCAGTTAGTGGAATAAATCACTTACTTAAGTTTTAAATCCATATTATACTATTTCCATGTGCAGTTTTATTACTTAACTACTTCCGGTATTTATCATTGACTTAAACTTATTAACGACCATGTTTGGTCTGTCAACCATCTCTGGCAGAATTTCTTGTTGTCAGCTTTGAATTCTTGTAATGATTCCAAAATCATTTTTAATGGATCAATGTCCGTACCTTTTTCAAAAAGCAGTCTATTCCTGAGAATACAAATACTAAAGTTAATAAACGTTGCAAGTCTAATCCATCCAAAAAATCCTTTCTTGAATGCCTTAATTAAATCCACACAGGCAGTCTCTTTGTTTGCAATGAAAGACTTTAAAATGTTATGTAAATTAACCCATGTTTCACATTCTTTCAATATATGTTCTACTGTTTCTTCTCGTTTTTTACACTTTACTCTATTGATATACCATCACTTACTTAGTTTAAGTATATTATTATAGAACTATAACACCATTTTTAGATCAGTATTCAGTTTTCTTTATTATTATCGCTATTATTATTATCATCATCATCATTAAATACATTTAGTTATATGTTTTTAATATTATAAATTTAATTTATATTTATATGCAAATCTAGTGCGTTTTCCATGATGTATTATACCGACATACAAGGAACAGATTCTCAAGATTATGTGGATTATAGTATTTTAAAATCATATTTAAATTACTTTGACAGTGATGATTTAATACCAAATGAAGAATTTATAGAGGTAAATTGTTTATGTTGGAAATTATATTATTAACTGCAGATTCTTTCATTATAAGTACAGTATTCCTTTTTTTAAAAAAAAAAAAAAAAAGTGTTTGTGTTCTGTTTATAAAAAATAGTAAAAGTTCAATTTTCTAATTATTACTTTTTTTATATTTCATGATAATTATTGTTTTCAATATAATTATACAATATTACCTATAAATTAAGTGATTTGTTAATCTATTAATCCACAAATTTAGTCAGCTCTGCTAGATTTAATTAAAATTTGATGTTAACGCTTAATTGAAAAAGCACAAGTAATTAATTTTTTTTTTCAAAATAATCTTTATTTGCACAAAAATTTAAATATACAGTGTAATATAGAATTCTTGTTTACAATCAGGAGTGATCAGTCTTGTACTATTGGTAAGTATAAATCACGAAGAATTAAACATATTAAATAAGCAGTGAACTAATAATGAGATTGAATACCAAAGCATTGTATAAATTAAATTGTAAAATCATGTCTGTTTAACAAATAACATATATTAAATTGAATAATGATGAGTAATGTATATTAACAAGTGATAATATGAAGTGAGTAACTTTCAACATCTCACATTTTTAATGATAAAAACTCATTTAATCCATAGTATGACATCATATTTGAAAACTAAATATTCATTGTGCAAATACCTTATCATTGTAAACCAAAAACCATTAGTTATAATTGTGGCATGAGCGTGGATTACATCAAGACACATTAAAGACTGAGTTGTTATTAAATTAGATGATGAGTATAGAAATAAAAGTAAAATTTTATGTTATGTTGCTTATCAGGCATTATCTAAGTTGGTATATAAATCCCATGATGTGTAAAGTTTGAGTGTAATGAATAAATTATGCATATGGTCATTGCTAAATATTTAATTGACTCCATGTTTGCTTGACAAGGCTAGGCAGGCAGGTTCTTAGATCACTTTCTTTAGTTTTATATAGTAACTTTAGGAAAAGGTCTTCAATAGAACCAACCAACTCTCTATCAAATAATACCTTACATCTAATCTTCCATATAAGAAAATTTGTGAAAGAGTCCAGGTGGATGGAGCCAAAATTTCCATTTTTGATTGCATCACTAAGGTGGACATTTTAGAGTTGTACCCTGTAATCCTCTATAGGGCAATATTCCATAACTGAGTCCACCATTCACATTGATAGAGTATGTGTTCAATGGACTCATCAAATGTTCTACAAAGGGTACATATGATATCAATGTTGTGTCCCCTCTGGTTACAAAAAAACATCCCAGTAGGCAAGGCTCCAAGGTTAAGCTTAACCAAAAAATCTACAAACTTTGGTTTCAATTTCAGTAATTAATTTGAATAAATATAACAATATATTCAAACTATTGTATTTTATATTTGTCTATAGTGAAACTGAAAATTGTTTTTTTTTTCATATGTCAAATGCCTTGACAATAAAACGAACCTGAGCCAGCTGCTTGGAAGGCAGCTATGTTAACCACTAGGAAGTTTTTAGCAATATAACATTTATTGGAGAAATTTTTATTTGGTAAAAAAATTATCTTTTTTTGTTTTCAGATTAGTGCTTTATATATTATTTTAATACTAGCAGAAATCTAAAAGTTAGCATTAACTGCTAAGAAACTAAAACAAATTAAATAATTAAATATTTTATCCACTAAAAATTTAATGATTTTAATTATTGTAAAATGAATTTGTACTATAATAACAACTAACTTTACATAATATTTTGTCTGTTTATGCAAATGCACACACACATACATTTATATATTATTATACTTTGATTTACCAGTATCAAACACACTTCACCCATAACTTTGAAACTATCTACTTCAGATAAATCTAGTAACGGTTGTCACTAATTATTTACTAAACTAGAGATTGTCTCTAGTACAGAGATAAACGTTAAACCTATTAATATATCTGATTTTTCAAATTAAATACACATGGAGTTATTTGTATTACTCTTTTCCATGTGTAATATCTTTATAAATCTTCCACACATTTTTTTAAAATTATATAAATAAAGATACAATAAAAGACAAATTACTTCAAGATGCATTTTGTGCTGAACCAGCACTTATCAGTTAGCTCAGATAATCATTTTTCATATATATATATATATATATATATATATATATATATATATATATATATTATATGAAGAGTATTTATCAATGGTAAATTTACGTTTTGATTTATAAGTGTCAAACTCACTTCAGCCACAACTTTGACACCATTCATTTCAGATAAATATAGTAATGATTACAACTAATCATTTACCAAACTAGAGATTAACTCTAGCACAGATATAAACCTTAAACCTCAATTAAAGATTAATATATCTGATTTATTTTAGATAAACACACACACATTGAATGACTCATATTTTTCTTTTCCAGTGTAATATATATTATGATAGTAACATTTCATCACACTTTGTAAGATAAATCAGATTATGTTAACAGTTCAGCTATAGAAATCCTGCTCAAATAATAAAGCCAATTACTCAAAGCTCTAGTAGATTTATAAATGTAGATGATAACAATCAACCTTTATGTTATCAACAATTCCAACCTGTAGTCAAGGCAATCTTTAACAATAAAGATGGTATCACCCTTAACAAGTACTTTATTTAAATAATGCTATATAGAATAATGTTATTGTATTTTATGTTATTTTAATAAGTTTAATTAGAACTTGACATATTATTATTGTTATTAATATTTTGAAATGATGAATTTTCAAGGTAATCTGGTGACTTCTAGTAAATATCAGTCATTACCAAACAATACCTACATAAAAATCAATGTTTACTATTGCTTGACATTTTTTTAATGAGAAGTGTTTAACACATTTGAATATTTGTAGCACGATGTGAGCAAACACCAGCTGATTGTTTGAAATTTTGTCTTCTCTTTTAAACTGTGAAAACTATAAGCATGACATCAACAGAAATCCCAGCATTTGTTTTTACTTGAATCCATCTTTAAAATGAAATAGCAAAATGTAATATCAGATAAAATTTGAATTTTTTATTAATTTTTTTGTTAATATGTGCAGTTAATTTTTTTCTATTTTGATCAATTTTCTAGTTTACATGAGAACAATAAAAGCAGAAATTTTTTATTGACCTCATTATCTAATTCAAGTTGATTAAAAATACACTGATATTCACATTCAAGGCATACAATGGGATGTAAACATAATCAGAATATCATAACTATATAATTTTAATTTTTTATTTTATTAAATTTATTTTAAAAATTATTTTGATACACATTACAGGCTTACACACCTGCACATATAATATATAAGGGATTTGAACTCAGACTTTCACATGACTTTCACCTCTCCAAGCTATCTCATATTGCTGATCCACCTGATCATACACATGTTGAAAACATAAATAATCACCAATATGCATATTTCATGCCAAACCAGCAATCATCAGTTGGTTCAGATTACTATTTCCACATATATATACAATCAGTGCTCATCTTTATATTAAGATAGCCAATTTTCATACTTTAATAGATGAGCTTCAAACTACTTCAACCCACAACTCTTCAGCTGTCCATTTGATTAAAAATTTGATGATGGAACATTCAAAGCCCAATGTTAGTGCCAAGGTTGTCATCCTATTCATGTTGACCATAAGTCACCATGATTTTTCATGTTCCAGAGAATAATTCATTTACATACATATGCAAGTGATAGACTGACTTTTAATGCCCTATGTTTCAATATGTAATTTAATACCCTTTAAAGGCTTACACAAACCTTCACATATAATGCAATATGTAAGGGATTCGAACTCAGACTTTCATACAACCCTCAACTCTCCAAGCCATCTCATATTGCTGATCACACACATGTTGAAAATATAAATAATCACCAATACACATATTTCCTGCTGAACCAGCTATCATCAGTTGTTCCAATTACAATCTCCACATGTATATACCATCAGTACTCAGCTTTATATTAAGATAGCAAATCTTCACACTTTAATGGACAGGTTTCAAACTACTCCAATCCACAACTCTTCAACCATCCATTTCATTGAAAACATGAATATGAAAGGTTCAAAGCACATGTTAATACCAAGGTTGTCATCCTATCCATATTGATTATTAATCATTCTGACCACTCATGTACTGCAGAATAATCCATTTACATACAATATGCAAGGGATAGACAGACCTTTAATGTACTATGTTTCAATATGTAATTTAATATGCTTTACAGGCTTACACACCTGCACATATAATGTAATATATAAGGGATTCAACTCAGACTTTCACATGACCCTCAACTCTCCAGGCCATCTCATATTGCTGATCCACCTGATCGCACACATGTTGAAAATATAGATAATCACCAATATATGTATTTCATGCTAAGCCAGCAATTATCAGTTGGTCAAGATTACTATCTCCACACATATGTGCAATCACCAATCTTCATACTTTAATGGCAGGCTTCAAACTACTCCAACCCACAACTCTTCAGCTGTCCAATTTATTGAAAATCTGATGATGGAATGTTCAAAGCCCATGTTAGTGCCAAGGTTGTCATCCTACCCATATTGATGATTTGGCATTCTGACCTCTTATGAACCAGAGAATAATCCATTTACATACATATGTGAGGGATGGGCAGATCTTTAATGCAATATGTTTCAATATGAAATTTACCATTAAAGTGTGAATTGGCTATCTTAATATAAAACTGAACACTGGTTGTAGATGTGTGTGGATATAGTAATCTGGACCAACTGATGATTTCTGGTTTGGCATGAAATATGTATATTGGTGATTATTTATTTTTGTCATGTGTGTAGTCAGGTGGATTAGCAATATGAGATAGCTTGGAGAGTTGAGGGGTCATGTGAATGTCTGAGTTTGAAGCCCTTATATATTACATTACATATTCAGGTGTGTGTAAGCCTGTAAAGTGAATTAAATTACATATTGAAACATAGTGCATTAAAGTTTGCCCATCCATCACTTGTGTGTGTAAATGAGGTACATGAACGATCAGAATGACTAATGGTCAACATGGGTAGGATGACAACCTTGGCACTAACATGGGCTTTGAATGTTCCATCAGCAGATTTTCAATGAAATGAATGGCTGAAGAGTTGTGGATTGGAGTATAGTAATTTGAAGTCTGTCCATTAAAGTATGAAGATTGGCTATCTTAATATAATGCTGAGCACTGATTGTATATATGTGTAGAGATAGTAATCTGGACCAACTGATGATTGCTAGTTTAGCATGAAATATGTATATTGGTGATTATTTCTCTTTTCAATATGTGTGATCAGGTGGATCAGATATATAAGATGGCTTGGAGAGTTGAGGGTCATGTGAAAGTCTGAGTTTGAATCCCTTACACATTAAAATTATTTTGATAAATGGTAGAATTTACTAATTTGTTTGCATTTGTATTTTTATGTCTGTGTACTATATATATTATATAATGTTAAATCATTTATGCTCTTTATTACATAGTATATAAATTTGTATTCAAATATAACAAAAGTGATTTTTGTACAGTGTAAATTTGTGTCTCTGATCCAAATTTGAGGCAACCTTATTTTATAGACATAATGATTCTCAAAAGGTTTAATAATTTATTACTATATTTATATTTGTTTTGTGTTTTCTCTTGAGTGTTTGTATAACAAATAATGATTTACATATATAGAGCAGTGCAAGGTAAATTTTAAAAACTGATAAACAAATGTACAGAAAGGCTTCAGATTGCAGTTGATAAAGCAATTACAAAATTTACTGGGCATAGTACTATGTAAAAATATAAACACTTAAAACCAATAAAGAGAGATTTCAAATGGTGTTTATGTATGGTAACATAGTTATGCATATACCACATGGAATTGTATGCACACAAAGAATCAAATTCTGATTGTTACTCATGCCATGGAGTCAGTAGTTTTGCCGTATCTTGCATCACATTATTTTCAAGTCAATAGTTAGCAAATAAGCTATATGCAAATAAATTATATCTATATGGGACAATAAATATAACAAGATAGCATCAATGGTGTGCATAAAGAATATAAATATTACTGATGTACACAAAAATTATAAAATGAAGAGATGAAACTCATTTTGTCAGTGATACAGACAGTGGTGTACAATTTCTAGTTTTAGGTAGACAAAAAGTCAATTGCTATGATGACAAATGCATATCCATCTTCTGTAAATTAGTTGTTGTGTATCTTTTATTAGGATGAATCTTTTTATTATAGATGCCTTTGAGATTTGATAACTTTTGGGGTAAACGATAAAAATGAAGAATTCATAAGCAACTTGTTTTGGAGATTCTGAAGTTACAAATTATCTCAGGTAAGAAGTATTATATATCATTTGAACGATAATTTTGTGACAAATACAAAGAAATTGTTAATCAAGATGTAATTTAAACTTTATTAATGATAAATTAGAAATTATGAACAAACAATAAATTAATAATTATGTCAGATGTTGAAATTTCTTTTTTCCTTTATTTTTTGAATGGTAATCACTATTTGTCTTAGCCTTATTGTTTTTCTTAGTTTTTCTAGTTTCTATCAATGTAAAGTTTTTCCCTCTAACACTTAAACCTGAAGTTATTGTGAAAATTGTATCTCAGGTCAGGTTTTTTAAAAATTCAATATGGTACCTGAGACTCAGCCAGTTTTAAAGAGTTTATTGTATTAAATTAAATTTAAAGCAAAAATACAATAATATTTATTTTAAATTATTCCCATTATTATTGTGTAAAAAAATATTAATTAAAAGGTGATATATTATTTAATGTTAAAGACTTGTGAATGTGTGAATCTCCAAGTCAAACCAATAGATTTGTATTCCACATGCCGTCAAAAAGAATGTTTTTTTTTTGTTTTCTCTATATTGAAAAGGAGCAAGAACTGTTTAAGTTGCTGCCAAATAAAAATGAAAGTCTAGACAGAAGAATAATAATTTGAAGCTAAGAACTGATCCAATTCTTATAGTCAAGCTTGCCATCCCACAAAGGCATTTAAAAAAAAAAATGTCAAAATAACATCTAATGTCAAAAAAGTAAAGGAAATCAAGCTATGCCAAATTTAATTTACATGAAACTTATCTCCTAGCATAGTTATATGTGTCTCTTTATTAAACTCTGGATCCTATAGGAATATATAAATAAATGATTTATTTGAACTTTGCCTATTTTATATATTTCTTAATATTTTACCACAGCTTGACAGTGATTTTACTTTAATGTACATTTCTCATTTATATTTATTATTTATCATCATCATCAACCACATCATGATTATTATTAGTACCACTACCACCGCTACCATCACTACCACCTCCACTGCCACTACCATCACCACTACTACCATCACTACCACTACCACCACCACCACCACCATCATCACAACCACTACTACTATTACCACCACCACTACTACTACTACTACCACTACCACCACTACTACTACTACTACTACTACCACCACCACCACTACTATCACTACCACTACTACTACTACTACTATTATTACTACTGCTACTATTACTACTACTGTTGCTGCTGTAAAGATGTTTTTTTTTCTCTTCAGTTTTTAACTTTTTAAATTTTTAATCATGGATTCATGTTCTATTTGCAATAAACTTTTACCGAAAAATGATAATTTAATATCCTACTTTGGTTGTACTTTGAGTATGCACTTTGTATGTGCATCTTTAGATGAAGCTACTTACTGAAAGATGTCTGTAAAAAAGAAGCAAAAATGAAGGTGTTCTGCTTGTAGAGATCATTTTTTCTAAGGTTGATGATATTTTGAATTAATCTATGACTGCAAAAAAATTCATCTGATTTAATTTTGGAGGAAATTTTAGATAAATGAAAATTATTGCCAGTTATTCGCAATACAATATCAGAGTTCTCTAAAACAGTTGCTAATTTACAGGCAGAAGTTGTTTCTTTACGTGAAAATCTAGATCATAATAATCAAGAAATAATTCATCTTTCTAATTCTTGTACTTCTGATGAGAATGAGATTTTGTTAGTAAAAGATAAATTTCATTCTATGGAATGATTTATTTTGTATCATGAAATTGAAATACAGGGTTTTCCTTTTCAATAAAAAGAAAATTTGCCATTAATTATAACTAATGTGGCAGACCAGCTCAATATTACAGGTGTCATTGATGATTTGGAAAAGCTTTTCATACAAAAATAAATCAGGGACTCCAGATTTTATTGTAACTCATTTTAAATATCTGTAATTCAGCCATACAGTTTTTAATGAAAAGAAAATATGTTTTAACTGTCTCTCAAATTTTTCCTGTGAAAAATAATAATAAACGTATCTATATTAATCAGCGTTTGACTCTTTTCAATATAAAGTTTTTCTGGTTGGTGTAACAGAAGCTTTATTCTGGTCGAGGTTTTGCTTTTGTTCAAAATGGATCGGTTTATGTAAGAAAAGATTTTAATTCTCCCCATGTTTTAATTAAAAATGAGAGTGATTTGGAGTCGTTCTGAAATTTATTTATTATGATGAATTCTGATATGATTTCTCAGAAAAAAAGATTTTAATTCACTTAATATTTTTCATTTAAATATATGAAGTGTTAGATCCCATTTTGATGAACTTGTAGTTTATTTAAGTAATTTTCCTATATATCATTATGATATAATAATTTTAAGTGAAACATGGATTTTATTACAAGAATAAAATTTATATATTTTAAGTGGCTATACGAGTATACTTTATCTTCTACGAATATATTTTCTCCTCTATACATTTACGATTGGGAGATGTTATGATTTTTATAAAAGCGGGGTTAGACTTTTCTTTTATTATTCCAACATCACTTCCTAATTTTGTGCTTTCTATTTTGGTTATATATAGATCATGTAGAAGTAAAGTTTTGGATTTTGTTGCTGAATTTGACACTTTATTATCAGATTTGAGTGCGGAATCTGCTGTTTTAATGGGTGATCTAAATATTGATTTATTAAATAATGCTTATAATTTTATGTCTACTATAGAGTATTTAAATTTGCTTTATAGCTATGGATTTAGTCAAATACTTTTTTTACCTACGCATGTAACTCCCACATCTCATTCTCTTTTAGATCATATTTTTATTAGATTAAGTTAGGGATTGTTTTCTGATTCGTCTCTTTCTAAATTATTTCTTACAGATCATTTTGCTACTGAATTACAAATCTTGAATTGTATGGATAATATTAACGTTTCTGAATATATTGAGAAATTATCTTTTTCTAAATTAAATTGTTTATTATCTGTTCTGAATTGGGAAGAGATTTTTATGATAGATACTATTATTATTGTTATCATTATCATCATCATCATCACTGCTATATAGGTATTTGAGTTTTAAATTCTTACATAAAAGAAATTGCAATGTTATATGAAAAATCTTGCTTATTTAACCTTTAAATTATCTAGCATATTATTTTGTCAGGCTAGATTTTATCATAAACAATTATTTGTTGTTGTTAAAACACCTTTTTTACCACCTCATTATTTCAATTATATATATGTAAATATAATTTTTTTAATTAGATAAAGGTAATTAATAGCTTGGGTTTGTGAAAGCATTCAAACTCACTTGCATGAAAGTAATTTGATGGTTAAAGTATAAATTGTTTATCTATCAATAAATCTTCAATACAATTATAAATTTAAAAAAGGGAGTGTTTTGTTTAACCATGGAGATTAATCAATTTATCAAATAATTGTTAGACTAAACAATATCTAACTGGCTCAATATTGTATAGTGTTTGTAATACTCCATGCAAGTAATGCATAAACATAGCCGACAGTTCTTGGTGGGGATATTCAAGTTAATATTCCAGTGATCCTAGTTGTTAATATGTCAGTAGGAATTACTAATAAGAATCAAATTAAATGTTAGTTACAATGAATACCCCAGCAATTATTATTCTTATATGTAGACGTAATATTATAATGAATCTCTAGCAAATAATTATTATTAAAAATTCAAGCTCATTTGCATATGTGTACAATAAATCACAACAGTCTTTATTCATAAAGCTATGAGTATGAGATTTAAATACTAAATCTCGAAAGTGCTAAGCAGGCATATTAAACATTATAGTATAATTACAGCTTCACTAATGCATGCAAAAAAAATCACATATTTATAATTATTGTAAGTATAATAACATTACCGAATATTTTGTCTGCAATAGTACCATATATCTATATACTGCTGACTCCCCCTGCACACCTTCTTTGTTCTATGTAGTATTCATGTGTAATTGTAATCACAAATAGTATTGCTAGTATATCACATTTCTCCCCCACTAGACAGAACTAAATGTACCCATAAAATGAATATTTTTTTATGTATATATATTGTAATGGTCAGAATGTGTATCTTGCTAACACACTGCAGAATTCAAACCCCAGACCCGAAACTCAATACTCTAGTAGGGTTGCCTTCTAGAAATCCTATGTTTGAATCTAAAGTCTATGCTCCACAGTGCCATCTTTGTGATAACAAATCTGTTGCTATTAATAGCATAGTTTCTTGCTGGTGCCGGTGATCAAGGAGAAGCAAGAGACTCTATATTAAAATATATAATTAGGTTAGCTAACTAAAGACTATGGGTGATACAAAATATTTATAAAATGAGAAATAGACCGGTCTAATTGTGTGGATCACAGAAAATAAATAAATATATTTAAACTGATTATAATATAAATATGGTTTATTAATTAACTCTATAAAATGGCATTGTCTGAATAAGCCAGATGGGCCATCAACTCATTAAAAGAAACATATTTTGAATAGATATGATAAAATGCCATTTATATTAATAGCTGGTTAATTTATACAATCTTTGTATATCTTGGGTCAATGCATGATGAAATTATAATAATGCGCTTAAACAAATATACAATTATAAAAGAAAGGTTAATTCACAATATGCAAAGCCTATGGCAAATAGGATAAGTGTTGCTTAAATCAATTAATATTTTAAAATCTAAGAAAATAACTTAAATAGGCAGACAAAAACTCATTGAGTTAGAGGCATGGAAGTGGTTAAGATATGGGTAATTGAATAAAATAGCATTCAAATATTACAAGAGAATGGTGGTACTAGTGGAGGATCAATGTATAGAATATAGTGCAGTACATTAAAACCATGACTTTGTGAAATGAAATAAAATAAGAAATACAAAATGAAAATAGACAGGATGGCATCTTGCCAGGGACCCCATAGAAGTTTAATCAAAAACAGCCTGAGCATGGCTTATTACCATAAACTCTGTGGATGGGTGATTGAAGCATCGTATTCCATGCATGGCTTCCAGCTCATACAATATCTGGAAATTGTGAGGATAAAAGGGAAAGGTCTGAGCCATAAATCCCTGTATAAACAAAGCAAGGTCTCAACAACCTATATATCTATTCTAGTAACACATAATATAAATAGAACAAATATATGAAAGTAACTGAACAAATAAAGGTGCTTAATCAATTCCTATATATTTTTAAAGATGGTCTGCACATTCTCAACCTCAATTTGCAGTTCATAAATGGCATTATAAATACAATGTTATTTGAAAATAATAAAATGGAGAGGAATGCATGATCAAAAAGGGAATTAATGAGGTCATACGCAATCATGCATTTCTCTAATTATAAAGTCTACTTATCAATTTCGCACATATCCTCACGTTATATATATATATGTCATATTATTATTACTATTTGCGGGATATTTCGTGTAGTGAAAAAGCTAAATGCTGACGTTTCAGTACAATATCAAGTACCTTCCTCAGAGCATCCTCTTTCTCAAATCATAAGAATGCATGTGAGATTTAAAATCATTTTTATCGTTTTCTTTCTCCTCATATTTAAATTCTATTGGTTGAGAAGTTTTAAAATTTATTTTCTCTTCCAATAGTTTCTTCCAAATGTTGTTAATCTTTTTTAACTCACACCTTTCATTTAAAAAAGATTAACAACATTTGGAAGAAACTATTGGAAGAGAAAATAAATTTTAAAACTTCTCAACCAATAGAATTTAAATATGAGGAGAAAGAAAAGGATAAAAACGATTTTAAATCTCACATGCATTCTTATGATTTGAGAAAGAGGACGCTCTGAGGAAGGTACTTGATATTGTACTGAAACGTCAGCATTTAGCTTTTTCACTACACGGAATATCCCGCAAATAGTAATAATAATATGACATCTTTTATCCGTGAAAACATTAGAATTAACATATATATATATATAATGTAAAATATACCTTTCTTGAAATCAATCATTTAGGAAATTAATAAAATAGAGTAGCCCTCAAACAAGCAATGTTAGAAAACATTTATTTAGGGGTCAATTATAAAATTAATTCGCAATAATATGGTGGCACATTAATAGGAAAATAATTCACTTGTTTGATGGCTAATTAAGCAGACTACTATAATAAAAGAAATAAATTGGCAAATATATAAAATAGAAAATATCAACCCAAAGATAGAAAGAAAAGCATGCAACTTAGGTTACAAATATATTTTACAGAAATACAGTTGTATAACAAAAGAAATACATTTAAATTTTAGCTAGCTTTTAGAAATGAAATAGGCAACAGAAGAGCTCTTGGGTTAATGGGGTTACCTCATATTAACTTGGGGAAGTTTGTGCACATTCTCTGGTTTAAAACTCCAATAGATGTTAGGTAGCATGTCTCAATATGGGCTTCTTGGTTTGTGATTAAAGATGATACATGTTCAGCAGCAGTGGCAGTTTACAACAGGTCTGGAGCATCAGATGGTATATGCTGCAGGTTGGCCTTTTCCATGAGCAGGAAAAGAGCCTTCCTGCCAATCTTCTATTCAGGCATTCTCCATGCAATCTCAGCAAAGGTTGGTATATCATGAAATTGTTAAAGGTCTGGCTTCACTAATTTCAGCTGTTTTATGTTCAATATTTTAAATATCTTCACTGGCAGGTTGAAGGCAAGTATTAAATACTTCAAATATTTAATGCAAAGGGATTCACAATAATATTATAACATAGGTTAATATAACAGCATAGATGAATAATATGTAGACTAATATTTCAACATAGACTAAAGATAAAGAATCAATAAAAAATCAATGCATGAATCAAGAATAAAATCAGAATGAATTAAGAATAAATCAAGAATGACATTCTATAAAATTGGCCCTATATGTACTAAACCAGCATACAATGAAACTACCCCATGGTGGTTAGTATAGAGCCAAATATAGATACAAAATCATAGCTGCCAACTTATCTTAACTGAACATCTGAAAACAGGGATTTTATAATTGGTTTTTGCTTTTAAAAATATTCGGATTAGAACGTTTAATTTTAACAATATTTTAATAAAAAATATCTGAGTGGGCATCTGTTGTTTATCTGATTGCAAAATATTTAAGCCACTAATTAATAAATATTACCAAACTTTGACTAATTAATTCTATTGTTATCTTCCCAACCCTCATTTACTTTTATATAAAATTTGTGGTGTGACTTTTATAAATCTAAAATATAAAACTATTTTACTTTTAAATTGTAAATGTTTAAATCTATTTACGGTGAAATATTACTTTACTGAATGAAAATAAACAAATATTACAAATGTAATATTTCTATAATAACAGATTCAACAAACATAACTTTAAATAACAACTCTATTATTTTATTTAAGTTTGAAATGTATTATCGCAGTCTGTGTGTAAATTTACTTATATAACCTACTCTTTTAAAATGAATATGTGTACATGCACATATTCGCAATTTATAAATTACTAACATTATGGTTTTAAAATTATATATACCACAAGCATTAATACATTCGTGATCTAATTTAGGTGGGATTTTGGCATATCAGCAGCAATACAGACGCTATGAGAAATTGGGGTTTGAACTATGGTATGAGGGTAGAAAAAAAGTGAAAGAAGGTGAAACTAAGATTTGTACAGCAAATCTTACTGTTTCAATATATACACATATATATATAGTCTGGAATAGAGTACAAAATTTTCTCCTTCATTGAGTAGACAGTCTTTTAAGAATTTAGACTGTTTCTTTCTTTGAGATCTTAGTGATCTTTCTTTACTGTTCTCTTTGTCTGCCACTTCTATTTGCATCCCTTCCTTTTGTAGTATGTGATCATCTCTCGCTTGTTCCTGTTGAGTATTGGTTGTCCAGTTTGCTGTTTATCTATCTCTGCTTTTGTTTCTGTTAGTTTGACCATTCTTCTGCCAGAGTTATTGTACTTCCAGCTTGGAGAACTGTGGTGGCATATGTGGTTGATGTGTCACTTGTATACTACATCATCCTCCGTTCTCACTGCTACTGTAAATTTGGATGTTAAGTTGACTGTAAATTTGGATGTTAAGTTGACAATTTCTTCCTTTATCCACATTTTATATAGATTATCACTAATCCACATATTTTCTCCCACTATGAATGTTTTATTTTCTGTTTCAGCCCATGTACACATGTTTCTTAAAAGTAGCAGGGTCAGTTCTGTCCTTAACCTCCATTTCAATAATAGTTTGGCTGGAGACTTTTCACTCACTGCTGTTAGTGTAGAGTGTAGGCATAATAATATGCAATGCAGTGTTTCTTGCATTTTTGTGGACTTTTCTTTTTTCAGCACACATTCAGGTTGGTTTATTGTATTTTTGACTAATCTATTACTCTCAGGGTGGTGTGGTGATGAGTACATGTGTTTAATGCTTTTGGTCTTTAAGTATTCTTCAAACTTTCCTTAAGTAAAACCAGAACCATTATCTGGGATGAGAGCTTCCAGGTATCTTTGTGTTGCAAATATTTCATTTAGATGATAAATGATCTCCTCTATCTGAGTGTTTTTCACAATTTTGTATTCTACATAGTGGGAATAGGCATCTACAAATATTAAGAATCTATGTCCCATGAAAGGACCTCCATGGTCCATGCATACATTTTCTCATGCATTTTTAGTCAGTGGCCATGAGTTATACTCCTTTCTTGTTGATCACATTTGATCGACATGATGTGCCAGTTTTTGTGAAAAACTTGATGTCTTCATTTATCTTAGGCCACCAGATATAGCTTCTGGCAAATGCCTTTGTGTAGATTACTCCTGGGTGTCCATTGTGCAGCATTTTTAGCACCTGATTTCAGTCCTGTGAGGGTATTATAACCCTATCTCCATTTAGCATGCACCTTTTGCAGACTGATAAACTTGAAGGGGTATTCCAGAAAGTCACTAGCAAGTTTTTTGGTCTTTTACTGGGCCAACTTTTGCTAATCCATTTTTTAAGTAATTGAGATCCTGAATCATTATCTGTCCACTCTGCTACTTTTTTACTATTTATCTGTGAATTCCAATTGTCTATGTAGTAGATCTCCACATTGTCCTTTTTTAATTCAGTTTTCTCTGGCATCCATGAGAGTGCATCTGCATGTTGTATCAAATTGACCCCCTTATAATTTAGGTCATAGTCATAAGCTGACAGCAGTATTATTCAGTGCAGCATGCATGGTCTGAGATGATCTGGAATTGGTTTTAACTTTGCCAATATTCCCAATAGTGATCTGTGATCCATTATGACTGTAAATTGTTAGCCAGGTACATATTGATGGAAGTTTTTAAATTCCAAAAACTATGGCCAGGGCTTCCTTGTTGAGTTGACTATAATTTCTTCCACATTGGTTAAAATTCATGATGCACATGCTATTGGTGTCTTTCCTTTATATGTGGCATGAATCAAAACTGCTCTGATTCCATATTCTGATGCATCCATTGTCAGTACTATCCCCAATTTACTGTCATAGTAAATTAGCAACTTTTTCTGATGTTAATGGGGATTTTGTTTTCATAAGTGCATCCTTTTTGTCTGTTGACCATTTCCGGTTTTGATTTTTCTTCAAGAGTTTATATAGAATTGAGTCTCATGTGCTTTCCCTTTAAGGAAGGGATCGAAGTACTTAATCAGTCCCAGAGAAGACTGAAGTTGTTTTGCATTTTTTGGTCTGGATGCATTCTTTACTGCTTTAATTTTGTCTAGTGCAGGGGCTTTTTTATGTTGTGGTATGATGTGTTCCAAAACTTTAAGTTTTCTGATATTCTATATGCATTTTTTGACATTTAGTGCCATTCCAAAATACTCAAGTCTACTGCACACTTGTGTAATTCTCTCTCTCTCTCTCTGAGTGTTTCTTTGATATCAGCTGTAATCAGGATATCATCAAAATATGGTATTATTTCCACTAGTTCATTGAGTAATCTGTCAAACTTTGCTTGAAAATTGTTTGGTGCCACACTGATTCCAAGTACAAGATTATTATATTTGAATAATCCTAAGTGAAATTTTGATTGTTAGTATTTCCAAAGTATCCTTACATACTGATATCTGGTGAAGAGCTGCATGGAGATCAAGTTTCATGAAATGTGGATGATTTTTGCAATAATGCTAGAATTTCTCTTGCATTCAGAACAAGGGTATGCCCTTTTACAAAATTTTTTATTAACTGTTATTCTATAGTCTCCACAAATTTATATTTTCTCATCTAGTTTATTAACTATAACAATTAGTGTGGCCCACTCAGAGTCTTCTGTTGAACTTATTCCCTTTTTTATGAGTTCATTTAGTGCTTTTACTTTTGTTTTTTTGTGCAAATGGCACCTTATGACTGGAGTTGAGTATCCTTGATTTCTAATTGCACTGCATCTCCCTCGGTTTTGTCTTAAATAGGTTTGGGAATTTATTTTGCATTTCATTCTCAATATTTATTTTTTGATTATGTTTATGGTAATCCTGAGTGGTCTAAACCAATTCTGGCCTATTAGTGGGTTTATTGTATATAGACTATGTATAGGGGCAATCTTTTGATTTTTGAATTTAATTTTACTTGTACACTTACCATTCCAACTATTTCCACCATATTGCCATTTACATCTTTAGTGCTTATATTGTTTTTTCCACTTTACATGTATTGTTTCTTTGTGCAGTGAAAACTTTCCAATCACTAAGGTATATTAGTGTAACTCCAATGCCACTGCCAATCTCCATTTTAACTTGTTGCCTTTTGATGAGTACTGGCAGTTTAATATCTGCTTCACTACATTTTAGATTTTTAATGCACATATTAGAGTGTCTTTTGTCCTTATAATCTGATTTTGGTTTGTGACAGACTTTCACAAGATAGCCTTTTGATCTGCAATTTGTACAGTTCTCTCAATTTTGTCTACAATTCTGAGTTATATGCCCTGATTTGCTACAGCAGTAACAGTTGGTTTTATTATCATTTATTTGTTCCTGATTTGTCATTTCATTTCCCTGTTTAATGGTTTTCTGAATTATATGGTAATAGTTTGCCATTAGCATGATATCAAGATATTCTTTAGCTTTATTCATCACACAAACTTGTGTGCAATTCCTCTTTTAGTGGCATCTTTGTAATTTAAATCTGAATTGTCTAGTAGTTGTTCTTTAAATTTAGTGACCTATATATGCCACAATAACTGTTCTAGCAGGGCTTCTTTTAGAAAATGTCCAGGGACACAATTTTTTGCCAACTGTCTGAGAGCTGTATTGAATTCTTTGAAACTTTTAGTTCTCATTTGCTGTCAATTTCTAAAATATGTTTGGAAGGGAGGAGGCAAAAATATTCTGTTAATTTTTTGACTATGTCATTATATAAAAAACTCTTTGGTTCTGCCAGTTCACATAGACAGTTTGCAATATCCAGCACTTTCAATCTCAAAAACACTAACAATGTGGCTACCTTTATCTCATTTCCTTTAATATTATTAATAAGAAAAAATTTCTCTACATACTTAACATATAATGACGACCACTTGGTAGGGTTCTTAACATCAAATTCTCCTACTGGCATATGGCAGCGACTGTTGACAGTAAGTATGGTGTTTTTTTTTCTCACAAGTTCTGGACTTCACTGCACTAAATTGTTTTAACTGTGGAGGTTAATCAATTTATCAAATAATTGTTAAGATAACCTATGTTTAACTGGATCAATATTGTATAATGTTTGTAATACTCCATCCAAGTAATGCATAAACCTAGCCAATAGTTCTTGGTGGGGATATTCATGTTAGTATTCCAGTGAGCCTAGTTGTTAATATGTGAGTAGGAATTATTAATAAGAATCAAATTAAATGTTAGTTACAATGAATACTCCAGCAATTAACATTATTATAAGTAGGCATAATATTATAATGAATCTCTAGCAAATAATTAGTATTATAAATGGAATAATATTACTTAATACTTTGTCCACAATAGTACTATATATCTACATACTGCTGACTCCTTCTGTGCACCTCATTTGTTCTATGTAGTATCATTCTTGTATAATTGTAATCAGCCAATAGTATTTTTCTAGTATATCACAGGGAGAAATAAAAATCTAATGTTAATCAAAGCAATCTATACTAAGTGATTTATCTTTGTAAAATTAAAAACCATGCATCTAAGTAACTTATAAACTTTCTTATTACATTTTTTTTTAAAGATTGTGTCAACTTCTAAATAGCTATACTTATTGTGCTTTTACAATCTAATTTAAGTTTATTGTAAGAGAAGGTATGTTTTTATCATTGGATGTATAATACTGGCCTAGATGCTATTTTTTGTTAAGATTAATTATTCCTTAGATTTTAACTATAGTTTCCCTAAATATTTAAATATCTTTTGATCAACTCACACTTATATATATATATATATATATATATATATATATATATATATATATATATATATATATATATATATATATATATATATATATATATATATATATATATATATATATATATATATATTTGTAACTTATTAAAGTATGTGCCCAAAATATATTGCCAGTGTAACTAAATTATTAAAGAGCCAAGGAAATTATATAGCCATAAGATTACATAATTATTAAAGAAGACTCATTGTAACTTAAATAAAATATGAAATGATCAAAATATTAATTATCAATCAATTTATTGGTGGCTTAAATTTATCAATTTCTACTTAAGATTTTAAAATATATCATAATATCAATACTTAGAAACTTATGTGTAATACAATAATGCTAAGGCAATAATGCTTGGAAACTAGCCATTTCAGATATCTGGCCTATTTCAAACTCTAGTGAGGCAGCCATTGCATCCTCAATAAACAAGTAGAAACATTTCGGATCTTAAATAAACAATTAAGAGTAAACTATCATAACTTATGAAACCACATCAAGTACATGAATACATGTTAACCCAATAAAAATCTTTTCTCAATAAATCCAACAGTAGATTTTACTCACTCTTATCTCTTGGTTTGATATCAAGTGTACATTTAAGCGAATAACAAGTGAATATGGTCTAGCAGGGCACCACTAGGATATCTGAACCTAGACAAAGTTATATTTTATAACCTTTTTACATGTACTGGGTTTGAACCTCTTTTTGGTACTTTATTTCTAAGAAAATAGAAGATTTTGATTTTAGACCCCTATCATTGTATGCACTAACATTTAGGTAAACACAAAATATCCTTAAACTAAAGTGGTATATAAAATTCATCAGACAGAAATCATCTCTTAGATCCTAATATAATAAATGCATTTCAATATCTTTATAAGTTTCACTAGCTCATATTATACTATTAATTTAGGATGGCAATTTACTCATCCTTGTATGATGTAGATAATGGAATGGTGGTTATTATAATGATTTACAAATATCAACCAAATACCATGAAATCACCATTTATTTATAGCCTTTAAACATTTATCTAGCTCATTAATTAAAATGTGATGATGATGATGATAATGATAATGATAATGGTTTCAACCACAGCTTTAGAACCAAGCCTAACCTAAAATTTAGTTCTAAAGAAATTCATAACTATTGGTTAATCTTAGTATATCTAATTAGATCTTAAACAATATTCACCATTGATGATGAATAATCACAACTAATAAAGAATACCTTTAATGAAATATATATGCCTTGTTTAATAAAAAAAAATTAACATTTATTACTGCATTTCTAACATATACATGAAAATTTCTAGATAGACATGAAAATTTATATGAATAATAACAATAATAATAATAATTGACTATTTTGAAATCATAATATTAATTTTAAGTTCTTCCCCCTTTCCCGTTAATGATATAATGCATATTAAATGGGATACCAAATTTGCTAAGATTTTCAATCCACAAGAAAATATTTCATATAACAAATAAACACTCTTTTGTGCACATATACTTTTATAATCTACCATGTAAAGTAGAAGGATTAAGGTGAAAAAAAATTTTAGTAGAATTGAAAGGAGCAAGATTTCCAGAAACAAGTTTTTAAATCACTTTTCTCCTCCTCTATGCTATTGAGATTGCTACTCATTAACTAAAAAAACACAATCTTTATGTCCTTACTGCTATGCTATACATGTAACAAGTTAATATATTACTGTGTATGTGTGTGTTTATCCCCATAATACCCAAAATATTATTTAAAAACAATTTAATAATACAAAAAAATATTTTACATATTAATATCTCATAACTTTAGATCAATAGACAATCATACCCTTTTTAGTAAACAAAATTCATCAAGGTATGGGTATAATAATTTTAGCATACTGAAGCTTATGGTTATTATTACTAAGAAATTTTTGGTTTAAATCGATTTTGGTTGTTTTAAAGTTCTAAAAAAATATAAACTTTATTGCCAGAATTTTACCAATAGTCTCTGATATCATAAAAAATATATATAACAAAAATTCATATTACCAGTCCCTTTTATTTTGTGGAGGCTTTCAAGAGTTTAAACTTAGCTTGTTAAATGTCTATACTTTTGCAGCAAACAATTTCCACAGTTCACTGAATAGTTTCTTTTCCTGAGACTTATAATTATTTAATGGTGATGATGATGATGAGATTATTTGCTTCAGTGGGAATCATTTGGCACTGGAACTTTTTCTTCCCTTCCTTGTTAAGCATAATTCTTCTAATAGACAGAGTATATCCGTTGTTCTCATATTTATAATTTTTTTTTAGTTTAAATTCAGTCACTGGAATAATTGAACTAGATGATTTAATACTTGTAGATTAATTATTTTTATTCAGCTTTCAAATGCAGATGAATATTTTCTTTTACTTAAAATATAGATGAGCAGTCAGCCACATTAAATATTATTTCTTCCAAATCAATCATAAGGCATAGAATATTTTTAATTCAGACAAGACATTTTTTCTTCCCTTTTCCTTTTTATATATGTGGGCTCAATGGTGGGTGAGATTGGCCCCAGATGAGATACATATAGATTTTTAGCCTGCCATCCTTATATTTTCAATCTTCAAAAAAAAAAACTTTATATTAAAAAAAAAAAAAATTAATTGATATCTTGCAGAATTGAACGTTTGTTTTTTCCTTAGTTTCAATATTTAAAATCTCTCACTAACTGATTTTTCAGATTGGTTTTATACTTTATTTTTCAGTTAGAGTGATCAGTAACAAGCAATATAAGAAACTTGCACCTACATGATTTTTTGGTTTTTTTTACTGTGGATTAACAAAAAATACTAAATTCCCACTACTATGATTTCCAGATGAATTTTGTTTTGAAGTAAAACTGTTTTAATCCTTTTTCTTCACATATCTGTCACAAATGTAACACCTAAAACTTTTTTCTCCTTAATCTATGATGAGAAGACTCTAAAATTAGAGTTTTTCACATCGTCTAAGCTTTAACATGACAAACACTCCTTATAACGCAAAATTGTTGAGTAAAAAGAAATAATTTAACAGATTTAACTTTTCTTCTTTTTTTTCAATATGTAAAAAAAATGTAGATTTATGTATGCAATATACACACACACTCTATTAGCCAAATCATTTATAAAAACTGGCCTATTAAATAATCTGAATGCTTTTTTAGAAATTATACTTTTAATATTTAAAATTAAATCCTTACAATTTTTAAACCCAAATTACAATCATAGAAAAGTAAAATAGAAATAGATAATAATAAAAAATAACAGAATTAATCTAGCAAGTACAGACTAGTTTTGAAGAAAGTTAACACTTGAAGTATAAAATGACAACTATATATATCTTTGTCTACAGACAAATGCCAATATGTGTTATATTCCTACTTTTAAAAATTAACTATTGAATAATAAAAGGTGTCATTTGAGTTTTATCAATACACATACAAATAAAGAACATAACTGTTGCCCCCTCTTTTTCTGTCTTAGGCTTTAGGAACTTGATCCTGTAGGGTTTAAACTTAGGTGCCCTACAGCTTTCTTTAGTATATAAAAAGATGATGATGATTTTTGTTCCATTTTTTTCTTTCATGCACATTACTACAAATTTAGTTACTGTCTTTTAACTTGTAAACCTGAGTTCAATTATGTTATATCTAGGCTATCCTTTTTTATATATAATTGTAATGAAAGCAGACAATGTTTTCTGTCATAAAATAAAGTCATATGCCAAATGATATCATATTATTAGTCTTAGCTTTTTGTGATAATACTAATTGACACTGCTTGTTCCAATGATGGCCTCATGTTATCCTAGTATATTGAATTTTGTTCTTTTTTTTTACCATACTGAAGTCCAACTCATCCACATAATGAAAAGTGAACCCACAAATGTTAAGATAACTTATAATATAAGATATTTCAAATTTTTATGATTATACATTCATGTTGAGAAAGTGAAGTTAATCATAATACAAGAATAATTCATAGCTAGCTGATAGTAATATCTATAGTTTATTGCATGATACCATTCTTAGGCTGTGATCAGTTTAGACATCCAGGGATAATTACAAGGCATGAGAATATTGTAACAAGGTTACCTCTATTGTTTCATTCATGTGTTGTCTGCAATAGTATTATTCCTTTAAATTTTAAGCATGATATAAGATAAGAAGCTTAATTGGCAACTACGATTTCATATGTCACTCTAATATTATAACAGATAATAAGATATTAAAAACAATTTTCAAATATTTGTCACAAGCTGAAATAACCCCATCGTGGATTGGTAATTAATTAGTATATTATTTTGTAATCATTAAATGAATTACCATAGGAAATAAATTGATCAAGCATTTATGTTCAAATCCTAATTAAAGTGTCATTCATCCTTTTCATAAAAACAATGAACTAACAAGCCATCAGATTATTATATTCAAACTCTTAACTAGTACATTGTTATTATGTGAATGTATAGAAGTGAGGAACTAACTGCAACATACCCATGTTACACAACTTTGTATCTAAATTTATTTGCCTACTAATAAGTGTCATTGTTTTACATACATTGAAATATGCTTTATTTATCTGTTTTGAAGTAACTATTTTTATATTCTGTTAATCAATTAGTCTTGTGTATCTTATGATCTAGTGGATGAAAAGAGAAAATGGATAGACATTCAATTTTTTGTAGTCCAAGGAAAGTATTCATAGAATTGAAGTCATTGAGCTATCAACTGTCATGGGCTATAGATTTCGACTGCTACATACTAATAATTTTTATAATTTGTATGGGACTCAATTATTAACCACTTAATCTTGAGATAATATTATTTTACTTACTAAATAACTTTTTTTAATTGTAATTTATGGTGAGAACTTGAAAACTAATGATGGGACCCTGAAACATAAGGTTACATATCATATTAATATTTTTTTCCTTTTATACAAAAGCTGGTGTAAACCAATAAACATCACATAAACACCAATATGTATAAAGAGTTTTGCCTGTTTTAGAAGCTGTTGTACAAAGTAGAAACCAGAGATGAACTATTTAACCCCAACAATAAAGCAGCATTGTCAAATCTATAAATACAAAGTGTATATTCATATATATTGAAATATATTTCATTGCTGTATAAAGTAATTAAATGTATAGAAAGAAATTTTATTAATTAAAATTATGACATCATTAATATTTTAAAATATTAAGTTGGCATCATTATTGATATTTAAAGGCATTATATACTCTTTTTATAAATAAAAATTGATTTTATTCAAAGATAATTTAAAAAGAAAGTCAATTGTTTAATTTAAAATAGTATTTTTAAAAAATTGACGATTATTTTTAAATAATTTTAAAATAGACTGAAGCATTATTTATTTATGATTCTATTGGAAAGTAGCCGAGAATGTTTTATTATCAAGAAAGCTGTTTTGATCATGTGAACAAAGATCAGCTGCTGAATTTTATAAAGAAAAATAAGGAATTTTAATCTTCACAATGAACGTGTAAATAAGCAGTTTTTATCCCAAGAATTTAGCAATTAAGATTCAAATGAATAATCAACTTCTTTCTGTTTTTATTTATGATAAATATGATTACCTAATAATCATCAATTGATGGAAAAAGCATGATTTTTCTACATTTTTGTTTAGACTTATCTTCTATATTTCAAATGGAAGTGTCATTACAAATGAAAAAGATTGTCTGCTATATTGTAATTTTGGATAACATTAATGGTAAATAAGCTAAAAGTACAAAACAATTTATAAATCTTTTTTAAATCATCATCATCAATCATTATCAATCCACTGCAGGATGAAGGTCTCTCCAAGTTCAATCCATCTTTTCCTATCTTTAGCTTCTCTTCTCCACATCACCCCTGCACACTTTCTTATTTCATTCATCCATCTTCTGGGTCTTTTACAATCTTTTGTAATCCAGTTTAAAATTTCAATTGTCCATCTATTATCTTTTCTAGCAATATGTCCATCCCAACTCCAGTCTTTTACTTTTTTTAATGAGGTCAGTAGCACCTGTTTGTTCTCTTACCCATACATTGCATTTTTTATCTCTTCTTGTTATTCCCAACATGCACTTCTCCATTCTTTGAGTGGTCTGAAGTCTCTGTATTGCTCTTCTATTAAGTGTCCAAGTCTCAGATCCATAAATAAAAACTGACAAAACACATTTATTAAAAACCTTCCTTTTCAAACACATAGGCATATTTCGTTTTAGTATCAAGTTATTTCTACCAAAAGCACTCCAACCAAGTTTAATTCTATGATTAATTTCATCCATTATATTTCCATCTGTATTAATAATCTGACCATGGTATTTGTAACTATTAACTTCTTCTAACTCATCATAATCAATCTTTATTTTCATATTTTGAGAAAATCTATTAAGCATTACTTTAATCTTTTTAACATTTATCTTTAGTCCTACTTTCATCTGATAACTCCTGCAACATTTCCTGTAGCTCTAAAGCATAATTTGCAAAAACGACTACATCATCTGCAAAATCTAAATGACTTAAATAATCTCCATTTACTTTACCTCCTTTAGCTTCCCATTTTAATCCACAAAATACTTCTTGCAGCACTGCTGTAAAAAGTTTTGGAGATATGGAGTCACCCTGTCTTACACTCTTTTCAATGTTGATTTCCCTACTATCATTATGTAATCTAATTGTTGATGTTGCATTTTTATAAATATTCTTTAAAATATGACAATATCCTGGATCTACATCTTGATGTTCCAATGCTTTAATCATTGAAGAAATGTTTACAGAATCAAATGACTTTTTATAATCCACAAATCCTAAGCATAATGGCAACTCATATTCATTTGTCATTTCTATAACTTCTCTCAATATCTGGATATGATCTACTGTACTAAAACCACTTTTAAATCCATCTTGTTCTCTTGGTTGGTGGAAATCCAGTGTTTTCAGTAGACGAGTTGTAATTATCTTTGTAAAAATTTTGTATAAAACTGATAAAAGACTGATAGGTCTGTAATTTCTAATATCTTCTTTATCACCTTTTTTAAATATTAATATTAATACTGCATTCTTCCAATCATCTGGTACATCTTTATTATTTAGACATTTGGTATATAACTTTGCTAAAAAAAATTCTATTTCTTCACCTGCTTCTTTTAATATATCAATTATAATTTTATCACTACCTGGAGCCTTCCCTTTCTTCATAAATTTAATTATGTCTCACTTCCTCATTCAAAATTTTGGGCAATTCGGAAGATATAATAGGTATAGGAGGCACTTGTTCTTTATTACTATATAATTCTTGATAGAAATCTTCTACACATTTCATGATGTCATCTCTCTTTTTAGTAATAATGCCATATTTTTTACTTATTGCAGATATAAATTTCCTACCAATACCAAAATGTTGTTTTACACTCTTTAGACTTTTATTCTCTTCTATATCTTCTAGTTCACAATTATATTTTCTTATATCATATTCAAGTCTTTTCCGCACCATTTTACAAAATTTGAGATATTCAATCTTTTTTAATGCCTCATTGTTGTATATCCTCATATTCCTTCTTTTCTTCATAAATTCTCTAGTCTCAGTAAAAAAATTTATTGGTCAATTGCTGCTTTTTTCTACCAGCTATCTTTGTTGCAGTTTTTAAAAGTGTATCAGTTATTTTTCTATTAATGTCATTCAAATCTGAATCATGTTCAAAATCTATTAATACTTGAAACCGATTTGTAAGTTCTAATTTAAATTTATTAGAATGTTTCTGAAGATTAGGAATATCAACTGTAAATATTGTTTTTCTTAATAATTTTTGTTTCTCTAGTTTTGCATTAACATGTATCTTACATCTTACTAATCGATGATCACTTCCTGTGTTAAATTTATTAAGAATATTACAATCTTGAAATATGTATTTTCTGTTAGTCAAAATATAATACAATTCTGCTGTACTTTCATTTGGATGCTTCCATGTCGATTTTTTTTTAACATTTTTCTCAAAAAAAGAATTCATAATATAAAGTTTTTCTTTTTCTGCAAATTCGACAAGTCTATGTTCTCTCTCATTCCTATTACCACAACCAAAATTACCTACAGCATTTTCATCTTTCATTTGTTTACCAATTCTAGCATTAAAGTCTCCCATAACAATTTTAAAATGTTGTTTACTCTGATCAAAAACCTTTTGTACATCGATATAAAAATCTTTTATAACTTCATCACTATGAGAACTTGTTGGGACATAAACCTGAATTATCTCCATTTGGTATCTGCTATTAAGTTCTTTTTTCAATATTCTTATTTATAATAAATTATTTTTCACATAAGCATCATGTTGACATTAATTATTTTAAATTATCAATTCTTAAATATTGGATCGATCATTATTTACATAATTATCAAAGCTATATGCAAGTAATATTTTCAAAATGTTTTAAATGTAATGTTCAAAAGTAATACATGTGTAATAAATGATGATTTATTTTATTTGATAAACATCACATTTTAATACAGATTATGAAATATATAATCTATGTTATTTAATTATTATATTTATAAATTTAAATAATGATTATTTAAATGTTAATGAATATTTATTTTATATTTATGAGATTTAACTGATATTGTATTTATTAGAAACAGATATTATTATGTATAGCTTGCTATTATTTGTTAGTTCCAGTTATAAATGTCTATGGCTTCATTTTGTAATGAATTTGTTTTTGTAGCGAATATTTTCTTAAGCATGAATGATATTTAGATTTTTATAAATAATACAGTGATTATGACAAATTAATATTTAAATATTTTATACATGATGTTTTCAGAATATTTATTTTTATGCTGTTACGTAGAATATTGTAGTAGAGAGTCATGATTATATATGACCAGCATTTTACTCATTATTTAATTTTATAGCCCTCAATGTATAGATTACTGTGATACTAGATATTGAGATAAGAATAATTTGGTTTGTTTTGATAATGTCTCATATTCATTATCATACATGTGTTTGTTATTTTTATGTATTAATTTAGATATTGGTAACTATTATAATGATATTATTGTCATTTTATTTTTAAATAATTATTCTGTTTAATAATAAATTATTTTGTTTCCTTTATTATTGATTATTACTTCAATTATAAAATATTTATATACCAAACTAATAGGCCTCAAAATATAATTTACGGTGGGTAAACTTGTCTTTCACTTTAAGATTTACTATTAGCTGGAATAGTTTCATTTTGTAATTCATATCTTCCCAATATTTGTTTGTAATTGTAACTTTATTAGTAAACTTAAGTTCTTTCATTGGTATTTTCTAATATATGGAAAAAAGTCTAAATGTATTATCTTGTGGAGCCTTCTAGTAATATGGAACTATTAATCCATATATATATATATATTGTAATGGTCGGTGAAAAAATGACCTTTGCTTCCCGAACTTTATTTATTGAATTCAGATATAGCTGTAGTTAGAAAATTATCTTAACCTGAACTAATAATACCTTTTTTCTTTCCAGAGGATAAATTTATGTACTTATATGTGTGTCATATTAAATGGTCCTTCCCGTATGAAGTTTTCCCATGTTCTGAGTCATTCCCCCTTTTTAACAAAGTTTCCCCTGATGGTGGGTCATTCAAAAGATTAAGGAAAGAACTGATTAAGAAATACAAATATATCAATAAACTGAGATCATCCAATCTCTCCCAGCTTTAGCTTTCTTTTTTTATGTATTTCTACATTTATGAATAACAGCTTCCTTTTTTGTCTGTTCCCACGTGCCAATCTTGCTAATTAGCAAGAATTGTAGGATCTAATGATAATTTATCTAACTCAGCCTTTTTATGCCCATCTTAATTAAAGCTAACTCATCATCAGGGGATGGTAGCACAATATGCCATAGCAGAAATGGAGAGGGAATTAATTTCAAACTAGATATTTTCTCGGAATTTTTATTTTTCTTAATTCCCACTAAAATCTGGAACGAACTTTTAAAATCCTTTTTCAATTTTGTATCTCACTTATTTTACTCTAAATATTATTGGAGGCATGCCAACACATACAATAATGTATTACTAAATTAATACTAAAATACATAAACAATTGCATAATACACATAAAAAATGAATTGATGGTTTAAATGGGCAATCTATTAATATTTATTATAAAAAGAAACAAAATAGCATAAATCATGTGTGTGATAAAATATTGTTAGTATTTTTATAGAAAATTACAATTAGAGAGCAATAAACAAAATAATACACATATAAAAGTTTTAGTAATACACGGCTTGATTGTATTGTATTTAAAATTAGAAGTGAAACAAAATATATATATATTTACCAGCCTTGATAGATGAGCAACCTATAGGTGGGTTTCTGAGTGCACTCATTACCTTCAATCCCTGGATTAGGATGGGCAAAATTTGGCATCCATCTTTTCTACCTGGCATTCAATGTATTTCTTTAGATTTATTTTTATATAATTTCCAGGAATATCGGACATCATGCACTATATCCAGTGGCAGTCGCTTTGGATGGCAAGCAATATGCCTAGGGCAATAGAGATCCTAATGGCTTTCATGGCATAGATGGCAAAGAGAGCTGGGTCTGCAGGTAGACCTTGGCACAATTATAAATATACCACATATGGTCCATGGAGCTTTCCTTTAAAGTTTTTATTTTTTATTTTGCAAATAAATTCTGTCCAGCAATGAAGGTGGTAAATTACAGTTTATTTCACATTTTTCTCTTTTTGCTTTTACTGCCAAATTATTTATTTTCAGTTCATATGTTCGTCGACCAAATTTTTAAGCCTATTGATTGCTCTTTGTTCAACTAATCAAGAATTAATAATCTAATTTCTTTTTCATTATCTCTCAAATTTTCCTTTGTCCCAAAAATATATTTTGACAAAAATGCATAAACAAAAAAAAAATCACTTAGCAACATCGATCTTTTTACTTAACTTTTTTTTGTTTCTTTTTTTTTACTTTTTATAAATAATTTTTTTTTTGTTTAATCTAAATTTGGACAAAAGCAGTCAAAAAGAATTTGATTTATAATGGTCATTCCACATTTCTTTGCTTCCTTTCCTTAATTAAAAATTATTTAAACACAGTCCAAATATTTGAAGCAAACTAGATAGCCATTAATTAGTCCCATCTGTTTCTAAAACAATTAGAAAATCCTTTAGCTAATTAATCCATGGAATCATAACTGTAAAAAGAAACTTTTTTACAAGCTTTAATTCTCTTTTATTCTTTTTCTTTTAAAACAACATTTATCATCCATACACATGTATGCCAAATAAAAATATATTAAATCCATAAGCATCATTATTCTTTATTAACTCAGTAAATACATATACACTTGTCTGGGTGATTTTTCCAATAAATAAATCAAACAATAAAATAATACCAAAACAATTATATAAACCCTACCCTCTTTATTCCTTTGTAACAGGGTTTGAACTCAGTTTCTGTTACAATACCTTCCTTCTGAAAGACTTTACAATGAGGTTTATATTATTTTGAGGGCTACCAAAAAAAACATTCTGACCCAAATTTTTCTCTCCTCTTAGATATCTATTCCCTATAATCTATGCTCTGGCTTTAATGACCTGGCATTATATGTACCCTTGATTCCTTGTCCAGTTTCTACCCAAAATGCATATTTGCCTTGACTCTGCACAATGGTGAAAGAGGCTTCCTATAGGTTGCAAAATGTCTTGAATATGAATTTTCCTGGATCACTCACATGGGAAGTTTTTACTAGTACTCGATCCCCTTTTTGAAGTAATGATGTGTTATCTGGGTTTTCCTATTCTGCAGTTGGTGTGCTCTAATCATTTTGGTGAGCTAACATGCAATTAGTCTCCTGGTCTATTGTTCTGTCTTCAGTTCCTGGCAAAACTGTTTTCATAAACCAAGGAATGTATTGTCCTAAGTGCAACTGCATTGGCAAAAAACCCGTGGATTCGTTGATGGACCAATTAATGTAATTCAAAACTTGTTGAAGACACTTGACCCAACCATGGTGATTGTCAGGTGTGTATGTCCTGAATAGCCATTGCAGCTCCTGCATTACTCATTCACATGGGTTTGACTGGGGATTTCAAACAGATGTCAATATATGTCTTATATCATGTTTACAGATTTACTTTTTCCATTTCTTTTGAAGTGAATGGGGTGCCAAGGGCAGACAGGAGAATTTTAGGTTTTTCTGCTGTTGGGAAATGGTTATTTTGGAGCATTCTGATTGTTGTTTTGACATTAGCCTGGGCCACAGGGTATGCAACTACAAATTAGAAAAAAAATATATACCACCACCAAGTATCGTTTTTGATTAAATGGGGGAAAAGTGGTCCATAATAATTTATAGTCATCACTTCCTGAGGATTATCTGCTATCATGAGATCATGGGTGTAGCATAATTTCAGTTCACTGGTTTAGCTTCTGGCATATCTCACATTTGTTCAGGATATTAATGATACTACTACGCATGCCTGGCCAAGAAAACCACTTCCTAATCAGATGTTCTGTTTCCAGTGTACTACAGTGCCCATATAGTTTGTGAATGTGATTTACCACTGCTTCCTTCAAATGTCTTGGAAGGAATGATCTCCATTCTTCAGGATCATCTTGAACTTTATATTGTAGTATTTTATCTCTTATCTGATAATCCTCTTATTTCCCACCCAACCTATATTGACAGGCTTCTTTGTTTCTAACAGAGCTATTAATAGTAACTCATTTTTTATCTCTTCTTTGATGGTGGGCCAGCTGCCCCAAATCGTTCTCTACACCTTTGTCTGTGGTCAAATTGATGTCTACAATGTATAAGTTGTCACATTTTAAATGCTGAGGATGGTATCCAGCAGGATTACGACTCAAAAATATTTGCTACTATATTCTCCCATCCTTTACAGTAGCACATAGTATAATCACACTCCTGGAGAAATAAACTCCAATGCACTAATTGGCTATTAGTTAAGTAGCTGTGGTTAATGAACTCTAGTCTCTCACAATTACTTTCGACCCTGGTAAGAATGGTCTAAATTTCTGGAATGCCCATATGAAGGCTAAGGCCTCCTTTCCTGTGGTAGTGTAGTTCATTTCTGGGCCCTTGAGTAATTGGCTTATAAAATACAGCACTCCTATTTGGCCATCATCCTTGATTTGTGACAAAGTCACCCTGGTGCCATAACACTACTATCCATCTGCATCAAAAAAGGTTTCTCAAAATTGGAGAATGAGAACATCACTTGTTTCAAAAATCCATCTTTAATATCTTCAAATGCTTGGGCCTGCTCTCCTGACCATTTCCATAGCACATGGTTCCTTAATAATTTCAATAATGGTTCCACTTTCTCTGCCAATCACTTTTGGAATTGATTATAAAAATTGCAGAAGCCTACAAAAGAGCATATCTCTTTTCTTGACTGAGGAGTGAAAAAATTCCTAATGGCAATGACTTTATCAGGATGTGGTTGAATCCCCTGGGCTCCTACCACACACCTTAAAAATAGTACTTCATCTCTACAAAGAGTGCTTTTTCTCAGATTTATTTTTCCTTTTTTTGCATTTCCCCATGAAAATGTCTACCTCTTTGAAATGGTCTTTCATAGTGGATGATGCTATTAAAACATCATGTTAACAGATACTTGACTTTCAGTGATAGTACTTGATCAAGGCACCTTAATAATCCTGTTCCACTGTTTATAAGTCTAAATGGCATTTTATTAAATTAGTATGAATAACCCTTGAATCTAAAGGTAGTATACTTACAATCTTCAGGATGTAACCTTATTTGCCAGTAGCTGGACATTAAATCCACCGAGATTTCCTTTCCATTGAATTTGTCCAACAGTTCCTGCATTGGTGGAGGTATATTGCAATCTGGTACCATTATTTTATTTAATTGTCTGGCATCCAGGCATAACCGAATGGTTCCATCCTTTTTTTACTACTACAAGGGATTACAATATGGTGATGAGCATTTCCAACACTATTCCCCATTTCATCATTGGGTATATTTGCTTCTTTACTTCCCCTTTGTATTGATGCAGTATGGGATATAATCTTGATTGAAAGGGTTGTGTCTGGCTCAACCTAATACTTTGCTCAAACCCTTGAATCATACCTGGGAGATTAGAGAAAACCTGATTATATTTCATTAACATTGTTTCCAGATTTGATTCTCTCAGGCCCTTCACCATTCCAGCTTCCTTCACCTTTTCTCTAATAACACTTTCAATCATTTTCTCCTTGATTTTCAGCACTGCAATAGAACCATACAATATGTTTGTTACAAATTCTAGCTCCTTGTTTTCATATACCAACTGTCCTTTCTTGTAATCAAGACTGCACTTGTGCCTATATAGAAAATCAGATCCCAGTAAGTGCATCATGTATCAGGTTTTTCACGATCAAAAATACATGTGAAATGACCTCATTGATCTTTCCTTCAACCCACGCTTGTTGGGACTCTACCTTTGCCTGGTGACATGTGTTACTTTTAATGAAAGTGTTTGTATCCTTGGCTTCTCCCTTAATATTTGTTGGTATAACTTCTCTGATATTACAAAAACCTGGCTTCCTGAATCTATGAGCATTGCTACCCTAAGATTTCCAAATCTAACAATAAATTTTTGGGCAAGTTGCAGGGCATATTCTGGAACTCTCTTATTCCATGAGAATATGAGGTTCCCTACTTGACCCCTTTCTCTGCATAAATTGAGCTTCATCTGTTTCCTTTCTCCATTTTCCTTTTTTCATTCTCTCCCTTATGATCATACATCTGCATTGTACCTACCTTTCTAATTCCCTATCTAGTAAGCTATACTGATAATTGCTCAACTCTAACATATCCAACATTTTATCTATCTCCATAGCTGATTGATTCATCTTTCCAACACGCATTTCATTGCCAAACCAAACTATTGACATACTATCCCTATTATTTGCTTCTCTGACATTTTGCATACTTCCAAGCTTCTCAATATAGCCACTTGTCTGAAAAACTGTAAGCAGTTTTTTGGGTCATGTTTTCGATACTTTTGCCCCATCATGTGCCATCTAATCCATTCTTGTTAGCCTTCTGACCAAAAGCTTTCTTTAATGTTCTTTTGTATTCCTTAAAACTTGTTAGGTGACTAGATAGTGAGTTTCACCATGAAAGAGCATGACCTTCTAGGTGGTTGTAGGCTACCATCACTTTATACTTTTCTGACATTTTATTTACCCTAAAATATCTTTGTAAACTTTCCATGTGTACTATTGGTATTTTCCCCACTTCACCCTTAAATATTTTATATTTTTATCAGTTTTTGGGTCACGTTTTTTTTCACTGATGTTGACAAATACATGCCAGGTTCAATGTCCCAGCCTCTCGACTATTTTGCCACATGTCATTTTAACATTTTTGCTCTATTTGCTTTTGTTTTTCTCTTTCCAAAAAAATTTAAACAGCAACAAATTGTATCTAAAAGAAATATTATATTGTCTCTTTTTTAAAAAAAAAATTTTTTTTTAATTTTTTTGCATCGATCAATGTGCCCTCTATATCTTTCAACTGTATTCACTCTACTGATTTCTGCTCTTCATAAGGCCCATCATTGGGCATCCATTGTAATGGTTGGTGAAAAAATGACCTCTGCTTCCCAACCTTTATTTATATGAATTCAGATATAGCTGTAGTTAGAAAATTATCATAACCTGAACTAATAATACCTTTTCTTTCTAGAGGGTAAATTTATATATTTATATGTGTGTTTTATTAAATAGCCCTTCCCGTATGAAGTTTTCCCATGTTCTGAGTCATGCTCCCTTTTTAAAAAAGTTTTCCCTGATAGTGGATGATATATGTGTGTTTTATTAAATAGCCCTTCCCATATGAAGTTTTCCCATGTTCTGAGTCATGCTCCCTTTTTAACAAAGTTTTCCCTGATGGTGGGTGATTCAAAAGATAAGGGAAAGAACCGATTGTGAAATACATATATATCAATAAACTGAGATAATCCAATCCCTCCCAGCTTTAGCTTTCTTTCTGCATAGATTTCTATGTTTATGGTTAACAGCTCTTTTTTATCCATTTCCAAGTGTCAATGTTGCTAATTAGCAAGAATCATAGGATCTATGGATAATTTATCTAACTCAGCCTTTTTTAAACTTATGCCCATCTTAATTAAAACTAACTCATACTCGGGGTGGTAGCACAATATGCCATAGAAAAAATGGAGAGTGAATTAATTTTCAAACCAGATATTCTCTTGGAATTTTTATATCTCTTAATTCCCACTAAAATCTGGGATGAACTTTTAAAATCCCTTTTCAACTTTCTATCTAATTATTTTACTCTAAATATTTATTGGAGGCATGCCAACACATACACTAATGTGTAATTAAATTAATACTAAAATATATAAATAATTGCATAATACAAATAAAAAAATGGATTGATGGTTTAAATGGACAATCTATTAATATTTATTATAAAAAGAAAAAAAATGGCATAAATCATGTATGTGATAAAATATTGTTAGTATTTTTAGAGAAAATTACAATTAGAGAGCAAATAAATAAAATAATACACACATAAAAGTTTTAGTAACAAACGGCTTGATTGGATTGTATTTAAAATTGGAAGTGAGACTATATATATATATATATATATATATATTATATATGAGACTATATATATATATATATATATATATATTTACAAGCCTTTATGGATCAGCAACCTATAGGTAGATTTCTGAGTGCACTCATTACCTTCAATCCCAGGATTAGCATGGGTAAAATTTGGCATCCATGTTTTTTAACTGGCATCCCAGTTATTGATTGAGTCTATCTTCAAGTAACATATTTTTTTTAGATTTATTTTCATATAATTTCCAGGGATGGTGGAAGCCATGCATTATAGTGGCTGTGGCTTTGGATGGCAAGAAGAATGCTTAGGGCAATAGAGATCCTAATGGATTTTGTGGCATAGATGGCTAAGAGAGCTGAGTCCAAATGTAGACCCTGGCATGATTATAAATTTACCCCATATGGTCCATAGAGCTTTCCTTTAAAGTTTTACTTCCCATTTCACAAATAAATTCTGTTCAGCAATGAAGGTGGTAAATGACAGTTTATTTCATGCTTTCTCTTTTTACTTCCAAATTATTTATTTTCAGTTCAGTTGTTCATCAACAAAATTTTTAAGCCTATTGCTTGTTCTTCGATACTAATCAAGAATTAATAATCAATTTTTTTTCATTATCTTTCACATTTTTTTGTCTCAAAAATATATTTTGACAAAAATGCATAAAAAGAAAAACCACTTAGCAACATCGATCTTTTTACTTATCTTTTTTTGTTTCTTTTTTTTTGAACTTTTTAGAAATACTTTTTTTTGTTTATCTAAATTTGGACAAAAGCAGTCAAAAAGAATTTGATTTATAATGGTCATTCCACATTTCTTTGCTTCCTTTCCTTAATTAAAAATTATTTAAACAAAGTCTTTAATTAAAAATTATTTAAACACAGTCTGAATATTTGAAGCAAACTAAATAGTTATTAATTAGTCCCATGTGTTTCTAGAACAATTACAAAATCCTTTAGCTAATTAATTCATATATGCTTGTTTGTGTGACTTTTCCAATAAATAAATCAAACAATAAAATAATACCAAAACAATTATATAAACCCTACCCTCTTTATCTTGTTTTGTAACAGAGTTTGAACTCAGTTCCTGTTACAATATATATATATATATATATATATATAACAGGAACTGAGTTATATATCTGTATACATTACATAATATATATATATATATATATATTATGTAATGGTATATAATATGCCATTACATTAATTTGAAATTAAAATAAAAGGTTCATAAATAAAAATAAATTTATTAAAAACTAAAAGCTAAAATTAAAAAGAGTTGTTTAACGTATATAATATATTGCACAGATGGAAAACTTTAAAAGTAATTTGTTGAACGTACTTTTTTATAAAAAAAAAAGGAAAGATCTAAAAATAAAATATATTTGTTAAAAAGTAACATAAATGAAAATAGAAATAAATGTTAATTTTTATTTTAAGATTTCTATGTAATCGCAGTAAATGAAAATGATTGTGTTGTTAATTAAATGAAAAGCAAACTAGCCTTTGGGGCTTTTATATGATTAAAAAGTCAAATAAGAGAATAAAAAAATAGAATGTCCAATAGAAGCAGTAACCAATGGTCAGACTTTAATGAAAATCATTAGAACATGAAACTATGTTTAATGAATCTGGAGGATTACTATAAAAAAAAAACAATTCAAATTGAGAGTTAGTTCCAGCTTGATTTTTTGAGAAAGATGAAAAGACACACTTTTCACTCTCTCTCTTAATTTAAATGAAGTGACTGTTGATTTATGAATGGCACTAATGTAGACCCAAATCATATGGGTCCTACAATAAAATAGTACCAGGATTGAACCAGCTAAGGCCATATCCGAAAAAACAGACCAGTCTTTTATGACCAATAAAGACTTTGTGGCAATTGGCAACAGGAACTGGGAGCTCTTCTACTGTAAGATATGAACTGTAAAATTTTAAAAAAGTAATTAAGAAATTTTGTCAAGATTTGACAAGCTTTTAATAATCAACTAAACCTAATTTTTAAAATGAACTTTGATCTGACTTTTAAAATTTCAAAATCAGTTATTATGTTTAATTTTATATATTTGAGTTTGCTAATTTAATTTAATCATTTCCATTTTTTTATTAATACTTATTGATTAAATTATTTGAATATATTTAAATTTAAGTTGGGTGTGGATAGCTGCATAGATTCATTAACGTTTGGGTTTTTTTTTTTACATATGATTAAAATATATAAATATCGGTAAATGACACCTCATGCTGAGTGTTCAAACATATTTATTCATATATCTTTTAAGTTATTGGTATAAATGAGGCACCTTATGATGAGTGCTATTGGGTTTATTGTAAATTTCCCTCTGCAATTCCACCAATGGCTTTATATTTTAATTGTTTATGTTTATTTTGAATGGGTTTTAATTTCAGGCTATTTGTCTTGTAGTTATGTCAATGCTAGTGGCAGGATAGATAGGTGTTTATGTCAAATGTAATGTGAAGTGTGCTTAGCATACAGGGCAAAGCCCAATTGAATGCATGACCCAATGATATAGTCAGTGCATTGCAATGGACACAGATGTAATTCCTGCACCATTGACCCCTTTTTAGCTCTATAGATAGGGACTATAAGTCAGCAGATAGACAGCTCTCCCCCATACATAGTACTTCTCTTTAATTATTTTATATACATGATTCTTTCACCAGACAGATGCACATTCCTGTACTGGATGAGGATCATGTCCTTCAAATAATATCACACTGTCAGATGTACATTTTTCTCAGCGTGGTTTTATGCTAGCATCTTCATATTGCATTGGTTGCAACTATATATCTGGAAGCAGGCATTGGTTTGGCTGTGAACTTTTAGTCTGAGATTGAATGATTGTTTTGAAAAGTTTTAGCTGAGAAATCTATGTAACCTATCTATACACAATGCCCTTAAGTAAAAATATTCATTAAAATGTCCATCTATGTGGACTTTTTTAATAATTTAAATTTTAAAAAATAATAATATCCAAATTAAAATTAATATTAAAATCTAAGCAAGATAACTTTTATTCCTCAATTTTAAAATTTTATATATGTTTAATAAATGTTTGTGTGTGTTATTACTGGAAGTGGCTTCTTTTATTTTTTTTAATATTAAAAATTATCTCTGCTGCTCCACGAGCTAGTGGCATGGGTTGACAGTCATAATAAAACATATATGTAAAAGTTGGATCTTTAACAGCATGTATCTGCCTACATATAAATTTTCCAGGTTCAAATAGTGGCACCCTGTATGGCAGATACAGAAGACTCCACCATTTCCCTGACCATTATATATATATATTATAACGATCCAAACGAAGTGGGAGATCGCATCGCACCGCACCGCACTACCAAAGGGCGCCATCTAGGCATTTGAGCCTAGAAAAATTTATAAAGTAGGCAGATACGCGCTGTTAGGATTCCACTTTATTTACATATTTAGATCGTTAGCCCATTGTCACTAGCTCAGCGGAGATGCAGAGATAAAAAAAATATATAACCTTAGATATAAATATAAAAAAATAATAAGCCACTGCCAGAAATTAACACATAAAATATTTATTTACGCACATATAAAATAATATTTAAATTTTGAGGAATAAATTTAATGTTTATAATTTTATATTAATTTTTAATTTTACATTTAAAATAGCTTGCTATAATGTTTAATATTTTATTTAGAGGGTCGAGTATGAATGGACTACATAGGTCTGCATTTGAAAGGAAAATATTCTTCCCTGATTTAACCTTAGGCAACAAATTTCGCAATCAACTGGCACCAATCCATCTGATACATTCATGTATTCAATGTAGCATGATACGACAACACAAAATACTATATTGTCAGGAATGTACATCTGAACAATAAGTAGAAATAGAGAAGACATTGACTCTCCACCAACAGGAATGTGACATCTGTGGGCAAGTAGATCAATAAACTAAAAACTCCATAGGAATGGACTGCGGTTTTCTGCCGACTTACAAACCCATCCATAGGCAAACAGAGGGTATGTGGCGTATATCTATAATCCTGCCCATAGCGGATCTCATACTACATCTACTAATTACACAAATATATCCAATCCATTGAACCAATTCAACTACGAAATGAATAACCTAGGATTACCCTCCCTTAATACAACTTTACAAACTATATAGCCATTCACGCCGACTTAATTTTAACATTTAAATACGTTCGCACAGATTTATTTAAAAATGTTGGGTATAGATCGATTACACAGATTCCACGGTCAAAAACATTTCAAAATAAACATAAACGATCAAAATACAAAATTATTGATACCGACAATCGCAGAGGGAAACTTATAAGTAACCCAATAGTATTCACCATAAGATACTTGCGTTGTCACCAATAACTTAAAAGACATCCGAATAAATACATTTTAGATACTCACCGTAAGGTATCATTATTTATCGAATGTCTATATATTTTGATCAAATATGAAAACCAAAATCTAATTAACCGCAAATGAATCCATGCAAGCGTCTATAGACAACTTAAATGTAATGCATTTAATAATTTCTACAATAAAATATTACTACATATAAAAATATTAAAAGGGAAATGATTCTTTTAACAATCGGGAAAGATATAAAATTAACCATTATTAATTTGATTTAAAACTTACAAAAAGTCAGATAAGAGTCCATTTTAAATAAGTCAGCTTGTTTATTAATTTGTTCAACTTGACGAAAGTTCTTGATTGATTTTAAGAATTGTTCCTTTCCTATAGCTTACAGTAGCAGAACTCCCGGTTCCTGGTGTTAATGTCCACGGAGTCTTTAATTGAAAGATCAATCTAATGTTCAGGAGGTGGCATTTGCTGGTTCATGGTATCAGTCATTTCATTTCAGAGATAAGTGGGAGAGAACGATAAAGTGCGTCTTTATTGCTCATCTCCCCAACCAAGTTGAAAAAAGCTTCATGAACTCAATATTTTTTTCTTTTTATATCATCCACAAGGATTCACTGAACAAAACGTCACTGCTCTGTTTTTTCGCCATGGTCCGAGCCAAGGCTTAGTGCTTCCATTGGTCAAGCTAAAATTTCTTTCTTCTCTTATCTAACTTTCCATCTGACTTTTTAATTAAACAGCTTGTAGATAATTAATAAACAACCATTTCCTTTTATAGATTACAGGAATTAATTAATACCTGTTTTTATTTTAACTTACGTTATTTTTTTTCGGAAAATATTTTTATATTTCAATCTTGTATTTTTTTATTTAAAAAAAATACATTCAAATACTTTTTTTTTTTTTTTGTTTATGAAAAAAAAAAATTTTTAAAGTTTAACATCTGTGCGAATATATATATTTAACAATGTTTTAATTTTAGCGTTTAGTTTTTTACTTTTATTTGTGAACTTTTAAGTTTTTATTTTAAATTAATGTAACGACATATTTATATATCGTTACAATATATATATATATATATATTAATCCTTCATCATATGATTCCCAACAAATTAGGTACACAAATTAAATGTTAAGACAAAGATATTATTTTCTGACTATTGAACTGGTGTCAGCATGAAACTACAAATCTAAAGAAGATTAAAAAGTGATCATGAAGATAATAACTTCTGATCAAACCAGCTGTAAAATCCCCAAACAAAATATTATGAGATAAAAGTAATATTTGTCAAACCAATAAATAATTAATCCAGTCTATGAAATAAATATGAGATTGGCATTATAAATTAAGTACTAAATAAATTAGGATGTAGATAATTAAATAGATAATGAAAATAAATAAGAATTAAATAATAAAATGAAATGAGCCTAAGAGTGAAGAGAAAGATGTGTTAGAATACTGAAAGATTAAAAAATGATGGACTAAGAGCTAATGACTGATTAAGATGGTAATAGGATAAGAGCTAGTGAAAGGTGAATTAATTATGATAATGAATTAAGATGAAATAAGAATGAAGAAATAAAAAAAGATTGCGATAACAGATGAGAACAGTGTTGATGATGGAAGATGATATACAGAATTATAAACTGATATTGTATTAAAGGATAGTAAGATAAACTAAAATAAAATATTGATTCCAAGCTTAACCAGACCAGAATATTTACCATCACATTAAAACAAAATTTAAGCTCAAAAGTAAGGAAGAAGAAATTTACACATTAAGTTATGCTGACCGTAAAACAACTGTGAATATAAATTTAACTCAAATCAAAGTACACTAAATAATTCCAAGTATAAAAACTTACCATAAATTTAACATTATACCATGAACTACTAACTTATTCTTCTCAGGATTTAAATAAATTAACTATTATTCTTTTTCCAGATATACTTGAGTCAGTGAAAGATATTTTGCCACTACCCAACTATAACAGTCAAAACTGTTTGTAAACACTTAGAATTACTAACATATCTAGCAATCTCAATATCAACCGAATATGAAATTTAATCTCTATAAATTACACACCAACTCTTAATCGAGCCAAATAACTTACAAACTCTCCTTATTCATTCATTATGGACTATGTGATCATAGATCAGTGAATGATGTATTTGATAGTTCAAATAAATAAGTGATATCAAAATTATTGATTTCATCTTTACTGTATTATTTAAAATAATATATGCACTTCAGGTGAACCATGTTTAAATCACTAAGTGATGATGCTTTAAATGTACTTTTAAAGATACAAGTATACTAAATTTATTATGGTATTAATGTATAGTAAATTATACTACATTGATTAATGATGAATTTTAAATAACAAGATAAGGTGTGGGTAGCAATAACAATAATAATGTGGGTGATGACTAGCAATAATACCACAGGATAAAAATTTCAAAATAATAAGATTTATTTACACTATTTACAAATTTTATTAACATCATAAGCAGTTAAGCATCTATTTTCAGAAAACATATATAAAACAATGTATATTTTCTTTTGACTACATGTATGGGTGATAAAATAATAAAATATCATAATACCCCTATTTCTACCATGATTGTTAATTAGATTTTCACTATTGTATATTATAAAACAGGTATATTACACTGCTTGGCATAAATAAACATTCCAGTATAAGATAAGAGTGTTTTCCAAATAATAAGGGTAATTGAAAACTGTAATATTTAAACCCAATGCTTGAAGTAGCATTTTCCACTGTAGATTTCTTAGCTGTATATAAGAATATGATAATGGCAATTATCGTATTAAGCACAAATATAAGAATTATTCTTGATATATGGTTAAATTTTTATTATTTAACCTGAAGAAATTTTTAAATATGGGTACAGACATCAAAAATTAGATGTATACATAATATTAACCCTGCCTATGTCCATAAATGATCATGCTGATTATAAAAATGCTTTACCGATCCATCGGTGAATTACTGTTTGATGAACATAAATGACAGTATGTATGTGTGTATTTCCTGTTATGCTAGATATAAACTAAGTCTTAGAATTATTAATAAGTTTTGTTGGTTTGTCTATAAGTTATCAACATGATGCTACAGCCCAACTAATACACTATTTGACTTAACCAAACACTATAGATAACAAGTGTCCTTGACTAACTTTACCTTATCATTGCCATACAAATTTTTAAAATACACCAAATAACTTCACCGTACCTGGTGAGAAAATCACTTCACATATCTCCTGAGGGATAAGACACTAAAAAGAGGCTCTTCACAACAACATTATTTCATGTAATGATATGACAGATTCTCATACTTTTTTCCTAGGTATAAATGTGTGGACCTTGTCTCAATACAGGGAAACAGAATATGTGCCTTGAAAATAACCCTCTCTCTAGGGTTTGGCAATGTTACTTAAGCATTCTTTATTTATTTGCCTCAATAAAATAATCCACTCATGGAGTAAGCAATGGGTGATATTATTCTCTCCCTACCCATGCACCCTATACATAATACAGTGTTTAAAGCAACTTGATATTCCATATATTCATCAGATGTACTCTAACAAATCTTTATCACCACAATGGCAAGATAAAACTAATTCTCATCTTAAAGCTAAAGATAAATATCTCACCTCCTAATGCATAACTGATAGTGTAATAAACAAGCCAACATTTTATAAGTCAAACAACTAAGAAATATTTTAAAATTATGATAAAATATTGCTATAGCAAGAAATACACACACAGTCAAAGAAACCAAGCAGATTGTACATTAACTAGACATACTGATTATAGGCAAATTTTAATAAATATAAAATGCTTATATGGTAATTCCATATCATAAAAAATAACTATGTTATCATAAAGAACTACTATTCCACCTTTAATGAGTAACTCTACCTATTTATCCATAATAAACTGTTCACATATGTAAGAGATGAGTATCTCTATCTTGTAAAGCTTGGCGTAATATTAAATTTTAGACCAATCTGTAAAAACAATTACGTGTATATTATTTTCTATTTACAGACTTATTACAAATTTATGCCATAAAAATATACCCTAATAATATATGAAATTCATATATAAAACCTTTGATAACATGAACAATAACAAAAAAAAATTATTAATGAGATATTACATTCCCCTAATTCACCCTTTTATGTATCTTTAATATGAGCTAAATAATGAGGGAATGAGATCCTCCTGGACACACATTTTTATGAGCAATATTTCCATAGTTTTCCTTAAGCTATATAGCAGGAGTCTCCAATTTAACAAGAAGAGCAACAATTTTTTCAAATACACTTATTGATTTTTTTTTTTTTTTGTTCACAGCAATTTATTGTAATAATCCAGAATGGTTCGAGTCTTTTAAAACATTTTTCTTTTTTTCCCCGTTTATATTTCAAGATATTGAGATCAATTCCAGTGTTCCAACACAGTTATTGCAAAATAGACATTTATTATGTTTTGATTTTTATAATATTAAATATATACTGTCTTTGAGATATAATAATTTCCATTAACTTAGCACCATGAGTTAAACATTTATTTGCATTTATCGGTATAGAACACGTTTTTTAATTTTGTTTTTTATTGATAGAGGAAAAAGTAACATTATAATAGATTAACCAGACAATAGAATATGTTCCCACATTTATAAATCAATTAACTTTTCTTCATTTCAATTATTATTAATTTCAGCTTTCTATCAATTCTCAAGGAGATACTTATATAGTTATATTTTTATTAGTATTTGTAAATATTTCTTAAATCAAACTTTGAAGGTTTGTTATTTTCCTTTATAAATCTTTACATCATTTAAATTGAAATTACAAATATAAACATCCTTTGCATTTGTCAACAGTGTAACTGTTTTAGACTTACATTTTCGATGACAAAGAATTTTAGCGCTTCTAACCAGAATCAGACGATAGTTGTTTTCTTTAATAAGATTAAATATTATATAGATTTTCACATTTATAAATTGGGCAAATATTATGCTATTTGAAATAAAAATTCACTTGATTAAATTACAAGTTCAAAAGTTTATTTAAATTACTATAATTTTTTTATTTTATCATGATGATAACTTCAAACAAAATGTATATATATTTAGAGCGCCTACGGTTTTTCTTTTTTTAGATTTAAATAATTTACACAGAGCTTTTACATTTATATAATGATTAAAGTTATTATATGCAAAACAAATTTATTCCAGTTTAAGTCTGATGTCCCATCTTGTAATATACTGATTTATTAATATGGTTCTCATTTTCCTTCCAGTATAACTTTGTCAATTTTCAATCAATAAATTGGTAGGTTATAAATGCGTACAAGAGTAGAAGTTTTTATTCCATAATTGTAAAACTACAATCTCATTGGATTTTGTTCAATTCAAAATTGTTGTTTATTTTTTTCAGCTTTTTCTTGTTTTTTTTTTTAAAAACTGCAGGTGTCAAGTGTTGACGTCCTGTCTCTGATTCCTCTTTTCAGACTCCCCCTCTCCCTCACTGTTAAGTTATTTATTGTTTTTTATTGCAATGAATTGTGGAACATAAAATAGACCAATGGCAAAGTTGCATGCATAGTAATTAATATTATTCCATCTACCTTCATTTTTGATAACTACAGAGAATATTCAATACTGTTTTAATTCACTATAAAAATATGCTTAAGGAATTGACTACAATTATTCATTTACAATATTTATAAATGTATTTTTTTCCAATTAATATCCAATAATAATAAAATAGCAAACATATTTATACTTCCAAATTAATAATAATATTGTTAAATTATTATTTTATCACTATTGACAGCTGATAATTCATAGGAAATCTCTTCTACATTTAGGCAGATTTTATATTGTATCTGGAACAGTCTCTATTTAGTCATTTATTAAGCTGTTGGTGCCAGATATATCTTTAAAATTTAAAATTTTGGATTATTTAATACAGTGGCCTAAATAAAAGATCACAATATATATATATATAATTCCATCGTTTATATTATCACAGAAGTAAATATTTGTTTTGTAACTTTTGTTCATCTTCCATGTAAATATTAAAGATAGATACAAGGAAACACACAGGCAGGCAAAAAGTGGACCATTTTAAAAGAGGCTCAGTAAACACCAGATCAGTTAAATGATTGACTGAGAATGTAGTTGATCAATCAAAAATAAAGATAAATAATAATAATAAAATGAATAATAGTATTGAAGAAGAAAGGAAAGAATTTGGCATATCAGAACATGAGAATGAAAGTCCAAAGATAGTGGATGAGTCAAATGAAGGCCAAAATTCAGAAATCACATTCAAAATGCCAAGAAAAATAGTACTGTATATGGAGAACAAGCACCCCTAATAGAAATATTTAAAAAGCAAGAAAAGATGTTAAAACAAATGAAAGAAAATTTGGCATAGCACCAAAGACAAATGAAAAAATATTCAGACCAAAAGCAAGAATTGATATTAAAACAAATAAAGAAAGGTTTGTCACAGAACCAAACACAAATGAAGAAATATTCAGACAAAAAACAATAGCAGATGCTAAATCACATTGAAGATTTAACTCAGTAGATAAAACAAATTAAAGAAGAGATGACAAATCATTGAATGCAGCAATGAAAAAAATTGGAAGATCCTACAATAACCAAAATCTAATTGAAGAATTCAAACAAAAAGATGGAGAAAATCTGGTAGAGAAAAAAATGAATGATGAAGATGAATCAGAACATATTATAAAACTGTCAAGATTTTTGAAATAATCCTAATTGTAATCTAACAACTATTCAAACTAAAAGTTGCTGAAGATTTTTTTTAAATCATTAGGCTGAGTTTTTTTAACATTATTTACTAAATAATCAATCATTTGTAGGTTGTCTCAAAATATTAAGTACATTCTATAGATATGTCTTAAATTAGAAAGAATAATTTACATCATTAGATTTTGTAAATCTATGAGCCAAAAATCAAATTTCTTGTGTTTCTAATTTATATTTTTTAAAAATCTCATTATTAAGCCATATATCTTAATGCCTGACTTTAAAAACTATTTATAAGGAGTTACAAAAATAGCTAACATAAAATAATAAATTTCGAATGAGTATAGATCCTTTTTTAATACCAGTTAGATCATTAGTAGTAATAATTTATACCAGCCTGTAATATCTAGTAATATGAATAAGCTTATGGACTTCAAGATATTTTTAATTATTGCCATAACAGACTAAAATTACTTAATCAAATTGATAAAAACAATATTACAGTAGCATTCTTTCTTCATAATTGTTTTTATTGCATATGACAGGCAATAAAATTTATATCTAGAATGTTTCTGGATTCTAAAAAAAAAAACCCACATTGGAACAAATTTATTTAATAAAAATCTTGGAAGGTCTTTTTTATAATGGATTATATGCTTTGATAATTACTGCAGTATGCATCTTTTTGTTTTTATAAATTTGAACACAAATAATTTTAAAATCAATTAATACAAAAACCTTTACAAAGAATTTTAATAATTTTGAAACTAACCTAATACTATTTTTATTTAAAGCTGTTTCATAATATTATTTTTTTTTTTTATAAAGAATGCTATATCCAGCTTTAAGGAATTATGATGTCAATTTTTAACTTCATATACTATTTTCAATGGTCAAAAAATAGATAGCAATAGTTAAAAATGACTGTATGTCAGATTAGAAATTATTAAACTTCTATCTTTAAAACTTTATATTTTTGACTAGTTTCAAACAGATAATATCACGTGGTATTGTTTAATCTAATCAATAGTAATATAATAATTATTAGTGTAGTCAGAATTTTTTAGTTAATTCAAAAACATATTGACTCGTATCCACTACACATTTTCAAAACAATTCCCATACTTTAATCATACAGCTTTAAAATCAAGATTGACCTTTAAAATCAAGATGGACAATTTTAGCGTTCAACATTTTTTTAATATTAGAAAAAGTATGAATTCAATTTTTTTTATGATCTTTCTACAAATCTCACTTTAAAAGCTCTTGTAGAATTGACTTTTTATATATACAGTATTTTATTGTTAATTATAACCTTTTATAAGCTGCTATTAATTTGAACATGTGATGCATTCCATTTTCTGCTTAGTGATTGTTTAAATAAAGCATCCATGATAGTCAATTAACGTATTGTATATATTTTACATTATCTCCATATCATTCTATTTCGCAAATCCAGAGCCCTTATTTCCAATGACTCTGGGATAATTCAAATTTTGAAAGAAAATGTAGTCTTTTATTAGTATTGATGAAATATTTACCAAAAAGGTACTTGGATATTTTTCCTGCAACCAAGGAAAGATAGGAGGACTTTTCACATTCGTATCAATACACTGCTAACTTTTTAATATTGTTATTTTGGCAATATCAAACATTATAAAAACATTAGAAAGTTAGCAATGCTTTGATACGAATGTGAAAAGTCATCCTATTTTTCCTTGGTTGCAGAAATAATACTCAATACAGTTTTACAAAGACAACAAATAATAAAAAATAGTACATGAGATAAATACGTATTTATGAATTCTACACGGACGCAAGTTAACTTTTGACACTTACTTAATTTGATCAATTTCAACAAAAAAAAAAAAAAATATGTGGTCCGTGTTACATGAGAAAAAAAAAAAAGACAACATAAATATTTATTTTTATAAAAGTAAATATATTCTATGAAATATATACTTACGCAGACGATTTTTGCATACAAAATGGTGATGGTCAGTAGCAACTCCCACAAACTTCCTTCCCCCTTCTCCGAAAAAAGTTGTCGAACAAGTGATTGACCAGTACATGCTCTAAATGGAATACTGTCAGGCAATCTAATTTTTCGAATAAACAAATAAGTCATTCTATCTTTCCTTGGTTGCAGAAATAATACTAAATAGTTTTACAAAAAAAATATTATGAGAGATATACACGTACTTTTACAAATTGTATACGGACACAAACTAACTTTTGATGCTTATTTAATTCGATCAATTTAAAAAAAAAAAAATACGTGGTCCGTAAAAAAAAAAAAAGCCAACATAAATATATTTTTATAACAGTAAAAAAGAAAAAATATTCTATGAAATATACATTTATGCAGACGATTTTTACATACAAAATGGCGATTGTCAGTAGTACCCCCCTCCCACCATCCTTCCTATGTCTCCGAAAGATTTGTGGAACAAGTGATTGCCCAGTACATGCTCTAAATGAAATTCTGCCAGGCAATCTAATTTTTGGAATAAACAAATAACAAAGTCAACGACTTCATTCAATTACAATTAAATAATAAACTTTTAATTCAAAGATTCAAAAACGCAGAAGTCAGACAATAACCAAGTTGAAATTGGAAAAAAAACAACAACACAGAAGTAAATAATGCAGTTGAAATTAAAAATGTTAAATCAAATTCACAATAATAACAAATGGTAAGTTTAAAATGTACAAACAAACTTTTGAATCAGAAAAAAATACCAAAATGTCCAAAAAAGCACCTATATAATAGTTTCAGTTGACACGTTTCAAAGCATGTTTCGTGCCCGTTCAAAAACACGTTTTTTGACAGAAAAAAAACTCAAATCGCAAGGGTTTATTTAATGTTCGCAACATTATCGCGTATGTAAAAAGTCGTCCTATCTTTCCTAGGTTGCAGGAATAATACCCAAGTACCAAAAAAAAAATTTTTTTTCTGAACTTTGCGATTCTAAAATTGATGCATATTGAGACAAGCAATTTTTGATATTATTAGCTCTTGTTTCTTAACTAAAAATTCGAACATTAGAAAAGAGCTATTAAACTTTATAGGGATTTATTGTTTTCTTTCGCATAAGATCTTTACGAAAAAAATTATAACCATCTATCTGTTAAATTAAGCTTCTTTTCATTGCGAGACATTGAAAATAGCTATTTCATTTGTGAACACTGACAACTTCTTACCTACAAATATTATTCTATATCCTGGTTTTGAAGAATAATAATTTTTAAAAAAAATATTTTCTATGTAAGTAATACATTTTTTAAAAGTATAATACTTACTTTTATTATTATCACTATCTTCTATTCTGTTATCATTATCATGACTAATTTTATGACCAGCATAAGGTTTTATGATTTAACTAAAAAATGATAAACTTTTGAGCCAAACTATTTTATATCTTTTATTCAGACGTTTTCACTTTTTGCAAAAAACTAAGAACTCTTAAATAAAAATTCACAAACATACATTTATAAACTAAGTAAAATATTGCAAATGAGAATTTTAGCTATTTAAACCTATTCACTACTACTTTCTCATTGCTGAAAGATTTTTAATTTTTATTTTCATAGATAATAGCACTTAAAAAAGAAAAGAGAATGATGTTATATATTCTGCAATATATTTATAAATGTAAAACATGATTGCACCAACACCTTTTTCAATGACATGAGATGTTTATACAAATAATATGAGCCGCTATCATATTGTACAATACAATAAAAAATACTGGGTAAAGCACTTTTATCAATTCCTTTTTTTAGTTCATTTTTGTATCCAAAAATTGTTCTACAGTCTTTCAATTCTAAACATTTCTATTTTAATAAAAATTAAACCTTTTAATTTTATCACTATACAGAGCACATAAAAAACAATGAAGGAGAATATATTATTACTTAATTAAAGTTTCCTAGTGCTTTCTGGTAAGATTCTAACTAATTTCTAGCCAATACCGAGGGTTTTTTGAATTAAATATGATTTGATGACTGGAAAAAAAATTTTGCTAGATTGAAACTTAAAAAAAAATTCAACTTTTATTTATATCAAGATTCAAATACAAATTATAAATGTAATTGTTAGATATACTACTTCTGCACTATGAAATATATTTTTCTGTGATAAAAAAATTCTATTATCACAAGCTGAAGGATCGTTTTGAAAAGAAATATCTAAAATCAAAAACATTGTGACAGATAATTTCAAAACAGGAGATTTGTTAATCGACCTAAATTTATATTGCAGTGATTAAAAAAAATAGTGAATATAATTTTTTTTTATTTTGTTGATTAAATATAATCCTAAGATTTTCCAGATTTTCTGTTATCTTTTTTACTTTTTAAATGGTGACATTTTTTTTTTGCTAACATCTGAGCTGTTTCTTGAGTTTGTGTTGTACTCCAGTTGCCTACGCTCAAATATCTTTTTTATATGGGCAAGACAAAATGCAATATATAGAAAGAGGGTGTATTTTTAATATTCCATGTTACTTTTTTAATGACAAAGTAAAATATTGGATGAATTTTTAAAAAAAAAGATTAAAAACTTTTTTTTAATAAAATTTCATATTTGCAAAGTATTTAAATGTAAAATTAACAGGCTTTTTTTAAAACAAAACTCTTTTTTACTATAGGCAATACTCATTTAAAAATATTATTGCTTTTTTAGTAAAATTGTCTTTTAAATTGTTTAAATTTAAATTTGAGCAGATTTTTTAAATAAAAGATAAATTTAAAATCTTTTTGGAGTTTATGATGTAGACATCCTTAATAAAAAGAATGTAACATCATCATTATTGTCAACCATTATCAATCCACTGCAGGATGAAGGTCTCTCCAAGTTCAATCCATCTTCTTTGATCTCTAGCCTCTTCTCTACATCACTCCTTCACATTTTCTTGGGTCTTTTATAATTGCTTGGAATCCAGTTTAAGATTGCAATTATCCATCTATTAACATCTTTTCTAGCAATATGTCCAGCCCAACTCCACTTCAGTCTTAATTCTTTCAATGATGTCAGTAACACCTGTTTGTTCTCTTACCCATATATTGCATTTTTAATCTCTTCTTGTTATTGCTAAGATGCATCTCTCCATACTTCTTTGAATAGTCTGAAGTCTCTGTATTGCTCTTCTATTAAGTGTGCAAGTCTAAGATCCAAAAGTAAGAACTGATAAAACACATTTATTAAAAAACTTCCTTTTCAAACAAATGGGCATATTTCCTTTTAGTATGAAATTATTTCTACCAAAAGCACTCCAACCAAATTTAATTCTATGATTAATTTCATCCATTATGTTTCCATCTGTAGTAATAATCTGACCAAGGTATTTGTAGTTGTTAACTTCTTCTAATTATCATAATCAATCTTTATTTTCATCTTTTGAGAAAGTCCATTGAACATTATTTTAGACTTTTTAACATTTACCTTTAGTCCTACTTTCTTACTTTTATCTGATAACTACTGCAACATTTCCTGAGAAGGCAGAATGAATGTGTGAATAAAAACTTTTTTAAATTGAATGTACAATAATCTATACAAAATAGATTAGATTGTTGCTATTGTTTGCAAAGACTTCAATTCTGTACAAAAGTCATTCTCATTATTTTTTAAAAAAATCACTCCTTTTTCTTTTGGCAATATGCCCTTATAAGGAGGTAATAGCAAAAGAGTGATTTTATATATTGTATCAGTCAAAACGTTGTTCCATTTAACATGAGCTGGAACTCAATGGAATGTACTTCAAACCCAGTCAAGTTTGAGATTTAGGTCAGGGACCAACCTGAATTCGAACCCATTCCCTAAGTCCCAGGTCAAATGTCTAATGAATCACATATAATGATGACAAATGAGAATTTATTCTAAAATCTGGCCCACTAGCCGAGCAGAGAAGACAATAAGACTTAATATTAACTACATTATAACTTAACTACAATAGGCATTGTAACAGTCAGAAAACGTGTGACTCATTAACATAGTGCAGAATTCGACCACCACCCAGAACTGCAGCTCCATCTAGGTAGCAAAGCCACCTGTAGTACTAAGTTTGAACATAGTTTATCGGTTCCACAATACAATCTACGAAACAACGCATCTGATGCGACCTTAGTAAACATTTCTTTAGGCACGGTGGTTAGGGATATGCAAGAGATTCATGATTTTATTTTTGAGTTAGCCAATAATCACACTAATATTAATTAAACATTCATATTTACATAATCGAGGAAATATTATATAGAATGGGTATCGAATAAATAAAACGTAACTGCAGACGTAGTTTGAAATTATTTATTTAAAACATTTTAGTGATAAATCATTTACTAGTAATATTTAATAGACAGGGTATGAGCACAGACTTTCACATGACCCACCACTCTCCACACTATCTCATAACACTGATACACCTGAACACACATATGTTGAAAAGATAAATAATCACCAATATACGTATTTCATGCTAAACCAGCAATCATCAGTTGGTCCAGATTACCTTAAAGTTTCAGTAGTGAGATTTTCTGATACTATTATATATTAAAGAAATACATTTATTTATTTAGACATATTTTATATTTAAGACCTCAGTAGCGGTATTTCTGATACTGCAATGTTTACAAAAGAAAAACATTTATTGGATGACATAATCTAGCTACCTAAAATTCTCGAGCAAGTATTTCTAAGGCATGCCTTGAGGGATTTATACCTTTGCAATGCAAGAGTCTAGAGTAAAATTTATAAGAGTAGTGGCAGACATATATTTATTTAATTAAAATATTTACTAACAACTAGGGGCAAACATTTATTTGAGAGTGAATTATGAAGATAATGCAGGGACAGAGTGGCACATAGAATAATAAAGTTAGTTAAAGAAAACATGTGGTACACTAGAAAGGTGATATGGAATGGCAGTATACTGAAACTGCAAAGCCATGAATGAGTTTATAAGAATGACGGGCTGGCGTTTGCCATCGGCCCAAAGAAGTAAGGAGTCACAAGCATAACCAGGGACAAGCAGTTCATGCCGAAATTGCCTGCTGGTTGCATAACAGTCATCAAGCCCTACAGGAGCATTTATTATATCCACTTGTGTAGGATGACTGGGGTTAATTTCAACCTTATAGAATCTGAAATATTCACAGCTTGTAATGGGTCATCGCGTCTCTAAATGTAGCACATGTATAATGTACAGACAATCCTGTTAAGACTTAAATATATTTTCTAACTCAGCCCTACATTATCAACATTTAATAAAGAACGTTGGCGACTCTCAAAGAAATGCAAATTTTATGGAATTATTAATTAAGATTTAATAAATATAAAACATATATAAACTAGGTGATTATTACAACTAATATGCCAGCCATTTGCGAAATAGTAGACCCCTGCATTACAATAAATGAAGCATTGAATGTGTGTCGATTTATTTTAGGCAGCAGATCTTTGTGGTTGAATTTATCAAGGGCAATGGAAGGTTTGGCATCCGATAGGCCATCTCCAGATGGAGAATAGTCTGGGTGCTTTTACTCGGTCATACTGTGGCAGGAAAAATTTATTTAATATCTTGGAGACTCTCAACTGATTGAGAGCACAGCTAAAGTTAAAGTGCAAGTTTCTAGCAAGTCTAAGATGGCTTCTCTTCTTAGATCTTATCTTTCACACTTTTGTCATAGTTTATTTTTGGATTCCATTTAATCTGCCCTGAGGATAATCAATGCATTTTTGTTAATTCTAATTTAGAGACAGCTACCTTTCTATTGTTTACGTTTAGATTTTACATTTAATTTTTATAATTACATTTTAGGGAATTTTTCTTTTTAATTAATCTATTATCTCTCACCGACCGATGCTTTTAAAATTTCAAAGACAAAAGGGAACATACGATTACTTTTACTTTTAATTAAATATTACATTAGATTTCTAAAATTATTATTAAATGAAATTTAAACAAAGCAATAAATAACGGATTTTACAATTTAAAATAAATGGTTAAAAATATATATTTTATATATAACTAAAAGAAATCTAAATTATATTATTATTTTTATTTATTGCCCTAAATTTGAGATCTAAATGTGTGCGTGTTTATGGTGATTTCTACATATATCTATACATTTTTAATATTGCTACACACACAATTCAATACCAAAAAGTTTAAATTTGGGTGGGATAGACCAGTGAGTGAGAGACGATAGAAAAAAGTGAAACTTAAGATTCAAATACGAATCTTACTGTTTCAGCATATGTATGGTTGTACATGTGAAAGTGGAGAAAAAAGACATTTGAACAACTCAAATAATTTAGACTTTAAAAAATAGTTTAATAACATGATAAATTATTTATATACAGTTATGTGTGTGTGAATGAGCAAGCGGTCTATCAAGCAATAGATAATTACATAGTGAAATTCATGCTAAAGGTTCTCATATGCTCTTTTATCAACTAAATAGTGTATATATATATATATGTATATATTAACACACATATTTGGTGGGTATGGTATTAATGTGCTAATCAATTATTAAAAAAAGATTACATAATATTGCTATTAACATTTTGGTTTACGGTTCTGAAATGTGGTGATTAATATATGATTTCAGGGCACGTTCCAAGATTCATTACGTAGCTAAGAAAAACTATTTTTATGCCTTGTCGGTCATGAAAATAAAAATAAATAAAATACAATTGAAAAAGTGATATTTGGTTATATGACAAAATATTTCTTGAAAATTATTTTAATTAACATTGAGGAGACAGAATGCTAGATCTTTCCCCAAGACATATACTTTTAAGTATAGAAATAACAAATTACGATGGTGGGATTGTATAATAAGACTGACATAACATTATTAATTAATATAACTAGTAGTATTTGGAATTTATGTATATATTTGAGCAGAGTGCAATTTTAATATTACAGCATTAAAATTAGGTCATTAAGTAAAAAGTTAATAATCAAAGAAGTGGTGGTACTGACATAATGGCAAAGAAATAAGAGGAAAAGGTTGTACTTCTGGATGAAAACGAAGTCTAACACCCCCATTTTAGGGCAGTGCTTAGAGAAGTGTGATTAACCATGGCATGGGCCAGGATTACTGAAGTAACTGACATGCAGAGGTTTTTTATCCTGAAAAAGGTCTCAGGAAGCTCAACTATCCATGGGACAGGACAGAAGTAGAAATCTATGGGTTTGATCCTATCAAAACCCCCAGATGAGCAGCATGTATCTATATATTTATGAAGATAAGCTGAATGTCAGTAATGCAGTACTGATAAATGTCACTAACAACATGAAATAGGATTTACTGCTTTAAAATAAATGACCCTTGTTTGAATGCCATACTTTATACAAATAGTATGCTATGCAGCTATAATATATACATATACAAAATTTTATTTAGTAAAAGAAACATTAAAATTTACACCCTTTTTTTTCTGCTATAAAAATGATTCAATCCCACCTTTGTGGATTTTATAATAACTGGATTATTTAAATATTTGATATTTTAAGAGTATGAAAAATAAAATAAAAACTAGTAGTTATATGGAAAACAAATAATAGGTCACCCTTTCTGAATTTAAACAAACATTTTAAAAGATTTCAAAGTATTAATTAGCTTAAATAATGGATTTATCTCGGTGTAGAATTATTTTATTCTGTTTGGAATTGAACAAATAACAATTTTTATAATAAACCAACATAAAATGTTGATTCGTAAAAATAATCTAGTGAGCATATTAATTAATCATACATTATATTTTGAGGGGATGTTAATAACCTTAATTCATGGAGGTTTACTTAAAAAAAGAAAAGAAAATATTTTTTTTAGAAATCCAACTCATCAGGTTGCTTGAGTTTGGAATATTAATAATAACTAAAACATACATATAAAATCAAGTAATAAATAAATGACTGCACCAAAGTTAAAGAAAGTTGGAGCATATGAGATAGAATTAGAATACATAAAATTATTTGAGAGCAATTTACATTTATATATTACAAAAAGATAAAATTAAACAATACATTAGGAGAAATCTTGATAGCAGGATTTGAGATTAGTTAGGCTAGATTTACTTTCAGGCAATGGTCTGAAAATCATTAGTTACCTTGCACAATTTTAAGAGTCCATTTTGAAAATCTGTCTCTTGTACAGCAATTGAAAGGATCCATGCAAGTTCTTAGTTAACAGCAAACTTTTACTCAGCATTCCAAAGTTCACAGGTTGGGCTTTTACTTCATTTTTAGGCAGCAGAATGATACACAGTTGAAGAATGACCCCACAAAAATCAGAAAAGTAATGGGCTTTTTACTTAATCATCATTTTTAAGTTTCAAACCAGTGTGAGTTATGTTCCTCTCTCAATAATAGTTATCTCTTGGTATTTAAAATTAGCCCATTTTATACCCTGCTCAGGTATTTGTGGAATGCTTTTAATTTTTTATTTTTAGCCCAAAATCTAATCTCTGATCTAATAAAATTTAATGTTCCAAAATATATTCAAATCTATTTCCAGATTGTAAATAGATTTGACAAAAATGTTTATAACAAAAGTAAAATCTATTAATCTTATGCCCAACTTAATTTTTAGTAAAACTTTAATTAAAAAATACCTTCCCAAGATTAAAACAATATTATATTTCCAACCCTTTTATTATTTTTGGACAATTAACTGTTGCATCTTCCATCTTGGATTTTATAAAAATATACAGTTTAATTAAAAATAATAATTTAAAAAAAAGTTTTATAAATGTATAATAAAATATTTAAAAAATCAATATTTTGTTAGTATGTTTGCTCCTATAATGTGTGTGTGTATATATATATATATATACATATACACATATATATATACATATATATATATAAGTATAATAATAATATTCACTAGAATAAAAACTACAAAATTTTAAAAAATGCCTGTATAAAATTAAAGATTAAAATTCTTTGCTATAGCTAGCATCGGCATATTCTGCCATCTTAAGTAGCAATACATTAATATTTAAATATTATCAAACTCTCACACCAGTAACATTCCCATGTGAATTACCTACTTTCCATAAATTGTGAATATTAACACAATGACACTGTTTATTCAACACATTATCTGTACTATTTATAAAATAGGCCTCCTTAGTTCTTCTTTTCCTCAAATCATTTTCCATATGCAAAATAAAAACTCTATCAAAGCAGAATTCACCATTACAACTCACAGCATGTTCTGCAAAAACAGATTTAAACCTATCTGCAGAACAACGCAACTTATTATATAATAATTCATGCTCCCTAATCCATCTTTTTCAAAGCACATTTGATCTCCCCGATGTAACTATAACCACAATGACATACCACTTTATATATAATATTACATTTGCTGCTTTTATCAATAGAATCTTTGTCATTAATAACCAATCTTCCAGTATTTGCACCCACTTTAAATGCAACATTAAAATCAGCAGATACCAATGATGTAATCTTATTACAAACAATATCCTTTACATAAGGCAATGCTATCCATTTTTTCTTTTCCATATTATCTCTTCTCCATCTGTTTCTATATCTATATAGTGCACATAAAATATTTGTCCTACTATATCCCACACCCAATAAATCATTCACATATCTTTCAATATTAATTATTTTATCACTCTGAAATTTACATAAAACATCATTTCTAAAAAGAAATGTTCTAAAACCATCCAATTTATAGGTGAGTGGAACATTTGAATTTGGAAGAACAACTCCTCTAATTGATAATGGTTTCAACACCATTTTATTATTAATTTTATTCCCTTCTCCCCATAAAATCAAATCAAGATATTTTACACTCTTCTCACTATCTTCAGAAGTAATAGTCCACGTTAATCCAGCAATATCATTTAATTTAATAAACAGTTTATGCACTATCATATTTGATCCTATAATAAGCACATCATTCACATACCTAAAATAACTTTTAACACCGGTCATAAAATATTCTTTTAAAATCATCCTTTCATAATATGACAACACATGATTTTAAAAGAATATTTTATGACCGGTGTTAAAAGTTATTTTAGGTATGTGGATGATGTGCTTATTGTAGAATCAAATATGCTAGTGCATAAACTGTTTATTAAATTAAATGATATTGCTGGATTAACATGGACTATTACTTCTGAAGATAGTGAGAAGAGTGTAAAATATCTTGATTTGATTTTATGGAGAGAAGGGAATAAAATTAATAATAAAATGGTGTTGAAACCATTATCAATTAGAGGAGTTGTTCTTCCAAATTCAAATGTTCCACTCACCTATAAATTGGCTGGTTTTAGAACATTTCTTTTTAGAAATGATGTTTTATGTAAATTTCAGAGTGATAAAATGATTAATATTGAAAGATATGTGAATTATTTATTGGGTGTGGGATATAGTAGGACAAATATTTTATGTGCACTATATAGATATAGAAACAGATGGAGAAGAGATAATATGAAAAAGAAAAAATGGATAGCATTGCCTTATGTAAAGGATATTGTTTGTAATAAGATTACATCGTTGGTATCTGCTGATTTTAATGTTGCATTTAAAGTGGGTGCAAATACTGGAAGATTGGTTATTAATGGCATAGATTCTATTGATAAAAGAAGCAAATGTAATATTATATATAAAGTGGTATGTCATTGTGGTTATAGTTACATCGGGGAGATCAAATGTGCTTTGAAAAAGAGGATTAGGGAGCATGAATTATTATATAATAAGTTGCGTTGTTCTGCAGATAGGTTTAAATCTGTTTTTGCAGAACATGCTGTGAGTTGTAATGGTGAATTCTGCTTTGATAGAGTTTTTATTTTGCATATAGAAATTGATTTGAGGAAAAGAAGAACTAAGGAGTCCTATTTTATAAATAGTACAGATAATGTGTTGAATAAACAGTGTCATTGTGTTAATATTCACAATTTATGGAAAGTAGGTAATTCATGTGAGAATGTTACTGGTGTGAGAGTTTGATAATATTTAAATATTAACGTATTGCTACTTAAGATGGCGGAATACGCCGAAGCTAGCTATAGCAAAGAATTTTAAACTTTAATTTTATACAGGCATTTTTTAAAATTTTGTAGTTTTTATTCTAGTGAATATTATTATTATACTTATATTATTTTATTTATATATATATTGTAACCCAGTGGTTTTGGCACTTGGTTTCATTTAGCATTATGTCTGCATGAGATCAATGTTATTCTTTAGAAAAATAAAAAATAAAATAAAAGTAATAATATTTGGTTATTAAAATGTGCTATCCCTTACCTAGATAGGGTTTGTGTGAATAAATAATCTGTTTCCCAATGCAATATCATGTTTTTAAAATGACATGAATAATCTAAGTAAGATATTGTTATAAGAGCAAGTTAATATAATTTAAAGTAAATGTAATAAACTGTAGTTAGTTCTTAAATGGTTATAGAAAGAAGCAAAAAACCATAAATGTCAATTAAGTAATTTTAAAGATTGTATTGTTTTAAAAAAGTAACTTCTGATAAATTCATTTTGAAGAGAATAATTTATGTGTAATTAAAATCACAGATAATTATTGTTGGTTTGAATGTATTTATTATTTTCATTCTTAAACTACTTTGTAATACATTTTAAATAATATTGAAAACCATATAATTCTAATAAGTTTTTTTGTTTATGTTATAATCAAATGATTTTTTTCTTGGTAGAAGTCACTAGAGTTAAGAGAATGACCAGTACATACTCAAGTCAGTTTTTTTTAGATAGTCTGCTTTTGTCCTTGAGAGAAAAACAGTGCTAAATTTTGTAACATCATTATTTTTTTTAATTTTGTGAAAATAAATTGTAATATGATGGAAGTTTCATTTCTAATGCTAGGGTAAATTGTGGTAAGACATCCTGAATCTTTATTATCATCTACTATTGAAAAACTTTCTACATTAAATATTATTGTGCCTTGAAAGTTGGATTTTTTTAAAAAAAAAAAAAAAAACGAAAAATAAAGAAATTAACTAAAAAGATCAATCAAATTCTTGTTTTATCTAAATTAAGGAAAGCAAATATTTTTCAAGTTAGAACTAATTATCTAATAACTTGTTCTTTATTAATATTTTCCTGGTATAGGAAAAAAATAGGTAAAAGGAATATTAAAAAAAAACTAGAAACATTTTTTTTGCGCTTTTTAAAAATAGATCATCTGCATTTAGAAATAATGGAGACACTTTATACATTGGAATATATTTGATTTACTAATAATTGTCTAGGAAAAATAATAATAATAATAATAATAATAATAATAATAATAATAATAATAATAATAATAATAATAATAATAATAATAATAATAATAATAATAATAATAATAATAATAATAATAATAATAATAATAATAATAATAATAATAATAATAATAATAATTTAATTTAATTTATTAGACATATAATCTCCTTGTGATAAAAAAATCACACATGGAGCTTAACAAAAATACATGTGCAAATAAAATAAAAAACATTAATATACAATAAAATAATTATATAGAAATAAAAAGTTTTTCATTATCATCAATTATAATCCAGTTCATAATGAATTTTCTCAAAGTTTTCCTTGATAGGTCATTAACATTAAATCCAATGTTTCTTATAAAAATGTTATGAAATCTTGGACCAAGATAACATTTCTGATATCTGCAATGAGTTTTAAAGTACACTGGTTCAAATAATAAATCAAAATCACTTGATCTAGTCACCATTATTGATGAAGAATTTTTTTTATTCATTTCTTTGTATTTAACATAATAACACAAAATACTGACTAAAAATAATTGATGAATAGTTAAAACTCCAGCACACTTATATAATTCGAGTCTTGGCAAATCCAAAGGTTTAAACAAAATAATTCTTAACGTAAAATTTTGTAGTGTTTGTAATGACTTCAAAAAATATGCTAATAATAATAATAATAATAATAATAATAATAATAATAATAATAATAATAATAATAATAATAATAATAATAATAATAATAATAATAATAATAATAATAATAATAATAATAATAATAATAATAATAATAATAATAATAATAATAATAATAATAATAATAATAATAATAATAATAATAATAATAATAATAATAATAATAATAATAATAATAATAATAATAATAATAATAATAATAATAATAATAATAATAATAATAATAATAATAATAATAATAAACTATATACATGCATTTTTTTAAAAAGAAAAAAAGAAAAACTTTCTTGAAATAAATGTGAAAATTAAATATACGTGCATTCTTTAAAAGAAAAATACTATTTGAAAGTCAAATGCTAAAATTATGAAAGATAACTTAATAATATCTTTAGTGACCTGAAAATAAAATTAAATTATATGTTATACTGTATGCAAGGTGGAATTCTTATAACTTCATCCATTCTCTAATTCAACTGCAGTTTTTATCATACTAATTTCTAGGAAAAAGTGTGCATTTTCTTCAATCTTCTAGCTAGCTAATTATACATATAGTCTGTAAATAATGTGTATGTTTATCATCGATGTCATCATATTCGTTTACTTAGTATCCAAATCTTATCATTATAATCCAATTGGGAATTAGGCTTCGTTTCTACTATTTTTTTTACATGTTTATTATTATAATTGCTAAAAAAGAGAAAACTTTTCATTTAAAAAAAAATGTGTTTATTACTTTCAATGTTTTGTAAAATGTAACCAGATAGAAACTCATTACCTAGATAGACAGCTCCACAGAAAAATAGTTCTTCTAATGAGATAATGTACATTTATTTATTTAATGTGTTTTTAAAAGAAAAACTAATTGGTAAAAATTTTATTTTGTTTTATAATATCAATGTATGTTAAGGTTTATATCTGTCCCACAGTATTTTAAGGATCTTGTAATGATAAGTATAGATTGTATTATCATTATTTTGGGTTAAGTGTTTATTTGATATGAAGTAATACCTATGAAATATATCTGATTTATTACATGTAACTGGAGATATGAACTGTGCATGTGAGGTATTTAAAGAAAAATGTTTTATATTTATTTTAACAGGTAAAACCATATTTAAATTTATCAAAAGTAACTCTAAAAAGAAAAAGGCTATAACAAAGATATTTCTTGTTTAAAGTGTCAACAGAATTTATATTGTACTAATTAAGTAATTTAGTAACAGTTATTTTTTAATAATACATCCACTATATTTTAGTTTAATCTTGTATGCTATACATTGTTGTTGAATATTCTTTCATTAGAATTAAATTTATTATACTTGTCTGTCTGTCATGTACAACCACGGGGCTGATACATCTGTATTTTTAATTCATTGGTTTCAGATATTGATTGAAGTATACATATTAATATAGGTTTATTATTATTAGTGTGTTTTGCTATCTTGTCTAAGTGTTGAGTTGGTATATGTTTAATATCAGCAAATTTTAATATTTATAATGTATTTTATTTTGGGGGATGAAAATGCTCTCCCCAAAATACTTTGTTTTCCATGAGAAGATTAGTTTTTGATATAGTGTTATGGTATGTTTGGTAGTCAAGATGATCGATTCTCATGAAGAAGATCATCAAGAGTTTATATAACATTTAGTATACTTAATGTGTTTTAATCCCAAGATAGGATTATATTTGGTGCTTGTTCATTTCTTTAGGTGGTGAGACAGACTTCACACCTACATTATATGCCTGAGCAATAATAGGCTAGAAACCACCAAATGCTTTAGTGTAGTATTTTACTCTGCAGACATTAGTTGTTATGTTTCCATTTCTTATGTAAAATTAAAGACATTTCCACCCTAGAATGTGTAGATTATTGTGCTCTATTTAAAGATTATGGGAAGGATAAATGTTGGATTTGAGGTGTTAGTCCTCAAGGTGCACTTTATTATCAATAGTGCCTTAGTAATTGAGATTAATATCTGTGTTGTGCTACTGAGCTTTGCTGGTAGTTCACAAGCAAACCAATGGAGAAAATTGATTTAAAATTGCTTAATTAAAAATGCTTATTTATCAAAGGAATATTCGAACACAATATTTTAATGTTGTTAATAGTTAAGAAATATTCTTAGCTTGAATTAAGACATTTATAATTAAAATATTTATCAGAATTTAGGTGGACATTAAGTTAAGCATGAAGTAGTAAGTGGGACTTCTGATAAATGACCCATAATTAGTAATAAGTTACTTAATTATAAACCATAACTTGGTTATCTTTATTAGTAATAAAGTTAATATTTTAATAGATTTCATATCATAATAGTAATAAATAAGATAAAAGAAAAAATAGTTAGCCAAACTCAAGATAAAAGATTTATGGAAAATTTTACTAAAATTACAGATTAGTATATTAGTAAATAAAATGCACATTTCAGCTAGTTAATCCAGTGTAATAGCATGATTTCAAAGATGTATGAATTTATAATTTTAATTTATACCCGAATAGTAGACAGTTTAATGTGATAATTTATGTTTAGTATCAATGTGATATTATCTAATAAATTTGTGTATTTTGTTTAATTCTATGTTAGTAATAAATTGTAGTCTTTTTCAATATTCATTGTGAATTTTTTTTTGTATGCCAAATATAAGTGTGTTTGCACAATATTTGCAAAACATTTTCTTGAGTCCGAAATCATTTCAAACTTTAGAAATCTTAATATACCAGATAGACAAATTTATGCAGATCTGAACATTTCATTTCATTTTATTTTGATGATAATTATTGTATGGAATTGAAAACTTCAGACTAAACATTATTTAATTGTAAAAATGAATTTATTTCCAAGTTATTAACCGTAATTGCACACTATTCCAGTTACATTTAGTTAAAGTGTTGAATTAATTAGTTTTAGTTAATTTATTGTGTTGTCATGGATGATGGAAGGATACAAAAAGGTACCCTGTCTTTCTATTATTCTGGCTGAGATTCTGGATAAAAAGGCTGTATTATTCAAAATTTCATCTAATTATTTATGTCATTATTGATTATATTTATTACTCCTTTTAAAAATATAATAGTTGTTGGGATATGTGAGGACACATGAACTTTTAAGTGAAGTGAATGTTTTCTATAGCCTACCAGAATGTCAGTCATGTGTGACAGCACAGTTCTGTAGAGTATTTTCTTAAAATAAACAAAGGAACCCTGAGATTATTATTATCATTATTCTTTATTTAAGAAGTGATCGATTATTAGTGATACTACAGTAATGTTGTGGCATAAAAGAGTTAAATTTTTCAATTGTGCTATAAGAAAGTTATTTTCAAATCACATTGGCAAATAATTTACATAATAGATATTTTTTAGAAACATTAACAAAAACATGAGAAGTTATCATTATTTTTTAAAGGTGCAAATACTTATAGCTCAGAGAATGTGTTTTTGATAAAGGGAGAATGTTACTTTTATTCTAAATCATTAATTAGGGAATGATTGCAGTTTCGCTCTCTTCCCAAGATATTTATTTTACTGATGATAATTTATTTTATGATTTTAATTTCTTTCTTTATCTTAACTGCATATCTCTGTAGCTGAATTTTTATAACTAATCGACCACTGAGCATAGTCTGCATTTGCATTTATAAATCTATATTCATTTAACCAGAGTCTCAAAATAATAGCTATTTATTTATTATGTTTAAAAATGTAATATTTCCACTAAGTTAAAGTAGGTTAAAATTAGGATGCATCATTCAATGGAATCAATCATTCGACTTAGCGAGTATCATTCATATAGCTAGTTGAATATTTTTCTAGGTTAGAAGATTCGTTTAATCACATAAAAAATTTAATAATATTTTCAATTACATCAGGAGTTGTACTTAGTTAGTTAGTCGGATCAGAGTCACAATTTACTAGGTTATAATATATATATATATATATATATATATATATATATATATATATATATATATATATATATGAGCAAAACCTATGTATTTTAATTTGAAGAAGAAAAATTAATAATAATAATAAAAATTGAAAAGCTAAAATTTATAATTTTTATGTGCGCTCTATGACTAAAAGAGCGAATAAAGAAGATAAGGTTTGAGCATAGGTTAGTACTTGGTAAATGGATAGAACCTTGTAGCTCAATCTTAAGCTAAGATTGACTGCTTCAATATATTTAAGTCAATATAATTTTTTGTTATTAATGTAATTGAAAAAAAACTATAAAACTTGTAAATTGTTCTATTTCTTGGTTAATTAATTTAATAAATTATTATTATTGAATAATAAAAGACTGGATAAAAAAATTTATATTTCAAGAATGTATTGCATTTTGTTTGCTTAAACTATCTGATTTTTTAAAGAATTTTCATATATTTGTCCACAATATGTAAAATTATTAATAAAGAAATTTCTAAAAAACCAGATATGATTTATATCTAAAATTTTGTTTGAAGGCGAGAAAGTTAATCTTTGAATGAAATTTTTAAATATTCTTTAATTTTTAAACTGATAAGCTAATTTATTTGGGACATACCGAATTTGTGGCAAAAAGGTCATAAAATTTAATATATTAATGTTCTAAGTGCACTTGATCTTAAGGTCAGGAAAATATCACTAAATTGTTTACTTCCTTAAAAAAAAAATCAAAATAACGAAATTTAAAAAATCGTCTATTTTTGCTGGTAATATTGAAGAAATAAAATTTATTTTGTTCTATCTTTTTTTATAACAGCACTATGATATAAATCTTTATTAATAATTCTTTTTTGTAATTAATTACATCCAGAATGTTTTAACCTCAAATATTTTTAGCAATGTGTTTCTAAAAACAGTATATGTCTGCATGAAATTAAAGTTTTGATAATTAAACTATTAGGAAAAAAGATACTTTTTTTTTTTTAATTTAATTTTCACTGATAAACTTTATTTTAAAAGAAAACATTAAAAAAAACGCTAAAACATATAAAGTATCAAATTCGTGAATATATTTATTGACTAGGAAAAATGTTGGTTTTTCACAAAAGAAAAACCCTTAAAAAATCAATTACTACAGAAAATAGTGAGAAAATTTTGCAGTCATTGATTTTTGCAGAGATTTTTTACAAAGCAAATACTAAATACTGCGTTAAAAAAACTTTTTCTCTTGGATACTTAGAAAATACATTTGTTATATGATTCCATGAAATTGATGTTTTGTATTTATATATATATTTTTAAAAAACTATAAACCTTTTATGATGTTTATGATAAAAATATGAATTTTTTAAACATTTTTTTTCTGATGACATATTGTCCCATTGTGCCTTCTAGAATAATATAAAAGCAGATATCCAGTCTTCATTCTTATCACACTACTCAAGTACTTTTTTTGTTAATAATTCTTCTAACAAAAGCTTAGCATCTCTCTGATTCTCATTATCTTAAGGGAGGGAACTGTTTATGGTTGAGAACATTTTTCATGGAAATAATTGGGTTATACTAATTATTGTCAAGCTTTATTTGTAATTATAATGGTTTGTTTATAATTGTTTTTATAAGCAAAAATCTTAATGATTTTAATTTAAATATTTGAAGATTGAAAATACTTAAAATATTAAGATGATTGTAAAGTTTTAAGCTACCTTTATCAATACAAAAAATAAAATAAAAAATACTTTTATTGTCAAAATGGAGTAAATTCCTCTATATCTTAAGGAAATTACTGATAAGAGTAACTGTACTTAGTGCTTTTAATTTAAATACCTAAATATGAAATGCAATGGTAACATCAAAATTATTGTACAATTTTAGGTTTTGTTTGTTACAAAATTTAAGTATCAATATCAAAATTATGAAAAATGAATATGCTTTCAGTCAAAAATCAAGCTATTTTTGCCTTCATATTGATGTTGTAAATACATATGACTTCTCTAATTTTAACACTACTAAAATATTAGAAAAATTATAAATGTGTCATTTAGTACTATAAGAGAGTTTATAAAAAAATTTAAAAGTCTAGATAATTAACAAAAATGAAAATAACACATTACGTTCCTGCATTATGGATAGTTTATTCACTCAATAATAAGAATATTTTTATATCGATTATTCAAAAGGCAATTTCAAAACTTTTATAAATTTGTTATCAACTTTTTGCATTTATGATTGTTTCATATATCTGAAATAATTGAAGGTAAAAGTGCACACTTCTACTATTTTAAAAATTATCACTTTACCTCTCAGATACAAATTATCTCTAAAATTAAATAAAATTTTATTAAAACTATGGTTCAACATCTCTGCAGAAAATTCATCTACATCAATGAACTATTCTCTTCTTAAAGACTGACAATCTAATTTATTTTGTAAAAGCTATAGAAAATTCTTCCTTACAATTTTTACATTATATTTCTCAAAACTTATTTTAACTTTTTTGTATACAAGCAAATATTTAACTAATTAAATCACTTTAATTATTAAAACTGAATCTCTATATTCTTGTATGATATGTTTTTCACAACATGGGATGCAAATTTAAGAATATCATGACATAATTTGATTGATTATGTATAGAGAGTGTACTATATAGCCGGGAAGTGCTTCATTGGACCTTTGTTTAATTCTGTGTTAGATATAATTTGAAAAGTTTATTGAATATTTAGTAAATATTGAACTTTTTTTATATTGCCAATCTAGTTATCTAATTAATGACTGTCATATAAATATCTTGATATTTTTATTTAGAGGTACTAATATCATCAAAAATGAAAATTAATAAGGTTCATTATGTCATTCATTTATATAAATTATAATAAATAATAAAATATCATATACAACACACACACACACACATATATATTAATAATCACACATAAGAAAAAATATTTTAAGTGCCATAGTGTCGGCCGGGACACGAACCCGCAACCTGGGTAACTGCCTGCAAGTGCAAGGCAGTCACAATGACCTCTCGACCACCAATGCAAGACTAAAAAATATTTTTGGCACATGGTTTTGTGGCTTTTTCAATGTTAAGCATCTGTTTTAGTATTAACAAATCATTGTAGATAAAAGGGTTCTATAGACTAAAATAACAACAATAACAAAATGGAATAATAAAATATTTTTTAATAAAGATTTAATGTAACTTCGAGGAATTGATTATATAACATAACAATATACAGAATAAATAATACATACACTATCCAAGTTTATATATACTATCTTATATATATAATTTTCCATTTATTTTTAATTGGCCAGTTGTTAAATAAATTTATTGAAGTTTTATAAATATTTCTACAATTATTTAAATTATGCATAATATAAAATGTTTCATATATTTATTATAATATAGAATTACAAATATGCCTAACATCACAATCCATCAGTTAGAAATTTTAGTTTTTAATTTATTGATTTTTTTTTTTTTTTTGAGAAGCTAGTGAAGAAAGTTTTTTGTGTGTAATGCATCTATTAAAGAGTGTTTAATCTCTTTTTTTATCTTTCTATTTTTTTTTTTTTTACATATAACAAAAATACTTCAACCATTGCAAAATGTAAAAATGATTACTGAAGGTAATTAATGAGTACAATGATTTTATTATTTATATTGCTGAGCTACTCTTATCAGTTTCAATTTTAACGCCTTAAATATATATGTATATATCAGTTTTTAAAGTTTGTTCGTCAAAGGGATATAGAATTTTCCGAAAATGCCGAATATCTAATTAAAGAATATTATTTAGCAATTAGAAGAATTTGTGCAGCAAATGCAAATAATACTGACATTACTCCATCAACATTATCAACATTGTAAGTATTTTATTTGTTTTTAATAATATATCTTTAACAGTTATGCGTTTTAATATATATATATATATAAGTTCAAATATGATAATAGTTATTTTATGACAAATAACTGAGTTATCTGTCAGTAATTATTGATAAAATATTTAAATAAATATTATTATTAAAACACATAGATCATATATTACAAACTTTATATTTGATTTTTATGATTTATATTTTAAAAAAATATGACATGGGTTTCAGTAAATAATTTGATTTTCAATTTATTAATATATATATATATATTAAGTTTGAATGCAAATATAAAATTATCATAATTCTAATTTTTTTTTCGAACAATATTGGTTATTCTAATTTTATTTAAATAATATGCATTGGCTCTTTTATATATGTATTAAACAAAAATAATTATTGTATACATTATATACATTTGTTTATCAGTTTTGCAGTTTTATTATTTATGCGTTTTAATCAATTGCGTACGCTTATATCCAGATAGAAACTATTTTTCAAAACATAATAAATTTTGCTTATCATTAGCAACCATTCAAATAAAAACTTAGATAAAAAAATCAAAATAACAAAAAAATTGAGTTTTGCTACAACTATATAAAGTTTCAATCTATGAAATACAAATCCGATCATAGATTTTGATTATAATCTGTTGCTTGTTTGACATTTTGAAATGATTTTTTAATTTTTTCTACATCGCACTGTTATTTCTTTTTGAAAACAATTTGTTTATTTGTGATTCTAATCTGTATTCTATAATAAGTTATAATCTTCCAATGAAACCGATCAATATTGTATCTTTTAAAAAATAATATTTACGATGTAAATATATTTTTTTCTCTAAAAAAATAAATAATTTTTAAGCTTATTCTTTTTACACACCCATCATGTGAAATTATGTCTTTATAATAATAAATTCGATAGCAACACCTTAAGCAAAATAAATTTTCCTTTTGAGCCTATAATATTATCATTACATTATTAAAATTTAATGAGCATTTTTAAATAAAAATTTTCAATGGCTTCATCATTAGATCTATATCTCAACTCCATATAGTAAATTTGATAAACTAACAACTCTATTTGTATTTTTATATTGAACTATTTCCATCATCTAATATGTGTATTGAATGTCCTTAGAAAAATTTAACTTTATAGCACATCAAACAGGTTAGTATTCTTCAGGTGTTTCTGGCCTCACCAGTATCAGTACTAGCATGGGAATCGAAAATGGACCCTTAGATTTTTGAGTATTGAATTTTAAGGTAATGCTCTAACCAACTGAGCCATCTTGCCAAAGGCAACAGCCTGTAGTAATTTCACATACTTATTTATGAGGTTCCTTCTGATTTATCCACTTTTTCCTAAGAGCAAAGATGATTAGTGGTTTCCATATATTATGTATAATGACACTAGGTTGGCTTATGGGATTTTTACCATTGTCATGTGAAGCAGTCAATCTTAGCCAAGATTGAGCTAGCCACCCATCAGGGTTCAAACCTTACATCCTGTCCCATTTTTGTTTATATGTGTGTATCGTATATGTACATATCTGAGAAGTATTTCCAAATATCTAAATTATAATCTTTATTGTTTAATATTTTAAAATAGAAATCACATATGTACATACTCAGACATATATATATATATATATATATATATATATATGTCTGAGTATGTACATATGTGATTTATATATATATATATATATATATATAATGGGGTTGGATGTATAGAAGGTTTTAATATTATTCTAAATATTTTATTATATATTTATTAACATTATTTTATATAAAATTTAAAAAGGATGATGCAATAGGTCGAGAAAGTTCTAGAAAATAATTAAATAAGGTGAAAGCAAGTTATCGTTTGAATCATATAAAATTGCTTTCGTTAATTAAAATTTTACTAAAATCTAAAAAAATAATCAAGTTAATGGTAATTGTTGTGTTCCAAATATTTCTTCAAATCTATTTTGAAATCTGGAAATAGATTTGAATATACTTTCTAGGCCTTATTGACTATTTGCATCGTTTAAAACAAAAGGACAAAGGCATAAGTTTTGTTATCTCAATTAAACTCACATTTTTTCATGGCAAGAAAAAACTCTTAAGAGCATTCCAGGAATAACTCACTGGAATATAAATAGGACCAAAATCAATATCAAAAAAATCTCTACTTTTAGTATAAGCATGTTGCTAACATACCTCACATAATTTTTGGTCCTTAAGAATATTGCCTGAATACAGGGAATAAAACCACATTTCCCAACCCTTTTGATATCATCTCCCACTGTCATGACATTCAGCTGCCACCCTAGAATGAACAGAGAAGTCAGAATAATGAACTGTTAAACCTTAAGTGCAAGCTTCCTGCCACTAAAAAATGAATTAACCCATTGACTCAAACAGACTAAGCCTGTACCTCCTTTCAAGATAACCGATCAATGCTGCCACCAAAGAAGTTTTAACCTTTTAATTAAATTTTCAAACTTTGTAATTTAGACTTCTCAATGTCTTTGACTTACTTGTATTACTCTCATTTTATGTTTTAAAATTTATGTTACTCTTGATAACTATCCTTCCTAACATATTCTGTTTATGCTCTTATTGTTTTTAGACTTTGGTGCAAGGAATTTATTATGATTATTAGATATTATGTATTTACCATTTAAATTAATATGCCAATCAAATTCAACCTCACAAGCCCCCTCAATAAACCCTCCCTTTTAAAAGTAACCTCTATATATTGAGGTTATTAATAGCCCATCCGTTTATGATTTATTGCATATTCTCTTTCACAAAATTATTTTTAATGTGGGTAGAATGGAATAATTCTACCTATTTATTAAAATAAATCTATCAGTTTAAGTTACACTGTGAATGTTTTATTATGTTATTTTATCAATCTTATAAGGTGACCATTAGATTAATCTATTATTATAATCTTGTTACACATCCTCTGGTAATATTGTTTATGGAAATATATTCTTTCAAATATCAATGAAGATGGGATTTATTAGTTATCAGCATTATAAATGGAAAAGTGGTAAAGTTAGGACTTTATTTTATATAATAATGTCACCTATATGTTGGCCCATAACCGCACATCCAAAGTATGAACTATATCATTAAAATAAAGGTCACTTAATTTTAAGCATTAGATTATAGTGATGTCATTAGGGACATTTTCTTTTCTGTGCATTGCTGATATCAGCTATTTAACTTCAATATATGTGCTTCTCATATGAGATTTCTGGACCTCTAAGCCTATGGGATTGACTTTCTTATATCTCAATCCATGTCTGGTAGTCAAGCTATACCTGGATCATTCTCTTAATAAATGGCATACTCTGCATTGGGTTAATCCCAGTAATGTCTGGCTTTTCCCTTTAGAATATTCATCCTAAGAACTACTCTGAATAAATAGGGAGTCTTAGCCATCTTTCGTTTACCAAGGAAGCATAATCTCCAAATGTAGATACTGTTGTGTCAGTACTGCCACTTATATATATATATATATATATATATTATACCGGTCAGAATTGTATGTTTATTTAACAAGGTTTAGAATCTAAGCAAAAGTACCCTAAATCCACTCATGCCCGAGATACACAGGTTAGGAGCAATCATGAATTCTGCCCTATTTGCTCTTCTCTAAAACTATAACATTATAAACAACACTTCTGATGATAACAGATGAAATTTTATTCATTCTGATCCCGGAGACACAGCAGAGAAACACGAGATCTATAGGGTAATTAATGTAAATAAATAATAATAAATCTTAGCTCAATCAAATATCTTATGTGAAGGGAAAACTTATAAATTTTAAATGAATTGCACACAGCTAGCATTGCAAAAGAAACATTAATTATAAAATAGTATCCATCCAGAATGAGCAAGAACAGAACAATCTAGAGATAAATGTCCATTTAAAATAATCAGTTATAACTTCTAAATATTACTAACACTATTATAAATATTAAATGGGATTCAATGAGTGAGATTCAGTAAGACACAAATGCATGAGTAATTCAACATAGTTTAAGGAACTTAAATAATTTAAATTTACATCAGAAGCATAGCACAGATTTAATGCGGTTAATATTTTGCATATAGGCAACTGATTTAGTATGCTAATGAACTATAATTTATTAATGTTATCAGTGCTATGATCATTAATTTAAGTAATGATAAGGACATTTATAAATTCATCTCCAAAGAGAGGTTTACTCTTAATATGACAGTTATATAATTTATCGTTCATGAATATATCTGGGCCAGTACAAATGAGGAATGGATTAGCCTAACAGCCTTACTGTGAAAATCCTAAAATATTCGACTAATTATCCAATGAGTGGTTTACAAACATCACTGTGCCCAGTCTTATAGATAAAATGAAAACTACATATAAAAGAACTCACAGTGCTAACTATAATGACAGCGTTTAAAATGAAGAAGATATCCATCTTTGGACTGGAAGGCTTTATCACATATATGATTCCGCTTGTATTTATCACAAGGCAATATTCAAAAATATGAGTGGTAAGGATTCCATGGTACACCCTCCGACATTTCACATGCAGAGCATTAATACTCTAATGTTTATCCTGAGATCGGTTCTACCAAACCTCATTCCTAGATGAGTTAAGTGAAGAAAATCCGGAGATCAGATGAATAAATATGATAAAGCAAAATATAAATTCTTTAAAATGCTATCATAAGTAAGCAATGCAAATATGTTTTAAGTCTTAAATGACTAATGAAATAATTTAAGCTTAAATAAAGCAATAATATCATGCATAACGCCATGATAAAATAATAACCCACTCAGCATCATATGTATAACTTTAATAAATTTAGGATGTCGAAAATAGAAGAGGGAAAAATATTATTTTTCCTATTTAATAAGCCCAAGTATTTTAAAACAACAATATATCATAAACTAATGCTCGATGGAGTAAAAGCAATAAATAATTATTTAAAATAGGTTAATAATTAAAATCATTTTAGAAAACATAGAATGCATCTAAATAAATAGTGTCAACAACAAAAAGTTTATCTTATCCCATAATATGACATTTTAAACAATCTGCCATTAAGCATACATTTCAAAATATTTAACCTAGCAAACAGCATTCAATAAGAAATTTTACATTTAACTATTTAAATATTCTAAAAATATTGGAATGATGATTGAAATAATATAAGTTCACTAGATTAAAACATTAGCATACTAAAACTAATTTAATAAGATACATAGTTTAAATAAGTTTTGCCACATAAAAATAATATAATTAGAGCGTGAAACTTAAAACTAGTGATAGATTTTAAATATATATAATTCTGTGCTAGCGTTTCAAAGAACAAGTTTAAAACTTAAGAGAGAAAATCACAAATTTAATGATAATTAAGTTTATAGTCAGTTACCAAATAAATAAAGATTAAATTATGATTACAATTAAGATTTAGAAAAGAAGTGAAGTGAGGAGAATTAAGAGTTCATTCTTCGGCAAAACGGATTGCCTTTAGAAGTTATGGTGGCCACTTATAATAACGTATATGAGGTTTAGCAAGGCACAATATTAATAAAATAATGGTAAGCATCTTCCAATATTCTTTTACAGTTAAACATAACAGTTCTCAAGCAGCGATGGCATGGCAGGGAGGCAGAACAAAGGTGATCTAAGATCAGGGAAAGCAAATCTTTCCACTACTCACAAGTCATTTTATTCATTCCCTAATCGAACACAAGAGAGAAAAATGATTTGAACTCCTTTTGCGCGTTCCTAGAACTTCTGCTCCTCCTATACTTGAAATTTGGCAATATTGGAAGATGTAAACAAATACGTTTCAGAAGGCATTATTTAAATGTATTTTAAAATTGCAAATAACTTTAAGAATATGATTTTTAGTTTGACTTGAAATAGTTAAATGGGAATGACATTTCAAATTGTAATAATACTTTTTAGAATTTTCTGGCATTGCTTTAGCTCTACTTTAATTGTATTTATTTTTATATCTGTAATACATATACACACATACTCAATTATCTAAGTGAAGGGAATTTACAAGCTTGGAAATAAAATATACTTAAGCTAAAATAATAATTCATCTGGTTACACATAACCATTTTGAATAAACAGGGTGGAAGTGATATGTGTATATGTGTGTGCTTAACATTCCTAGATGACCAAATAAACATATAAACTAGTTCAAACCCTACCTTAAAAGTATGTAATGTTATCAGGCAGTGAAGTTAAATATGTACTACAGATTTACCACTTCAATATATATATATATATATATTGCTTCTGTGACATATTTTGATGCTATGATAATTAAAATCTGTGCTCTGCTAAAATGTGTATGTATATATATATATATATATATATATATATATATATACATACTTCTGTCTTAGTAAATATTATTTTCATTTAAAACTTTCTTAGATTTTTATATGATATTCCACCTTCGTGATCTTTTATTATATAGTTTAAATATCTGGACCTAGGGAGATAAAATGTCCTCCCAAAAATGTCAGAAATAAAGTAATATTTGTAAATATCTTGTCTTATCAAATCTATTATCAATAATATATCACAATCTATTTTCATGAATATAATGGTGTGAAAATAGTATTAATAAGATATAATCAGTCGAGGAACATCTCCTAAAGCATATAATTTGGTCATTACCTATCCTATCTATATATATTGAAAGCATTAATATTAATATAATGTAAATCTTTATAAGAATGATTGGCATGTTAATACCACCCTGAAGCAATTGTTACTCATCATCTCTATGTGTATATCATAGTTGTAAAGAGCATATTATAACTGCATGGGTGATTAACATTACATAACCACTTGTCACTATGGCAGACCTCTCTCGTTATTATACACACCTTATTACACACACCTATGTATATAATTTGTATAATATATTAATGTTTGTTGTATTACACACACCTACATATATAATTTGTATAATATATTAATGTTTGTTGTGTTATTAAAATAATTTTTTTTGTCTAAGTCATTTGAATCGCTTCACTCTCTACTTCAACTATATAAATGTGCTTATCTTACATTCCCAGGTTTATGAATAGGGTTAAAACCCCTAACTTAGAATAATTAAGTAATTGTTCCTGGTTTTAAGTTAGTCAAAATATGCTTTTAGCCAGGCCGGCATAATATTAAAATGTTGAGTCTCTTGTCTTCTCTGCTGTGTTTGCAGGTCAGAGTAAATGAAGAAATCCCAATGTATCATCATGTATGTTGTTCATTGGGTTATTGATTTGGGGAATGGGGAATAGATTCAAACTCAGGACGGTCTCTGATCTGTTTATCTCAGGCTTGACTGAATTTGAGGTACTATCCCTAAACTCCAAGTTGAAATAAATGGATATAAATTAAGCTGAATTCATGCCAGTTTAAATCTAAATATTATGACCATTGAGTAGAGGGAATTCATCTGCCTTCTTCTGATCCTTTCAGGATCATCTCCATGCTATGATGCCATTCCTTTGCTACTAATAATTGGACTGACTTATAATGTTTTTTTAAATGATTTGAGATAGAATGCTACCTCCATTTCTCATAAACCAAGAAACGCCCATGCTTGAGTATAAATTGCTTACATAAAAATGGATCTTTCAAATCAGCATACTATTATAGAGGAAGATAACTTTTTCTACTACCTTAAGGATTCTATTAATCTTCTATTTTAATTACTAATTTCTGTTTAACTCTATAACTGTATAATTTTACTTATATTAATTGTGTTTATCTTTTAAATACTAGCCATGTAATTATATTCTAATTATGACTCTATAATTCCAAGTCTATATGTTCATCTCTCTCATGCTTTAAATCCTCTATTTTATTTTAATGCGGTAGAATTTTATTATTATAATTGATACTGTTTGCTTTTATTAAATGTGTAATTTATATGCCAAGTCAACTCAACTCCATAAACCTATATTTATATTAGTTTTAGAAATCCAAAGCACTTCAGGGATATTTTAATTATTTCAAACTATTTATTTTGATACCCTTGCTTGCTGGTTTGGGAACTAATTAAATGTCATTTCTGTTTCCAAGCAGATTATTATTATAATACTGTCATATCTTCTGTACTGTCTACAAATAGATGGTACGTATATATATATATAAAATAAATAAAAATATCCGTTAATTAAAAACAATATTGTAATTATAATTGAAATAATATTTTTAACGGTTTATAAATAATTACAAACAATCTTAAAATCCGCAGAAGTACTTTCGGTTACTTTCTAACCTGCCTCAACTGCCATTAAATTCAAAAACCAAAAGCGGAAAAAAAGTAAATTTAAAGAACTTTTAAATTAACGCAGTTTTAATTTTTTTTTTTTTAGTTTGTGTATTTTTTTAAATATACAATGAGAGTTGATTCTTTTCATTTTGAATCATTTATCTGTAATTTAATAAAAGTTAAAATTGGAAAGAATAAAAAAGGCATGCAGATTACTAATCCAGATAAGCAAAAGGAATTCCAAAAGTACAAAAATTATGATCAAGAAAATCTTTCTAACTCTAATTAAAATTGGTGGAAATGATTTACTAAAAAAAAGAACGTTGTTACAGAAAGTTAAAAATAAATGTATAGATTGTAAACCTAAGTGTCATGATAATAATAACATGTGCAAAAGTTTCAAACTGAATCGAGGTATAAAAAGAAGAGGACAACTTCGATCTAGGTCTTTTCATTTATCTTCTGGTTATGTGCTTTTAGAGTTAGAGGTTTCTGCAAAGGGTGACCTGTGCAGTAAAATGCATCTGCACAGGGACACTACTCACTTGCTGAATGAAGCAGTCACACAAGAATGGGAACAAAATCTTGTGAACACCATTTTTTATAATGAAAAGATCATCGCAACCGAGTTTTTTGCTCCAGCTATGGAATGGGCCAGAAAAGTAAAGATGCTGGCAGGAAAGATCAATTACATTTTAATGATCTTGGGGATTCCACAAATCTACACAAACTTACTGGTAAGTTCAGATTATTTACTCCCAATTTGTGACAAGTAGTGCGAGTTAACATTGAACAGGAAAGATAATACCGATTGTGACTGATTTTCAAAATTTTAAGGAACTAGCTAGAATAATTTAAATATAACAAGAACTTTAATCTGATTAGTAGTATTTGGATTAGTGTATGTTCTTTTTTCCAATTTTTTCTTTACTAATTCTTGTACAAATATTTTAATAGATTTTAATAAAATTTTTAGTATTAATTTAGTACTCTCTTTGTACGTTCTTAATTTGAATATTAGATGTTGTGTAAGTTCATTAATTAATATTTAATTAAAGAAATTACCTTTGCCATTCTATTTAATAGTTATTGACTAAGCTACTGGAATAATATTCTCGAAAAAAAAGTTATGAGGAATCATAACCCTGACCTTTTAGTTACATCAAAATTATGGAATACGAAGAAGTTAGGAGTCTATTGACTATGGTGCCCTCTTATAAATTAAAACTAACTACGTCAGAAATCTCGGTCATAATAATTAGTATGCCAGTTAATCAGGAAATATAGCTATGTTTTTTTTAGAAATATAAACAAGATATTTTCTTATCCATAGCTTGATTAACTTTCACTTAACAGTGTGTAAAAGATGGCCTACCAAATCTATCAAAATGTAATAAATGTTACAGTATATTTATTGAGTACAAATCTAATATTATTTAAGAGTACTATTACTTAACTTTCAGTTAAAATATTTTTAAATAATAATGACCATCACTCTTCCTTCTTAAATGCAATAATCATTTATGTGTATTGCCTTGAGTGTGATAGTATTAAATAAGGCTTATTGATTTCAAATGCACATGGGATCCGTTTAATGAAGGGAAATGTAATCATATATTATTACGACATTCATATAGTTTTAGATTTAAGTTATTTAATTTGGTTTATTATACAGATCATGCCATTACACCTGATTAAAACTTTATATTTAGTCAATTAATCATTTAAACATCATTAAAGACATATCATAGTTTCACAGTATTGCTAGCATAGGTAAGCTATCATCATTGTCTATTTGCTTTATCATATTTTGGAAATCATTGGGAACTCAGGATCTTATATATTCATTTATATACATTTTAGTTGGCATTGTAAGTGTCCTAGGACATCTTTGGAAAGAGTAATGAAAGCTCTGTGTGGTATGACCTCAGAATAGCTGGCCATTGCATCTCCCTATGGCCCATTGCATTTCCTTACCTTCCTCCCTCTCCAGGTATAGCACTGCCAAAAGAGTGGGCATACCCTTTTCCTCACATAAATGAAGCATCTCCTTGGCTGAAAATGGACCGAATCTTATATTTTGCTACCTGTAATAATTTAGAAATATGCCTAAAACTAATCTGTAAGCTGTAATACTATGATTTAACTAAACCATTTGGTTATTTATTATTGGATTTATATCTAGAACGTCATGAAAAGTTTGCATTAAGCTATTTCTCTTAGCTGAGTGACCCGCACATGCATATTAAATCTCTTTATTTTTATAATTTATAAATTTAAGAATTAGTATATAACGTTTGTTATATTGAATATGAAAAATTCACGTATTTAAATTTGATTTATGACTTTGTTTTTAATATTTAATAAATATAACAGACATCAGAGACTAATTTATCTGGCATCATGATTATATACATGTAGATTTCTTATGTGATTGAAGTGGTAATGATCATATATTGCTTACATATACATGATATTAATTTATTCTGATACCAAAGTATTTCTCGTTGTAAATTTATATTGTGAAAGTCATTAATTAATTGTATATCATTCAAAATAGCATTACTCTTAAACCTATTATGTGAAACTTGTTTAACTAATCACTGGCATATAAACAAATCACACTCTATATATATAATGGTCACTAATGTGGTCATAATCATAAGGTAACTGTTCTAGCATGAACTCTTTAAATAATATACATGTATAATAACCTTTTATATTATCATTAAATATATTTATTCATCATATTATCCAAGTATTCAAATTCATTATTTGCTTATCAAATTAGTATTTTATGGGGAAACTACATATAATATTTCTTTATTAATATGTTCATGTACTGGATTACTTGAGATTTCACACATATATGAGTAGGTTAATCGTCACCATTTTTATGATATCATGCTTTCCCGCTGTGTTTCTGGGACATGGATTAAAAATAAACTCATTATCACCGGAGATGTTGTTCATGAGGTCTTAAATTTGGGGAATGGGCAAATAGGTTATAATCCATAATTGCTTTTGACTTATGTATTTCAGGCATGATTGGATTTGACTTTTACTCAGATTCTGAGTCTTGTTGGATGAAGATGAACATACATGTTTGATCAGTGCACATGTGAGAAGCTTCTTTAAATTTTTCTTCTTTTTATCTTTTCTTCTCCATTCAATATTCTTGTATTTTCTCACTTGAACATATGTTTATTGACACATACATGGTTTGCTACCTTTGACACATCTATATTCACTCTTCTAATTATTAGTTTGTGTTTTTGCAAGCACTTTTCAATGGGATGACTGGCCTCACCAATATATGTTCTTCCAATATTTGTGAGACCAATCATCCTATTGAAAAGCACTTGCAAAAACAGAAACTGATGATCAGAAGATAGAAAACAGATGTGTCTACGATAGCAGACCATGTATGTGCCAATGAGCATATGTTCAATTGGGAAAATACAAAAATATTGTATAGAGAAAAAAAGGTACAAAGAAAATTTAAAGAAGCTGCTCACATGACAATGGCAAAAAATCCGATAAACCAAACTAGTGTGTCTATACATAATGTATGATAACCACTAATCAACTTTGCTCTTAGGAAAAAATGGAGAAATCAGGAGGAGCCTCATAGATAAGTATATGAAATTACTACAGACTGGTACCTTTAGCTGTATGGCTCAATTAGTTAAAGCATTACCTTAAAATTCAATATTCAAGAATCTAAGGGTCCAGGTTTAAATCCCATGCTAGTACTGTCACTGGTCAGGCCAGCAACACATGAAGAAGAGGGATAATAATACCCCTCAAAATGTTGTGCATATACTAAACTGTTTGATGTGCTATTACTAACAGTTGAATATATTTGTAATATTAAATAAAATTACATTTTTCTAAAGACATTCGATATACATATTAGATGATGGAAATAGTCCAATATAAAAATACAACTAGAACACCATCATCACAAACCTTTGGGAAAACACTAACTATTCTATGTACAACTAATTTAATCAAAATAGTTATATCATAATAATAAAATACAATATTTTTTCAACTTGTTAGTCTGCAGTGTATTTCATCGTAGGAAATTTATCTTTTTATTTAAAGATTATCACTAATGTTTATGATCACTCAAGTTAAAGGTTGTAGACCTTTTTGGTACTTATATATTAGTTTTGCAATGTATTAGACCTACTACACCTTTTTACATTTATATCAATCTTCTGATGACTTTCTTATCTTGTGATCTGACCAAATAACATGTACACTGGAATGTCTACAAACCTAAATGATAAATTCATCACAAGGAACCATGTGTGCATGATATTTTCACAAGATTTACAAAGTTATTGGTAAACTGAATACATATGTGAAAAGGCATAGTAGTTCTAATACATGACACTAATTACACCAAAGTAAATCTGAAAAAGTACATTTTTAACAATATCAAAAATATAAATTTCACACAAAAATAATAAATGTGACACAGCATTATGCAATTCCCAAATGTTACCTAAAATATGTATATTTAATTAAGCCTGTCATAAAATTACAAAACAATCCCTAAAGCAAAATTGGCAAAATAATAATAACAATAATGCTAAAGTATTACAGTGTCTATATCCAAAAAAAAAAAAATAACATGTCTAAATATTATGTCTAAAATATTACATCTATATCTGGCATGAAATTACAAAGTGCTTAAAATGAAAACATACTTTCCATGTATTATATAACAGAAATTGTCATGATGAAACAATCATTTGTTTGTCTACACAAGTTCTCTTGAGGAGGACATTTTTACTTTATTTTAAGTGAATAAAATTTGTTCCAAAATGGAGGCTTAAAGTATTTTTTTTTTCAAAATGAGACTTATTTAACACATAATTGTGCAATATAATGCCTGCATGGAATCTTCATCAAGAAATGTCAATAAGTAAAGGTATTAACAAAAAGGAAAATTACTGAATTTTTATATTATTCAATGTGGAGGACTAATTTTTTAATCTTTTCTATTATGTGAATGAATGCATCATCATCTTTATGCAAGATCCACCACATAAATTCTGCCAAATATGAATCTAGGTGTTGGCATGCTGCTCATCACTGTTATTTATTGTGCCACTTCACTGAACTCCAAAATCTTTAAATGTTCTGAGTGTGAACCCCAGTTTTTGGATTTGCAAAATTATATCTGTGGTTCACATAAAAATGGTCATAACCAGCAGCTTGTAATTCAGCAGTTTTATATGCTTTCCAACTGTTCAAATAAATTATTGATTCCTCTTCCATACTTTGTTTGATGGCTTTCATCAGAGTTGCCATTGTTCTATCATAAATTCTCATGATGAAATACTTGTTTGTGTCCTTGCACAAGCCACCAAACATCTACTAATCTGGAAGAATTCATCCAATTTGATTTTTCTTTTTGTTAAAAGGCTTTTATCAATTTCAACAATTTTGTTAAGGCCTTCAATTTTATATTTTTCTTGCCCTATCATCACAGTGGCACTGTACTGGTCAAAATTGTATGTTCATCCAACAAGATCCAGAATGTGAGCAAAAGTACCTCAAATCCAATCATGCCTGGAATACACAGATCAGGAGCAATAGTATATTCTAACCTAATTGCCCATTTCCTAAATCTATAACACTATGAACAACATCTCTGGTAATATAGCTGAATTTATTTCATTCCAGTTCCAGGGACATAGCAGAGAAACATAATATCTTAAGTGTCTAATGCCATCATTTTATTAAGATTGCAATTCTTTTTTTAATGTCATTCTTAAAAGTTGCTACAGTCCAAGTCATGCATATTTGAATGACTTCTTCAAAATCATACTTTTATTAAAAATGATAAATATGTTTATTATGTTTTTACTTTTAGTTATTATTTTTAGTCCTGCAACACAGAGCATATATTTGATCTATTGTGCCTGTTTCACATTCATATCAACCTACCCCCCTGATAACTTTGTAAATCTTGCCAAAATATCAGATTGAAATATATGCTAATAATAATGGTTAATATGGTATGATAAATTCTAAACATTTTTTTTAATTTAGCAGTAAAAGTTCTATAGCTGAAATTCTTTATAGGTCATTGGGAGGAGTCTGTTTTTTGAAAACTAATATTTCTCAAATGATGGCTTTCATTAATTGGTTCCATTTATAATTGTATTCTTTTTCTTACAAGTTGCTATAATGTATTTTATAAATCTATCTTTGAAATATATGGTTCAAAGATTTTCTTTTCTTTTTGATTTCTTCAAACACCTTGGTCAATTTTGCAAAAGATCTAGGTTACATTTCAGCCATTGACAGTATTTCTTTTTTTCTACTTGGTCATTCTAATGATGTTCAATGTAGTTTGAATAAAACAAGAATCCAGATTTATTAAGTTAAAAAAATCGACTATATAAAGATTTGACATTTTGGTTTTTAATACCACTGATAATCATTATTTTCAATACTTTTAGACCTCATTTTATTTTACTTACAAAAATTTTAAAAATACCTTTATTATTTCATTGATTAAATGGTACTTTAGTATTAAATCTGCAACATGGAGCATGATATTAAACCTACTGTGCCTGTTCTTATTTATATCAATCTGCTGATAACTTTGTAATCTTGTGATCTGATCAAAATAATGTGTACATGGATCTTGTACATGGCAAAAATACATGTACACAGATCTTGTACATGGTATTTTGGCAAGAATTACAAAGTTATTGGGAAGTTTATATGAATTTGAACAGGTACAGTATGTCTAATACATGCTCTGTGTTGCAGGACTAAAAATAAGTAAAAGTAAAAAAATAGTAAAACATAATAAATATATAGATCATTTTCAATAACATTTGCATGGCTGATGCTGTGACACTTAAAAAAAATATCTATGACTTTCAACATTAACAAGTTTCCAAAAAAAATGTGACTTTCATAAATATGTATAACTTTCAACATTAACAAGTTGAAAAAAATGCAACTTTCAACACTAACAATTTTTAAGAACAACATTTAAAAGAAAATTTCAACATTAACACATTTTCAAAAAAGAAATGTGACTTTCACAAATATGTATCACTTTCAATATTAACAAGTTTCAAAAAAATGTGACTTTTATAAATATTTACAATTTTTAACATTAATAAGTTTCAAAAAAATGTGACTTTCAACACTAACAACTTTTAAGAACAACATTTAAAATAAAATGTGCATTTGCGATATTACAATAATGATACCATTAGTCAAAAAAATAATTACCTTAAATATACACCAAACAGAAAATGATTTTGACTTTTAAGTAATTTGGAAAAAATACATTAATTATATTTTTATGACACCATATGCTATTACCACAGAAAATGGAGATCTACAGTAAAAATTTTGCCTCTAAAAATGTATCAAGTGATTGCAAAGTATGCTGGGATTTTCAGAGAAGTAATAATAAAAACATCACTTTTTTATAAAGAAATTAAACCAAAAGTACAAAAAAAATAATAAAATACATATTAATTATTAGACATTTATTACATTTTTATTTATCTTGGCTTTTGTCAGAAAGAAATCTAGACAATAACTGAAAATGATGAATTACAAAAAAAAATCACGTTTAAAAAACACATTTTCATGTATATTCACAGGAATTATTTTCTTTCAATTTGACATCATTGTGACATTACACATTTATAACAGATGTGAAAATGCTTCCTATTTTCCCTACATTGCAGCTTTAATACTAAAGTACCAATTGAACTTTCAAACATTGTAATTATTAATATATATATATATATATATATATATATATATATATATATAACAAAATAAATGTCTGCTAATATTAATAATACAATAACAAAACATAAATATATTCCAAACAACGTAAACAATTTATAATATAATATAAACAAAAACTCATAAAGAAATATTTTCAATTATATTCATAATCATTATCAACTCAACTTTCAAAATGGAATCATCTATTACCAACCGGAAACACATGTTGATTTAAATATTCCACAATTCATTAATCCTAACATTTGCTGACTGTCTGTTTATTATCATATTTTTATACCTACTAATAAAACTGCCTCTTTAATTTTTCTTTTTCATTATCTCTCTCTTGGCCTAAAATTTTTATTTTGTTTATATCAAAATCAAATTTAAAATTACAATTCCTATCATGATCATATAAAACAGATTCAGTATATAACTTGATTTCATTATTATTATCATTGCATATCTGTAAATTTTTCAAAACTCTTTTATACAACAATTTATGTTCTTTAATTTTTTTCTCCATATTACATCTAGATTCCCCCACACATGATAAGTTACACCCACAAAAAAAAAAAAAAATTCTATAAATTATATTACTCACATTATTTTTTTGTAACTTCTTTTGAATTATTAACCATTCTATTTAAATTATCCAATCCATAAAATGAAACATTATATATACTATTATAAACTTTTTTCATAAATTTTACTTGATTATTATTATAAAAAGGCAAAGAAATCCACCTCTTACTCTCAATTTTTTCATGCCAGTATTCCTATTAATTTTCTTACTAAATTGACAAACCATTTGATAAATTTATTTTATATTATAACCAACACTTAATAATTCACTTACATAATTTTCAATATTTTTCTTTTTATCACATGCATATTTACACAAAATATTATTTCTATGAAAAAAAGACCTAAAACCAGCCATTTTATAATTATGTGGCTCTTTAGATAAATATGGAATATACCCTCCATCTCAATATGTTTAATAAACAATTTATAGTCAATCATATTATTGTTCCTTGATTGACTATAAATTGTTTATTAAACCTATTGAAATGAGAGGGTATATTCCATATTTATCTAAAGTGCCACATAATTATAAAATGGCTGGTTTTAGATCTTTTTTACATAGAAATAATGTTTTGTGTAAATATGCATGTGATAAAAAAATATTGAAACTTATGTAAGTGAATTATTAAATGTGGGTTATAATATAAAAAAAAATTATCAAGTGGTTTGTCAATTTAGTAAGAAAATTAATAGGAATAGTGGTGATGAAAAAATTGAGAGTAAGAAGTGGATTTCTTTGCCTTTTTATAATAATAATCAAGTAAAATTTATGAAAAATTTTATAATAGTATATATAATGTTTCATTTTATGGATCAGGTAATTTAAATAGAATGGTTAATAATTCAAAAGATAAGTTAGAAAAAAACAATGTGAGTAATATAATTTATAGAATTTTTTGTAGATTTAACTTATCATATGAGGGGGAATCTAGATGTAATATGGAGAAAAAAATTAAAGAACATAAATTGTTGTATAAAAGAGTTTTGAAAAATTTACAGTTATGTAATGATAATAATAATGAAATCAAGTTATATACTGAATCTGTTTTTTATGATCATGATAGGAATTGTAATTTTAAATTTGATTTTGTTATAAACAAAATAAAAATTTTAGGCCAAGAGAGAGATAATGAAAAAAGAAAAATTAAAGAGGCAGTTTTTATTAGTAGGTATAAAAATATGATAATAAACACAGTCAGAAAATGTTAGGATGAATGAATTGTGGGATATTTAAATCGACATGTGTTTCCAGTTGGTAATAGATGATTTCATTTTGAAAGTTCAGTTGATAATGATTATGAATATAATCGAAAATATTTCTTTATGAGTTTTTATTTATATTATATTATAAATTGTTTACCGTTGTTTGGAATATATTTAAGTTTCGTTATATATATATATATGAGTTTTGCCTGTTTTAATTATTAAATTGCTTGGATATTTTTCATTTTTGAAACTCATATCTTAAAAGAGGCTTAATCTTTTAATAACTTAATGATCAAATGATGTGAATTACTTCATTTTTTTTACCAATTCACCTGCTGGTGACTTTTTTGTAAGTATTATATGTTAAAATACGTGTCAAATTATATTTTATTATATATAATTTTCTCTGAAAAATTTGCACTAGAAGGTGCAAAATTCAAAATTCCCACTCTTATAATAGACATAAGCCCCACCCTGACATGTTCAAGCCATTGTCTGTTGTCAAGGCTGTAAAATGTTCAGTGTTCTATGACATTGTTCAAAGTAAATAGTTTCAATGACCAAAAACTTGTTTATTTGCAAGTTTATTATGGTTTTAGATTTTTTTTTAAATAATTTACACTATATTTATTAGATATCAAGAAATATAAATTATTAATAACTTATTTTGACTTGAAATACTTTATTTTCAAAAATATAATGTTATATTAGCAACGAATATAAGCATGGCCTGAAGCAATTTAAAGCTTAGTTTCTACATCAGCAATTTACTTATATTTAAGAGTATGAAAATATCATGATTTTGCAATAAATATTCAAAAATGTTAAACTTTTAAAGCATAATTCATTAGATATAAGATAAATAATTATTCATTCAGATGTTTAAAAGTAATAAGAATTAATAAATATTTCACTAATTTTATAAACTGAAAATAATCTTTCTAGAAATGACAATGTATAAATTCTTTGTTTTGTTTACGATCTCATTTTTTTTAATATTTACAAAAACAAAATGTAAACATTTAAAATTTATTTCAGTAGTAAACAAGCATCTATCAAATGAAGACAATTTTATTATTTTTAGATAAGTAATAATCATTTAATCATATATTTTACATTGATTTATGAGACAAAAAAATGTCAGGAAATGCTGAAATGTGAGTGCATGTTGGAAAGGTTAACTTATTTTTAATTTAATTATTTCAAATTTATATTTTTAACCATTAGTATACTTAACTGAATTGTTTTTCAATACATACCATACATGTATTTAATCCTTAATAGGAGAAACAGTTTTGACATAATTTATATAATTTGTAATGTTCTTTTCCATTAAATTCAATGAAAAAATATACACTCTCTTTTTTCTTTCCAAAAACTTTATTTTTACTATCACTATATATATATATATATATATATATTTGTTTAAACATCCAACATTTTGATCACTTTATTTGTAGTCATTTTTGAGGATCTACAAAGATATATATTTACATCTTTATAATTAGAAACAATTAAAAACAAAATAAAAATATACAAATTTATCTATCCTTATCATAAAAAACAATAACATTTTTTTCATTTATCAATACATCTTTTTTACATATACTATATTATATATACACTACAGTTACTTCTTTACTTCTCAAACTTTTTTCTTTCTGTAGCTATAAAGCTCTTTTTAAAAAAACCACACATATATTTTTCTTTTCCTTTTTATACCTACTAAGTAATTACTTTAAAAACAATATCTTTACCTTCAAATTTATTCTTTACTTAAAATATATCATTTACATAATTTATTCTATTCAGAACAGGATCATTTTTTTATATTTGCAAACTCTCCTTTACCATTCTTTCTCTGTATAATCTTATTTTTTTCAGCATTTTATCTTAAAATCTATATATCCAAATTCCTTACAGTGTGTGTTAACATTTGAATTTTTATTACTTAAATGTTGTTTCAATCTTGTCCCTAATTTATTTTTGCTGTACCTATATATGACACATTCCTATTACCTTTTACAATCTAAACACTCAATTCTATAAATACTTTTCATATTTTCAACATTCCCATTTCTTGTTTCTTTTATCACATTATCTAAATTTAACTTCGTTTTATACATTGGTTTCAACAATAAATGATATTCATTTTAATATTTTTTATTTATATGCTTCATAATCTTTTTAATTTTAAAAAAAGCATTTTTGATATCTTTTAACTACTATATATAAATTCTCTTTTTTTTAACTAATTTTATTTTTATTTTTTCAATATTTTTGTTTTCACATAAGTTATTAATAATTTTAATTGGATAATCATTTTTCATTGTTTTTTCCTTTATCTTACCCATTTTTTTTCCTTAAATAACCTTTCCTCTGAACATAAATTAATTCCCCTAATTATCCTATTATAAACAATATATTATGTAAATATTCCACATCTGATTTCCAATTATCTAATAACCCATAAAAAGTACCCTTCTTAAATATACTTGTGTCAACATTTATTCTATAATTTTATATGATCTTTTAATTTTAACATCCATATAATTAATTGAATTATTTACTTATTTCTTCATTGTAAATTTAATATTTTCATCAATTAAATTAATGTACTTTAGTATGAGAGCAAGTAGTCTCTTGAAAGCACTCAGCTCTTTAATTTAATAGCTTTATATTTTAATAAATTAAAAATTTTGCTTTCTTCTAGCTTCATTATCTGTGTAAACAGCATGTATATATATATATATATATATATATATATATATATATATATATATATATATATATATATATATATATATATATATTGTGCCAGACTGTTGAACATCCTTGCACAAGATGGATGTAGCCAACGATTTGGCACAGCCAACATTATTCAATTCATTGAATAAACAATGAGAGTTGGTTTATACAAGATTCCCATTGCCTTACATACATAACTAACACATATATTCGTTTATTTTGGAATAATTAACCCATATTATAAATGTATATCCTTTGGATAAATTTTTTATAAATTTATAAAAAGAAATAAGAGAATTAACATTTGTTTACATAGTGGAATATTTTATGTAGTTATACCTTTGTGTGTATTTATTACGATGTGTATCATATTTATTGCAAATATTCCAACTCATATATGTATAAATATTTCTGTATTTTTTCTATTTTCTTTTTTTGATAGCTTTTTAAAATGTTTTTTTTTAAACTATTTTTTTTATGAAAAGAATCTTTCATTAAATGGGTGGATTTAATCAATCTTTGTCTTTCTACTTATATTTATTGATGTAATCAGATAGAATAGTTTTAATTAATTTGTAAAACTGAATTAAAAGTGCTTTATCTAAAGAATGTGGATGGTCTATTACTCTAATATGGAGTTTGAAATTCCTAGAAAAAAAAAATAGGAAAAAGAGAAATTTTTGAAACAAAATTTGTAAAAGAATGTACTTAAAATAAAATTATCTGATGCAATATCTCGAAGGGGGATGTAAACAATTGCAACTTGTGGGTGGATTGAGGGATATATAATAATCAACATGTGAGGTGTAGAGGATTATTAAACGATTATTATTCTTTTGGCTTGTTATGCTGTTTGGTTGCTGAATATTTTTTTGGGATCGACAGGGAGTTGTGGAAATTCTTCTACTGTTTGTGACATGGCATATATTTTTGTTTATGGGACCTGCCCATTATGGAACAGATATAAACTTTTGTTGAATGTTTTTCTTCATGGTTTGTGTAGATATTATGTAAAGTTACCAACACTCATACGATTTTGGAAAATTTGGTGGTTAATCAAAAGAAAAAAAAACATTTTGTATAGCCATTACTAAAATGATAAGAAATGAAGCACCCAGTGATATAATTCTAGATTTACCAGAGGTGACTTTCTAATAGTTAAAGTGGTAATGGAACCTTGATATGGTAATTTTTGTTATGCTATCATCAAATCACATTAAAGAAGAAAAGAAAAAATGAAGGTGTAATTCCATTTCATGGAAAACAAGCTTAGCATGTAAATCACATGAATTGGTAATTTATAATAAGTTATCCAGTAAAGAAACATCCCTAAGTTGATAACCACATTTTATCTAATTGTCAGAAAATTATGGAGTAGAAGAACCTTAGCAGGGCACTCATCCATTCAGATCTTTAATCACCAAAATGTGTGTTCTATAGATCCAGTGTATCCTGATTGAAGGACTCTACAAGTATGGAAAGGAGTTAAAGTGAATTTCACCATCCCTTTCTGTGGTTTAATTGGTCTGCTCAGAAGTTTAAACCTGGTGGGAATGCAGAATAGAGATGAGTAAAACAGAAAAAAATATTTATAATTTTTATTTTATTGTTGTATTATTAGATTTGTTATAAGTTTATAATTGTACTATATTTATTAACACATTATTAGATATGGTCATATTTTTTTCTTTGTATAAAATATTGTAAAATAATATTGCATATGCATAGGTTTCTCTTAAATCCACTAAGTGTAAGATTTGCATTTTCCCCCTTTATTTTGCATTTGTGTCTTATTTATTTTTAATCATGGTGGCAGCACCTAATGTTGAGTGTCCTATAGCCGGCCTATATACATTTTTTAAACAAAAAAGGGAACTAAGTAGGTTATAACTTTACATACCTAAGTGTAAAGATGTATATAACCCTAAAAGTTTATTTGAGCAATTGAGAAAAGTTCAAATGGTTAAACCTATGTATAAGTTTATAGTGATTATTTTGTTAGATTTGTGAAACTAAGCATTCATTGTCAAAATAAGAGTCATAGATCACATGACCCTATCTCGTAAGCTTGTAAGTTATAAACAATGAGGATTGCCAATTCCTCTACAAGCTTTGTATGATAAATGCTTAGCCAGAGCCAGCACTTAAAATATCTCTGTCAGGAATCCCTCCACAAACCCCTCACCATGGTTTCATGCTTTGGCACCACATGTAGATGTCTGAAAATTTCAGATTTTCCACTTAATAGATAACTTTTAGATAAGTGCTTGGCTTTGGGTTGGTATTTTTAGATCTAGTGTCTGAACCTACCCTGACACCTCTCTGAGGAGTGCCAAAGCACGAAACCATGGTCAGGGGTTTGGGGAAGGATTCCTGACAGAGATATTTTAAGTGCTGGCTCTGGCTAAGCATTTATCATACAAAGATTATAAAGGAATTGGCAATCCTCATTGTTTATAAGCATTCATTGTTTTGTGTGGGGAGAAGAGAGTATAGACCACACCCATTACCCACCCCTTTTGACCATTTTATATTTTAGGGCAAAATAAGTTAACTTGTGTATAAGTTAGAAAATGAATTTTTTTTTGTTTTGTTTTTAACAAAAACCTATATCTTAAATATAAAATCCAAATACTCCTGCATGATTTATATTATGTGTAGAATAGAAAAATTTAAACTAGAAAGCTGTATAATGAATTTGTGATTTAATCTTATATTATTTAAATGTATACATGGTGGAGGGAAATAGTTAAATCAATATTATTATCTTACATTTCATTTGCTTATCGTTTGATTTATTTTATAATAAAGTGCAATCACCTATTTCTATTATATGCTTACCACGGCTACAAAAAAAATTGCAGAAATATTTACCCCAAAGTATCAGAGATAGGGAATTATGAATGAACTAGTCATTGGGATAATATATGGGGGAGTTGAATTATAATTTACCTTTCATCCAATTTTTTTTATCAAATAAAACCATATCTCCAACAACATTCAAAATACCTCTATGCATAATCTATTGGTAGATAGGGAAAAAGAAGGGAGAACTATTTGATATTTTACTTTCATTTATCATGTCGGGGTGGCACAAAAAGATTGTCCAATTAGCACAATACTTTCAAAGGTATGTAAAGAGTGAAAAATGTCTATGTGCAGAACATATATTGGGTGAAAGTATAAATAATTTAACAAGGAAAGAAATTAAATTTCTTTTCTCTAATAATTTTTAAATACTCATTTGTATTTATCCCAGGGGTATTACCAAAGATTATTATCGATCTCCCAACTAAAATGCCTATGTCATTTCATGCTCATGACATATATATTGAAACAGATACACTGTATCACATATATATTTCAAAGATCCCCCTTCTCAAATTAAAATGACATAGGTAAAATTTAAACCAAACTAGCAATTTTTCAAAAATAAAAAAAAGACTAATTTTACTAAATATTTTAAAGAAGAGCAAGAAATAATGAAATTTGACTGCAATTGAAAATGATGTTTTGGTCAAATTAAAAGGAAAATCATTTAAATAAAAATCTCTTAACTGCTTCCAGATCATTCTATATTTCAAAAGAATAACTTGTAAAGCAGAATAACTGTAGGTGTCAAGTCATTGCCACAGGCAAGAGAAAATTAATTAAGAATTTGAAAACACCTAGCCAGATAAGTAAAAACGATCTGTTCCTGTCAAAGAACTGTCCAATGAACTGGGATTAATGGCACAAACATGGATAAAAACACATTAAAAACCATTTGGATTCAACAGGCACATCAAGTGACTCTGTTCTGATAGAGAGAAAAGTATAAATAGGTTAAAGAATTCAGATTAAAAAAGAGGCAAATTTTATTTTTGAGAGAGATGATTGTTAGATTATTATTCTATACTGTGAAAATCATGAAAGACAACAATTTTTTATTAAGAATTTTAAGATTACTAGAAAAGTGAATTAAATCATCAAGTAGCTACATGAAGAATCAGTGTAATATGGACAGTTAGCCCATTTTCTCTCTATCCACTACCATGAAATAGTCTCTAGTGCCTGTCCAAGCCTTTAGTGCTGTTCAGATTCAATACCCCCTCCCCATTATTTTGAGAAACAGCAATAAATGAAGTCCTTAGTTAAAAGATAAGCATTAGGAAATAATTCAGTTATTAATTCTATAATAGTAATAATGTTTCACCTATCAATTATTAATTCTATAATAAGGCAACAATAGAAAATTAATAAAATAATATGAAAACATTAATTGTGTTATATGTTCAAAATTATCAATGTTCTACAAATATGAAATGACTGATAACAAACATATTTATAAAAATATACATCCGTGTTTGACTGAATAATAATAATCTACTGTACCAGTCAGAATTGCATGTTCATTTAACAAGGTTTACAATCTAAGCAAAAGTACCCTAAATCCACTCATATCCGAGATACACAGGTCAGAGGCAATCATGAAATCTGCCTTATTTGCTCTGCTCTAAAACTATAACATTATAAACAACATTTCTGATGATAACAGATGAAATTTTATTCATTCCAGTCCTGGAGACACAGCAGAGAAACATGAGATCTACAGAGTAATTATTATAAATAAAATATCAAATCTTGGCTCAATCAAATATCTTATGTGAAGGGAAAATCTATAAATTTAAATGAATTGCAACAGCTAGCATTATGAAAGAAATATGAATTATGATATAGTATCCATCCAGAATGACCAAGAACAGAACAACCCAGGGATAAATATCCATTTAAAGCAATCAGTTATAACTTCTAAATAATATTAATATTATTATAAGGACTAAATGAGATTCAATGAGTGAAATTCAGTAATACACAATGCATGAGTAATTATTAACACATAATAGTTTAATGAACATAAACAATTTTAATTTACATTAGAAACATAGCACAGATTTAATGTGGTCAATAATTTGCACATAAGCAACTGATTTATTATATTAATGAGCTACAAATTACAATAGATTAATGTTATTAACGCTATGATCATTACTTTAAAGTAATGATAAAAGACATCTATAAATTCACCTCCAAAGAGAGGTTTACTCTTGATATGACAGTTAAACAACTTATTGTTCATGGACACATCCAAGCCTGTCCAAATAAGGAAGGGGTTAGCTTAAGTAAGCCTTACTGTGACAATCCTAAAATATTCTATTAATTATTAAATGAGTAGTTTACAAACATCACTGTGCCACATCTTATAGATAATATAGAACTACACGTAAGAAAGAGAACTTGCAGTGCTGACTAAAATGATAGCATTAGAAATGAAATACATGTCCGTCTTTACAAACAACACTGCACCACATCTTATAGATAATATAGAACTACACGTAAGAAAAAGAACTCACAGTGCTGACTAAAATGATAGCGTTAGAAATGAAATATATGTCCATCTTTGGACTGGAAGGCTTTATCATATATAAGAATTTGCTTGTATTTATAACAAGGCAGTATTCAAAGAGATGAGTGGTGAGGTTTCCATGATACGTTTGCCGACATTACCAATGCAGAGCCTTAACAATTTAATGTTTGTCCTGAGATCTGTGCTACCAAATCTCATTCTTAAACAAGTTACATGAAGAAATTCTGGGACTTCCAGGGGAATAAGTATGATAAAGCAAAATATGAATTCTTGAAAATGCTATCATAAGTAAGCAATGCAAATATGACTTAAGTCTTAAATGACTAATGCATTAATTTAAGCTTAATAAATTAACAGTATCAAGCATAATGCCATGACAAAATATTAACCCACTCAGCAACATACATAAAATCTTAGCAAATTAGGATATCAAATATAGAAGAGGGGAAAATATTATTTTCCTATTTAACAAGCCCCAAGTATTCTTAAACGATATTATATTATAAGCAAGTTAACACTCAATGGCATGAATGCAATAAATAATTATCAAAATAGATTAATAATCAGATTTATTTAGAGAACATAAAATGCATTTAAATCAATAGTGTCAACAACAAAAGTTTATCTTATCCCATAATATGATGTTTTAAACAATCTGCCATTAAGCATATATTTTCAAAATATTCAATCGAGCAAACTATGATCAATAAGAAAATTTTACATTTAACTATTTAAATATTCTTAATATCGAAATGATGGTTGAAATAATATATGTTTGCTTGATTGAAACATTAGCATACTAAAATTAATTCAATAAAATACATAGTTTAAAATAAGTTTTGCCACATGAAAATAAGATAACTAAAGAATGAAACTTTAAAAACTAAGATAGATTTAAAATACATAATTCTGTGCTAGCGTTTTATAGAATGATTTTAAAGCTTTAGAGAGAAAATCATTAATTTAACAATGATGATAACTGAGCTTATAGTCAGTTATCGTATAAATAAAAGGGTAAAACTGACTTATAGCGTCTGAAAAATGCGCCCTCTATTTTTAAAAAACTTAACTACTTTTTCTTTCCTAATAACTGTATCCACATTTATATAAGTGTATGTAAATATATGTAATTGTAAATGTTAATAAATAAAAAATAAATAAAAAAACTTACATTTAGGATCTGTGTGTCAAAGTACGTCATTCTCACTATGTAATTGCAAAGTATATCTAACTATAAATGTATTTTTTACATGAGAATTAATAAATAAAATGGATGTAAGAAAACTTACTTTTTTAGGCTCTATTTAGTCTCACCCAAAAAGTCCCTGCTGTAAAAATTATGAACTACTGTACTTTGTTCACATGTCATTTTTGACACATGTAAAATTCTGAAGTAATTTTGCTTTACCGTGTGCAATTTTCTATTTATAAAAAATGGAAGCTAGAGTGTCTATCACAACAATAGTGCCTCCAAATGAGATTATGGATGTTTCGGATGTTCTGTCAGAAACATGGAACACTCATCATCTGATAGAACAATTGCAAACTGTGGAATTGACCATGAAGTGGCTGGCCAGGAGGCATCTGTTAAAGAACAGCATGCTATGTCTGCGTTGCAACATTCAATGTTCACTGGTAAAATATTCGGCCAGCATAGATGGTGTTAGATGGCAATGTAGAATGTGTGAACAACATACAGCAGTAAGAAGTGGCTCATTTTTTTCCGCAGCCATCTGTCTTTGAACACCATTGTTCGTATAGCATTTTACTAGTCTTTTAATTCACCTATTTACATGATCATTTGCGAGACGGAGGTGAGTGAATGAGTGATCATAGACTGGTGTAATTTTTGCTGGGAAGAATGTGCTGCATATTTGGACAGAAATCCAGCACTTCTCGGCGGAATTGATGCCAACAGCAAACCACAGATAGTTGAAATCGACGAGTCCTATTTCTTCCACCAAAAATATAACAGAGGGGCATTCAGAGAAGGCCATTGGGTGTTCGGTGGGATAGAAGGAGGCTCAAAAAAATGTTTCCTATCTGAAGTCGCAGACCGATCGGCTGACACTTTAGAAGCACTCATCCAGCAACAAATTTTGCCTGGAACCCATATTATCAGTGACGGCTGGCATGCGTACAATAATATTAGTAGTCTTTCGAATGGTGTCTATCTTCACTCTGTCGTCATCCATCAACACAACTTTGTTGACCCAACACAACTTTGTTGACCCGGACGACGAGCTTATACACATGAATAATGTGGAAAATCTGTTGATGAGAGCAAAGCGTAAGCTAAAATACCAATTTGGGATGGGCAGACCTTTGTTCTCATCCTACCTGCAGGAATTTTCTTTCAGAAATCTGCACGAATGCGACGACCTTTTCGTGCATTTCCTCGTTTGTGTAGCTTCAAACTACTCCTAAAAATGTAAGTTCGTTTTTTGGTTATTTATTCTTCTTTATGTAAAAACATTTACAGTTAATATATGTCATTTATTTACAGTTACATATACAGCAAAGAGCTCTATAAGTGAAAAATACGCATGTAAATGTAAGTTTTTTTTTCCTTTTTTTTTTAATTAACATTTACACTTACATATAGTTGCATACACTTATATAAATTTGGATACAGTTATTAGGGGGGAAAAGCAGTTAAGTTTTTTTAAAATAGAGGGCGCATTTTTCAGACGCTATAAGTCAGTTTTACCAATAAAAGAATACATTATGAATATAATTAGAATGTAGGAAAGAAGTGAGGAATATTAAGAATTCATTCTTCGGTAAAATGGATTACCTTTAGAAGTTATGGCGTCCATTTAGAACAACGTATATGAAGGTCAGCAAGGCACAATATTAACAAAATAATGGTAAGCATCTTCTAATAGTTCTTTCACAGTTAAACATAACAGTTCTCAAGTAGTGATGGCATGGTGGAAAAGGCAGGACAAAGGCGATCTAAGATCAGGAGGCAAATCTTTCCACTAATCACAAGTCATTCTGTTTTCACTCTCTAATCAAACACAAAAGATTGAGTGATTTGAAATCATTTTGCACATTCCTAGAACTTTTGCTCCTTTTATACTTGAAATGTGGCAATATTGGAAGATGTAAACAAATACATTCCAGAAAGCATTATTTAAACGTATTTTATTAAAATTGGAAATCATTAAATAAGAATAACACTTTAACGTTTCTAAATTGCAATAATACTTTCTAGAACTTTTTGGCATTGCTTTAGCTCACACTAATCATATTAACTTCGTATCTGTAATACATATACATGTATACACAGTTATCTAAGTGAAGGGAATTTACAAGCTTGGAAATAAAATATACTTAAGTTAAAATAATAACGCAACTGGTTAACATAACCATTTGGAATAAACAGGGTGGAAGTTATACATGTATATGTGTGTGCTTAACATTCCTAAATGACCAAATAAACATATAAACTGGTTCAAACCCTATTTTTAAGGTCTGTAATGTTATCAGGCAGTGAAGTTAAATATGTACTACAGATTTACCACTTCACTACAAACGTGAAAATGTTAAATATTTGAATACTTAAATGATGATGATTTATAAATGTTTAAATGCTTACCTAAATAATACACATCTGGATAAAGTGATAAGACATATGTCTATGTTTGACTGAATAATAATTATCTATAAACCTGAAGTTGTTATATATCAGAATAATTAAACGATGATGATTTATAAATGTATAAATGCTTACCTGAATAGTCCACACTTGGATAAAATGATAAAATCTATGTAAAAATATACATCTGTGTTTGACTGAATAATAAATATATATAGACCTGGAAGTGCTATATATCAGAATAATTAAATGATGATTTCTAAATGTGTAAATGTTTACCTGAAACCCACATTTGGATAGAATGATAAAATCGATCTAAAAATATACATCTATGTTGGACTGAATAATAAATATCTATAATTACAAGTTGCTAATTTATAAATGTTTAAATGCTACCTGAATAGTCTACATCTGGATAAAATGATAAAACGGATTTAAAAATATACATCTGTTTGACTGAATAATAAATATAGACTTGGAAGTATTATATCAGAATAATTAAATGATGATGATTTATAAATATTCAAATGCTTACCTGAATAGCCCACATCTGGATAAAATGATAAAATTGATGTAAAAATATACTTCTATGTTTGACTAAATAATAAATATCTATAGACCTGGAAGTGCTATATATCAGAATACTGAAATGATGATGATTTAAAAATGTTTAAATGCTTACTTGAAACTGTTATATATTAGAATAATTAAATGATAATAATTTATAAATGTTTAAATGTTTAAATGCTTACCTAAATAATCCACGTGTAGATAAAGTAATAAGACCTATGTCTATGTTTGACTGAATAATAAATATCTATAAATGATGATGATTTATAAATATATAGTTTACCTGAATAATACATATCTGGATAAAGTGATAAGACTTATGTCTATGTTTGACTGAATAATAATTATCTACAATCATGAAGTTGTGATATATCAGAATAATTAAGTGATAATGAGATATAAATGTTTAAATGCTTACCTGGATAAACTAATAAGATATATGTCTATGTCTGACTGACTAATAATCTACAAACATGAAATTGTTATATATTAGAATAATTAAATGATAATGAATTATAAAGGCTTATATGCATATCTGAATAAACCATACCTGAATAAAGTGATAAAACCTATGTATAAGTATACTTGACAAAAAAGCTTTTTGACTTCTTCACACAAGATGAAGTAAAATGATCTTTCATTTGATACAAATGATGAACTCTATTGGAAGGACTTATCAATAATTATTGTTAATAAAATTGTTCTTATTAAAAATTAATTTTAGTTGTTCAGTCCATTTTGCATTGCTAATCATTCATTGCATCTTGCTCACCAGAATCTCATGCCTCCTGAGCTATGTCCAGCATAACCAGATGATGATAAGTAAGGTTGTAGTAAGATGGAACTCTAGTGGCACCATTTGGGAAACCAGACACATAAATTTCTAGATGCTTCCAGTTTCTATGGTTCTACATCCTCTGATGAGCAGGAAATATTGTTGTGGGTGGGAGATGTCTGCATTACGGAATGCCAATTGATAGTTTCTTCCTGCAATATGCTTATCAGGAAATAAAACCAATCAAGAATGGGTTTGGGAGTTGTCCTGTTACAATATATATATATATATATATATATGAAAAACAAAAACAAGTTAGAATCATGTAACTTGCTATATCACTTGTATTTATGATCACTAGATGGCGTTTTACCAAAACACCAAACAAGTGTATAATTTGTTTACATAAATGACAAAAGAGTCAGAATTAACTATCTCTTTCACTTGCCCACTTTCAAATCAGCTGATTTCAAGCTAATTTTGCTATCATCAGTGAAAGATAGAGCTAGAAACTAGATCTAAAACACTGACTCCAAGTGTTTATGCAAAACGTTTCTATCAGTTTGCAAGCGTGAATTTTTCAGACTGGTCAAAGTCTTCAAACTCAGCCTAACAAGCTAGATAGCTATATGCGTCTGATCTCAGTTTCACCACATAGTCAAAGCTTCTGCAATATATATCATTGCAAAAACCTTTAAAGGTACATTTATGAAAAACAAAAATAAGTTAGAATCACGTAACTTGCTATATCACTTGTATTTATGATCAATAGATGGCGTTTTACCAAAACACCGAACAAGTGTTTTGGTAAAATGCCATCTATTGATCATATATATATATATATTAAATGGATAAGGTAGTTGGGAGAAACGAACTGGTACAAAAAAATAGCCCAACATGAATGCTGCAATCTAAAATTACAAATATAGTGATGAAAGAATAATAAAATTAGTAATATTAGTGTAAATGTTTATTAACAAAGATAAATGTATATTTTTGCTTACAAAATATGTTATAAGCAAGAAGACATAGGGTTGGGCAATATACATTTAAATAGCCAGTTCAAAAAAAAGTATATATAATTTTTTTGTGTATGTGATGTTATTAGCATGGATCAAATGAGATATATTAGAATCAGGGGAAAGTGCTAGAAGGAAGACAACCTAAACAAATGCTGACTGGGAACTGAAGAAAAGGTATGGTGTACTAAATAAGGTAATATGATATGAGAGAATTATGCAATTTTACATGTTGTAATATGACTTAAAATTAAAATATTCAGGATTTAAGATAATTATGCAAGTCAAAATAATTTAATATGAGTGTAACAAGAAAGATAATTTAATAGACGTATTCCTGAAATTACAGATATAGATTCATGAAGTCACAGGATTTCACAATACTAATAAATGTTGACTAGAGAAAAAAAGGGGAAAATGGAAAAATCATTGGATAGTGAAATGAAGGATCGCATAAACTCAAAAACACTAGAGGAAAAACAGCCAGAAAAAGAAGACTTGGATGACCAACAAAATAAACCCAAAAAGGAAAATGAAGATCTGAAGTCAATGATGGAGGACTTTTTAAGTCGTGTAAAAAAAAAGATGACTAGAATACTAAAAGAATTTAGAATAATAAAGAAAGGAGATGTGTGAACAGAGCAGCTATGGATAAAAGGATTGAAGAAGTAAAAGTGAAATATTGCAAGAAATGGTGAAATATTGCAAGAAATGGATGCAACATTTGAGATGTTAGAAAGGGAATATAACAAGCCAAATCAAAGCAGGGATGAGAGACCTTAAATAGATAGGATAGATAGGCAGTTTTCCAGGCCAGGACAAGAGGACACAAAACAAGAGACTTATATTAATGATAGAGAAAATATTGTGATTAAAAAGTGTACAAAGAGACAAGACAATTATATGAAGAGTAAGGAAGCAAGAGAGGCAGATGAAATTTCAGTTAAGACCATGGAGGGGAGAAATCAACAAATATCTCTGCAATCATTTTTTGAAGATCAAGATATTTGAGGGACAGGCAGGTGAAGCTCCTATTGAGCATATTAAGAGCTTGGAAAAATATTTCCACATTAACCCAATAGATGAGTTTAGTCAACTGGCATTTGCATATAATCACTTGCATGGAGAGGCTCAAGTATGGTCCACAAACCTTCCATGAATACAAAGATGTGGTCCTGAATAACTTTTGAAGTGCAGAGCATCAAGAAACAATCATGTATCAAGTCATGCAGGAGAAATACAAAAATAGTATGAATGAAAATTTACTCACAGTTTTTCCGCAGGCAAGTAGCAAGATTGTGGACTTTAAATGCATGCTACATATCAGAAAGGCAAATCATCAGGATAATCTTTTGAAATCTGCCATTTAGGATTGAACGAATGTTGTTGACAGCAGACTTATGCACTCTGCAACAGATGGCCAAATTATTAAACACTTTGGACATGAATCAGCAAAACAAACCTCCAGATAGGGTGAGAGAAATTGCTCTTATCAGTTCTGTGAGGTGGGACAGGGTTTGTCATTACCAAAAGGAATATAGGAAGGCAAAATCTCAAAGTCAGAGTCCTGAAATGGGCATTAAGTATAATGGAAATACATTCAAAAACCAAAGGAAAAATTACAAAAAAGGTAAAGAGTATAGACCAGTATCACCTAAGCCTGGGGAGAGTAAGAACAATGATGAAGGATAGGTAATAGTAGCTGTTGGTTGATCATTTCATTTGAGGGTAGCAAGTATAGATCTTTGGTTTCTGAGGCATGATATGTAGGAACTGGATTGTATCTGGTTTCCTGTGCACTGTGGAGTATTACAAAAGTTCAGTGGGTTGTCCAGAGATCTATATATGGTTTGGAATTCTATGGTTTTGTAATAGTATACATATTCTGCCATTCGTGTGTGTGTGTGGGGGGGGGGGTACTGTTTAGCTAGAAAAGGAAGATAATCTTTTCTCAGGGACCTTTGTAGCTTGTGATGCGAAAAGACCTGGTAAACCTTAAAAAAAAGTATGGGTGCATTTATGAAGGTTGTACATTTAATAAGTCTCTTCAAAAATGGAGAGATGTTCTTTGTGATCTATGTTGCAAAAAGATCCTGTAAGCCACAAAATATACAAGCAGGGATACATTTATTAGTTGTTTTGGTACTTGACATATATTGTTTTTCATAGAGTTTTGGATGAAGTATGAACCTTTGGGCCAAATGTTCTGGGTTATTGTTGTTGTATTTCAGGTGCGGGAGTATGATATATGTTTGGTGGGACATATTAGTGTTTGGGAGCCTGGGTGGGCATTTCTTCCCAGAAGATCCTATGGTGTCCAATCATATAAAAAAGAGAGAAAAACAGAAAGGAAAAATAGCAGTTAATTCAAATTCAGGATAAAAACATTAAAAGTTAATAATAGGTAAATAATTTAAATAGGACAAAAAAAGAATAATTATTCTCCTTTAATGATCTCATCATGGAGAAGGGGTATTATGCCAGACCACAGAATGTCTTTGCACAAGATGGCTGTAGCTACTGATTTTGCACAGCTAACTTTAGTCAACTCATTGAATAAACAATGACAGTTGGTCTATACTAGATTTCCATCTCCTTACATACATAACTAACACATATATTAGTTTATTTTGGAATAATTAAGCCATACTATAAATGTATATCCTTTGGATAAAATTTTTTATAAATTTATATAAAGAAATAAGAGAATTAACATTTGTTTCCATAGTGGAATATTTTATGTATTTAATTTTTGTGTGTATTTATTAGGATGTGTATCATATTTATTGTAATTTTTCCAACACATATATGTATGGAGATTTCTGTATATTTTTTTATTTTTATTATTTTCTTTTTTTATAGTTTTTTAAAATGTTTTTTAAACTATTTTTTGTGAAAAGAATGTTCCATTAAAAGGGTGGATTTAATCAAGCTTTGTCTTTCTATTTATATTTTTTGATGTAATCAGATATAGTAGTTTTAATTAATTGGTAAAATCGAATTCAAAGCATTTTATCTAAAAAATGTGGGTGGTCTATTACTCCAATATGAAGTTTGAAATTCCTAGAAAAAAATAGGAAAAAGATATATTTTTGTCTTCCATTGGTGCTCGAGAGGTCAGTGTGACTGCCTTGCACTTGCAGGTAGTTGCCCGGGTTCGTGTCCCGGCCGATGCTATGACACTTAAAAAAAGAGAGAGATTTTGAAACAAAATTTGTAAAAGAATGTACTTAAAATAAAATTATCTGATGCAATATCTCAAAAGGGGATGTAAGCAATTGCAACTTGTGGGAAGACTGAGGAATATATAATAACCTAACTGTGAGGTGGTAGGGGATTATTAGATGATTATTATTCTTTTGGCTCGTTATGCTGTTTGGTTGCTGAATATTTTTTTTAGTCCAAGAGGAAGTTTGATTGGAAATTTTCCTGTTATTCATGACATGACATATATTTTTGTTTATGGGACTTGGCAGTTGTGGAACAGATACAAACTTTTGTTGAATGTTTTTCTTCATGGTTAGCATAGATATTAATTAAAGCTACCAACCCTTATACGATTTTGGAAATCATCTAATCATATGCAGTTCGATGGTTAATCAAAAGAAAAAAAACATTTTGGATTGCCATTACAAAAATGATAAGAAATGAAGCACCCAGGGGTATAATTCTAGAATTACCAGAGATGAATTTCTAATAGTTAAAGTGGTAATGGAACCTTGATACGATAATTTTTGTCATACTATCATCAAATCACATTTAAGAAAAAAAGAAAAAATGAAGGTGTAAATACATTTCATGAAAAACAAGCTTACCATGTAAGTCACATGAATTGGTAATTTATATTAAGTTATCCAGTAAAGAAGCATTCCTAAAATGATAATCAAGTTTTATCTAATTGTCTGGAAAATTATGGAGTAGAAGAACCATAGCAGTGCACTCACCGATTCAGATCTTTAATCGCCAAGATGTGTGTTCTATAGATCCAGTCTATCCTGATTGAAGGACTCTACAAGTATGGAAAGGAGTTAAAGTCAATTTCATCATCCCTTCCCATGGTTTAATTGGTCTACTCAGAAGTTTAAACCTGGTGAGAATGCACAATAGAGATGAGTAAAACATAAAAAAAGATATTTATATTTTATTTATTTTATTGTTGTGTTATTAGATTTGATATAATAAATTTATAATTGTACTATATTTATTAGCATGTTATTAGATATGATCATATTTTTTTCTTTGTATATAATATTGTAAAATAATATTGCATATACATAGGTCTCACTTAAATCCACTAAGTGTAGGATTCACATTTTCTTGTTCTTTTTCCACATTTTGCCTTTATGTCTTATTTATTTTTAACCATGGTGGCAACACCTCATGTTGAGGGTCCTATGGCTGGCCTATATACATTTTTTAAACAAAAAAGGGAAATAAGTAGGATATAACTTTACATATCTAAATGTAAAGGTTTATATAATCCTAAAAGTTTATTTGAGCAATTGAGGAAAGTTCAAAGTGGTTAGACCTATGTATAAGTTTATAGTCATTATTTTGTTAGATTTGTGAAATTAAGCATTCATTGTTTTGTGCGGGAAGAAGGGAGTATAGAAACACCCATTAGTCACCATCTTTGACCATTTTATATTTTAAGGCAAAATAAGTTAACTTGCGTATAAGTTAGGAAATGATTTTTTTTTGTTTTGTTTTTAACCTAAACTTATATCTCAAATATAAAACCCAAATACTCCTGCGTGATTTATATTATGTGTAGAATAGCAAAATTTAAACTAGAAAGCCGTATAATGAATTTATGATTTAATCTTATATTATTTAAATGTACACATAGTGGAGGGAGATAGTTAAATAAATAGTATTATCTTACATTTCCTTTGCTTATTGTATGTTTTATTTTATAATAAAATGCAATCACCTATTTGTAATATAGGCTTACCACGGCTACAAAAAAAATTGTAGAAATACTTACCCCAAAGTACCTGAGATAGGGAATTATGAATGATCTAGTCATTAAGATAGTATATCGGGGAGTTGAATTATAATTTACCTTTCATCCAATTTTCCTTTATCAAATAAAACCATATCTCCAACAATGCTCAAAATACCTCTTTGCATATTCTCTCGGTAGATAGAGAAAGGGGAGAACTGTTTGACATTTTACTTTCTTTTATCATGTCAGGGATGGTGTGAAAAGATTGTCCAATTAGCACAATACTTTCAAAGGTATGTAATGAGTGAAAAATGTTTATGTGTAGACATATATATTGGGTGAAAGTATAAATAATTTAACAAGGAAGATTTTAATTTTATTTTAAATTAAATTTTTTTCTCTAATAATTCTTAAAGTAATACTCATTTGTATTTATTTCAGGGGTATTACCGAAGATTATTATCGATCTTCCAACTAAAATGTCTATGTCATTTAATGCTCATGACATATGTAGATATTTTTTTAAATGGATAAGGCAGTTGGGAGAATCAAACTGGTACAATATATATATTGAAACAGACAGATCGGAGAACCGATCGTCGTTTCAGGTGTTTTTATGTACGGTAATTCAAACTACTGTTCGCCCGCAGTGAGATTTTGTCTATTTTAATTTATAATAAAAATTAGTTATATATTCTATAGTTTATCAATCAATATGTAAAGATGCCGTATATAAATGTCGCAAACCATGAAATAATATTTGTGTGTGCGTGGTTTGCGAATTTGTAAATTAATTTAAAGTTTCAGTGCGGGCGTATTTGTTTTAAATTTTAGTTTTAAAATTGTATAAAGTCGTTTAAAAATACTGATCAAAAATCACATTCCTTTGATCAGTGTTTTTAATTAAAATCTAATTGCCCAAATGTACAGAGCAATTAAGTTGTATTCAAAATTAGTAAGGAATTTTTATATGTAATTATTATGTCAATTTAAAAATAGCGTATTAAATTAAAAGATTGCTAAAAACAGATAATTGATTGTTGGTCAAGCTTGATGGCTGGAGGCTAGAGAAAGTAGGCGGAGCCAAAAACAAAAACAAGTCGGAAAGGTCAGCAGTGGCAAATTCTAGAAAAAACTTAGATTCTAACTTTGGTCGTGTTTCAGAGAGGTAGTCTCGAGACAACACAGCAGTTGAGTATAATTCAAACATTTTTATTAAGAAGTTTACCAGTGAATCGCAATGTTGATGGGCTAAGTGCCAGGAGCTGGTCTCTGCCCCACCAATATGGATCCTCGTGCCGCTGTTTGATCATGTTTCATATACCTCAGAATTTCCAACTTCCAATCTCAAAATTAACTATGCCTTGCAAATAACTTTCAAAAATGCGCGCCTACATTCGTCACAAGCCAAGCAGGATGAAGAAAGAATAGTAACTGTGTTACACGAACTTTAACTTTCTTCCGTGCTTAATGTTATCAATCAAGTAAATCATATGTAAGTTTTTATACCATTTATAATGCTTTTGTTTAACCTGTCAGTAAATTTTCTTTTCTTTTAATCCTCCGCTCTAGTCTTTAGAAATCATTTATAAAATTGTAATTAATGGTAATAATATTTCAACTGAATGCATTTATATTTTCTTATGTTGCTTATTTCATAGACAAACAATGCCAATAGTAATATTTCCAACTCTGGGTAAACTAGTGTGTAATAATGATCAATTTAATTTAAAAGTAATTTCATGTTCTGAATTAAATATTCTTTCACATTCCGAGTTAGTAAATGTTAAGTCACTTTATTATTCTATGTTAAGTTGTTATAAAATTACAATCTAAGGTTCGATCTTAAAATATATATATAATGGTTTCAAAGTGTTACATTAATGTTATGTATAATATGAGAAATAATTCACTGAATAATTTGATACTATCGCTACCGCCTGTCAACCCGGAGGGTTAGAGTTTCAGAGTAAAATTAACTAATTATTGTTTTTCACCGTCAGTTTAAGTCCGCTACATTTTATTGGGATAAGGATCTCAGCCTGTGGCGTAGAAACAGACAAATAGTTTCCAGGTTTTATATAATTTCTTTTAAAAATCCGCTTCAAGTATTCGTCCTTCACTTCTGTGGCAATGCCTTCCCTTTGCTGAAGTTAGCGTCTCGCCGTACTACCATTGGGGAATGAAAGCAGTTTCTTTCCCGGTAATCTCTTGGGTCACCGGGGTTCGAAATGATCCCGGCTGGTCGTCGTGTCTCGGAGCTACTTGGGGGCATTAAGCCTTGTCAAAGTACAAGCCGCCGGGTATTCCGTTATGCACCGCAATTGATTACTGTAGGGCTCTTGAATCCAGGCAACCACCAGTTCATCTATCTTCCATGTTGTATTTATATAAAACCACCAGCACATCTATCCTTAATGTCGTCTTTATATAAAACCATCCTCCAACTGTTCGTCTACGTTCCGGCTCGAGCCTATTCAAATAAAATAAGTAAACAAAAATCTTTAGATAAATATTTTTTCCAATGCTCTAATACTGTGATTCTTTTAACCACCCGTCAATCCTTCAATCACACAGCTATTGGCATGAGTTTGTTCATTAAATAAAACGTTCACTAAAGACTAGTAGCCAAATACAAGAGGATTTATGAAGTCTTACCGTACTGTATAACACTATATTATATGCTGTCTATTGTTATTATATAACACTATATTTATGTGCTTTCTATTTGTCTTATTTAACACTATATTTATATGCTTTATATTTTGCTTATTAAACATTTTATTTAATCTAAATTTTTGTGTCCTCCACCTTATTACTCTCTAAGTCTATTTAGCCACTTACTGTCTGTATTGGCAACTTAAATATATACGTTACATGAATGACCGTCCCAGTATCTAGAGTCTAATAAACCTATATATCATTAACTGTAAGAATTTAGTCCATGTTCTAAGCTGAGCTAGAAAAGGGATAACCCCGTGCTGTTATAAAGTCATCATCGGTTAGTCATACCGGGGTTTGGGTTGGAATTCAGTTGGCGTTTTGGAATTTATTCTTAAACGTGGGCTGGGTTTGAACTCGGGTACTGTGTATGAGTAAGCGTGGTGGATTTATACCGGTACAATATATATATATATAATATATATATATATATTGTGCCATTACAATTTAGTCACTAGCTAAATTTATAGTAATGTGCATGTAGAAAAGGTAAATCAAAAATCATGATCACATTTTTATATAACCATAAAGGAAGTTGTAGGGCATCCAAGTTTAAACCCTACAAGGTCCAGTTTTAAAAACTTTAAACAGAGAGAGAGTGGGTCAACAATTATATGCTTTAGTTGTTTGTGTGTTAATAAATCTCAAAAAGAGCAGAACACACATTTAATATTTAAATTTTCTGTTAAAAAGCAAAGTTATAATGCATACGTATAGGCAGTGTATGTGTAAGCTATTTAATTGTTTTATATTTCAAATATTCAACATTTTAACTTTCTTTAAAACTAACCTATGCTTGATCAATTCTAATATCTTATTCTATGCTTCTATTTTTCTTTTCTATAATTGTAATTGGGATTTAAAAGTTACAGATTTAATTAAATAATATGGTTATAATTACTAAGCTAGCAATTATATTATTCAATGTTAGTTTATGAATGATTTGAAATAAGGAAGTATGTGTGTACATTACATACAGAAATTTACATTGATTAAATATTGAAAGAAAAGGAAGGATTAAATCTGTCAAATTATTTTTTTTGTACAATTTTATGTTAAAAGAGGAAATTTGTTTAATCCGATATCTATCTTTGTAGCAATTTTGTTTTTGTAAATGATTGTTTGGGTGGGAACTATAATTTTGAAATTGCCTTATCTTAAGATCTAAAAAAGGAAGCTCAAAAATTTGAAATGTTACCTAGATGTAAAAAAAAAGAAAGGAAATAAGGATTAAGTCTATTTTTTTTTTAAAACAAAAGTGTCTGGAAAAAGGATTAAACTTTTCAGTTGAAAAATAATTTAGTTGAAAATAAATTAGAGATCTAATTAAAATGAATTTGTCCAAAAATAGCAAGTGAAACTATCTCTGATTGGTTAAGTTAGCTAAAAATTGGATATAAAAAGCTGTCTGGAATTATTATTATTGTGATTATGATTCAGATTATTAGACTATTGAATTGAATGTTGAAAATATAAGAAATGGCTGGCTAGAAAAATTATATGCATGTCCCATCTTTTCCGGACCATCTGGGGAAGCTGCACATCACATAGGAAAGAAAAGATGTTGGGTCTAAAATAATATTCTACACCTTTCAACTGACCAGAGAAATAAGATGTTTTTAATAGAAGGAAGAAAGCATTCACCTGCATTTGATGAAAGATGAATTAATCTACTGATAAATATTAATCATCAAGTCCAATTCATTGTTCCAACAACTGATTTTAAACTCAAGAAATTTTATAAATGTGAAAACAACCGCTGTATTTCATCCACTAAAAGAATCATGCTTGACAGGAAGAGAAGAAAAATTAATATAATGATTTCCAAATTATCCACTAAAGCAAATAACCTCAATAGAGTCATCATCATCAAATAGTTATACACCTCAAGAAAGAGATTGTTCCCAGTAAAACGGAAATGGTAGCTGCAGAAATATAGACATTATACAAGACAAATTTGAACCCTTGGAAATTCTCCACAAACAAAAGATCGGTAATATGACTTTTTATATCTATTTTCTTTATGATATCAGAGTCTTAATAAACATTTTAGCAATAAAGTGGTATATTTTATTTAAAGAAGTTTTAAAGACTATTCAGATCGATTAATAACAAGAATGTCTTACTAATAATAACTTTGAGCTTCATAAATGATCTTGAATGTATCAAAATTATTTGTTTATTAATTTTACAGTTATGAAAAATATTAATGTGTAAAACAATTTTTTTTTATGGTATTATGATTTTAGTTTTAACTAATATATATTTATTATTTTGGGATAAAACATGCACATACATAGTAATATTTTATATGTGTATAATTGCGAGTGAATGTGAAATAATAGGTGGTGTTAAAATATTAAATTATTTTGTCTTGAGAAAGTATAGATTTCAGCGGTTGGAAGGGAGGGGGAGATAATAATTTAAAACTCGTTTCTAAAACTTGCTCTTTCAATTCTATTAACATTTTTTTAACATTCTACTTACATGTTAGATTTATAAAGTATGTGTGCTAATGAGCAGATATTTTTTTTTCTTGAAATACTTTTCTCATGGAGTGAAAATCATGATCAATGTGACATCCAACTTAATACAAAATACATTTGAAGGGAAAGGGGGAAGAACTCAAAATTAATCTGAGGATTGTTATAGAATCAATTATTATTATTATTATTATTATTATTATTATTATTATTATTATTATTATTATTATTATTATTATTATTATTATTATTATTATTATTCATGTCAATTTTCATGTTTATCTAGAAATTTTTATGTATATGTTAGAAATGCAGTAATAAATATTAGTTTGTTTTATTAAACGAGGTGTATATATTTCATTAAGTGTAGTCTTTGTTAAGTGTGATTATTCATCATCATCAATGGTTAAATATTAGTTGTTTAAGATATAAGTAAAAATGCTAAGCTTAATAATAATTATGAATTTCTTTATAAAAATTAGTTTTATGTTTAGGCTTAGTCCTAAAGCTGTAGTTGAAACCCTTGTCATTATCGTTATTATTATCATCATCATCATCATCATCAATGTTTTAATTAATGAGCTGTTTAACTGTTTAAAGGCCATAAATAAATGTCGATTTTATAATATTTAGTGATTTCTTAGTATTATTATAACCACATCCCATCATCTATTTCATGCAAGGATGAGTGAATTGCCATCCTAAATTAGTTATATATAATCTGAGCTAGTAAACTTATAAAAATATTGAAACACATTTGTTATGCTAAGATCTAAGAAATGATTTATGTCTAATATACTCCACTTTGGTTTATAGATGTTTTACTTTTACTTAAATATTAGTGCGTATAGTGATATGGCTCAAAAAGCAAAATCTCCCATTTTTATTAGAGACAAAGTACCAAGAAGGGATTCAAACCCTGTACATGTGAAAGGTTATTAGATATAACCGTGTCTAGATTCAGGTAATCTAGTGGCGCCCTGCTAGACCATATTCACTTAGTATTTGTTTAAATATGCACTTAACATCAAACCAAGAAATGAAAGTGGATAAGATTACTGTCCATATACCTGAGTTATATTTTATTGAATTACTAGTGTACTCACCTCACATGATTTCATATACCTGAGTTATAATACTTGTTATTAATAATTTGCTTATAATTCTTGATATTTGGACTCCTTTAAATATTTCTTTGAGTAACTTTAATTTTGTTACAATGGCGCCCAATGTGGGGCGTGATCTTTTACCATATACCTGAAAACGGGAGTCTATAGAATGATAGGAGATGTGTGGTTAAAAATAGAGAAATTTTTTAGTAAAATTTTTTTTTTCAGTAAATTTTTTTTTTTGTCTTACAAAATTTTCTTGGCCATACAGTTTTATTTTACATTTGTATATGATGGTGTTTAATATGATTTAATTTTTCATTGATGATGATAAAATGGGTACAGCCATAAAACAGCCTAGTTTTGTTTTATCAATTTGGAAAATAGAGATGAATATCACAACTTAAGACAAGGGTGAAATAAATAATAGATTTTTTTTGTGGAACATTAAAGTGATTTATTGCCAGATAGAATAGGCATAGTAATAGTGATGAATTATGGAATAGTAGTCTCATGTGTGTTTGGGGAGTTCATTTTGTAAAAAGTCTATGATTTTAGAGGTTTGATTGGATGGTTGATCGTTGGAATTTGGTTGGTTAGATTGCAGTTTTGATGATGAGTGGAGAGTTTTGTCATTGCCTTGAGAATGCTATGTATTTCGTGTAACTTATGAATGATCAAACCCATTCACTGCTCCAACCCAATTTATATGTTATCTTTATTTTATCATGAAGCAGTTAACAGCAGACCAGCCTATAAGTCTCCAAGAGAGAGAGCACGGCATAGTTTTCCAATCAAGTTTATATGTTTTTCTTATTTTATCATGAAGCAGTTAACAGTAGTCTTGCCATGATATCAGCCTATAAGTCTCCAAGAGAGAGAGCAAGGTTTCATTTTTTAGTCTATAATAAGCAGGGCATTCCTTGATACTTGCCACATAAGACTCCAAGAGAGAGAGCAAGGCATAGTTTATCTACTTTAGCCCCTAAGACTTAAAATACTGCATTCAATCAAGGGTTGTGGTAGTTAATAGTGATCAAATTGGGATGATCTTCTGAGTGCTCATGATGCATTGTGTGATTATAGTGCTGTGAATGAATTCTTTTATTTATCTCAAGATTGTGAACTGCTAGTCATTCTGTGGACTGTCAATATCTGTCAGATTTCTGGGAGAATATATGAATGTATAATTTGGGCTATTACAGACAGACATGTACTATATAGATTGTTGTTGTGTAGTTCATTAAATAAGGACATTAATTTTTTTTGTTGTATTTGTAATGCATAATAAGGTGAAAAGCAAATCAGTCAGTTAGTCAAAGATAGGTGTCAGACAAGGAGAGGATGGGTGGATTTTTGATGGTCAGGTAAAGTACAGATGGGATATATATTGAAATATATTAAAATTTTAATAAGATGAGTGAATGTGAAATGGAAATGATGAGGCAGTTACTTAAAAGTATAGAGAGTCTAAGAGAAGATAGTAAGCAAGGGATGGTAAATCTAGAACAAAAGATGGAGAAAAATATAGAAAGTTTAAGAGAAGATAGTAAGCAGCTCATAGAAAGTTTAAGAGAAGATAGGAAGCAGTTCATAGAAAGTTTAAGAGAAGATAGTAAGCAAGGGATGGTGAATTTGGAACAGAAGATGGAGAAAAATATAGAAAGTCTAAAAGAGGATACTAAGAGTTTAAAAGAAGATAATAAAAGTTTAAGAGAAGATAGTAAGCACGGTATAGAGAGTTTGAGAGAAGATCTCAAAGCAAAAATAGATAACTCTATTGAAAGCAACAACCAAATGATCATGACCTGGGAAACAGAGATCGAAGAACCTCATATAGAGAAAACTACTGAAGTATAATAGAAGATAGTCAGACCACTGATAATAGAGAAAATAATGTAAAGTTAGATACACTGATAGGGGATAAGTTCCAAGAAGTGGAAAGGCCGATAGTAGCCATAAAACCTAATATCTCAGTAAAAAGAATACATGAGGTAATGGACAGAGAGCAGATGGGGATAAATCATGAAGTGAAAAGAAGGAAAAGAGAGTTGGAGGAAAAACTACATACCCCAAATAAGGTGATTGAGTTAAGAGAGGCAACCGGGGAGATGAAACCAAATATTTTAGAAAGAGAACAAAAGTTTCAACAGTCTGTAGTTCTCAATCTATTAACAAACCACCATGTGTGGTTTCAAAAATCTGACTTCTTAAATAGATTGGAGATACCTTATATATGGTATAGAGAATCTATCTCTCTGAAAAATGTAAATGTCCAAATCTCTCTGAAAAATTTAAATACTATGAAAAAGTTAAAAATAAATTATGTCTGGTACAAAGAGTCAACCTTTCTAGAAAATTTAAAAATAAATTGTATATGGCCCAGAGAATCAATCTCTCTGGAAGATTTAAGGATGAATGATATCTGGTATAGAAAGTCAATCTCTCTGGAAAACTTCAAAGTGCCTTATATATGGTACAGGGAGTCAATCTTTCTAGAAAGTTTAAAAATAAAGTATGGATGGTATAGAGAGTCAATCTCTCTGAAAAACTTCAAGGCATGTTGCATATGGTACCAAGAGTCCATATTTCTAAATGGAGTTTGTCATAGGAGGTTATATAAAATAAATCCTCCGGATATGTTTTATAAATACCCAGTCAAGATGAAAATTGGAAATATTAAAAATGGACTGGATGTACATATGCAATTTTATGCAGACCGCAATATAATTTGAAAAGAAAAAAGCCATTCCAAATTACAAAGAAAATAGGAGATAATGCCTTTATGCTTGCTGCTCTTGATGGGAATAAGGGAACCTATAACGCTAGGAGTTTGATCCCTTATACTTCAGCAGAATAGCCTGGCAAAGATCTCCAAATAAGTTTTCTAATGAAAAATATGATATTTACCAGTAGATAAATTTTTTTTTTTTGATTATTAGTGTGTTTATTATTATTAGTGTATTTATTAGTTAGGATTTTTTTTTAAATATAGTTAAAACAAAAGTGCTGATGATTTTATCCGAAAGGGGGGAAAGTTGTACCATTACAATTTAGTCACTAGCTAAATTTATAGTAATGTGCATGTAGAAAAGGTAAACCAAAAATCATCATCACATTTTTATATAACCATAAAGAAAGTTGTAGGGCATCCAAGTTTAAACCCTACAAGGTCCAGTTCTAAAAACTTTAAACAGAGAGAGAGTGTGTCAACAATTATATGCTTTACTTTGTGTGTTAATAAATCTCAAAAAGAGCAGCACACACATTTAATATTTAAATTTTCTGTTAAAAAGCAAAGTTATAATGCATACATATAGGCAGTGTATGTGTAAGCTATTTAATTGTTTTATATTTCAAATATTCAACATTTTAACTTTCTTTAAAACTAACCTATGCTTGATCAATTCTAATATCTTATTCTATGCTTCTATTTTTCTTTTCTATAATTGTAATTGGGATTTAAAAGTTACAGATTTAATTAAATAATAGGGTTATAATTACTAAGCTAGCAATTATATTATTCAATGTCAGTTTATGAATGATTTAAAATAAGGAAGTATGTGTGTACATTACATACAGAAATTTACATTTATTAAATATTGAAAGAAAAGGAAGGATTAAATCTGTCAAATTATTTTTTTTGTACAATTTTATGTTAAAAGAGGAAATCTGTTTAATCCGATATCTATCTTTGTAGCAATTTTGTTTTTGTAAATGATTGTTTGGGTGGGAACTATAATTTTGAAATTGTCGTATCTTAAGATCTAAAAAAGGAAGCTCAAAAATTTGAAATGTTACCTAGATGTAAAAAAAAGAAAGGAAATAAGGATTAAGTCTATTTTTTTTAAAACAAAAGTGTCTGGAAAAAGGATTAAACTTTTCAGTTGAAAAATAATTTAGTTGAAAATAAATTAGAGATCTAATTAAAACGAATTTGTCCAAAAATAGCAAGTGATGCTATCTCTGATTGGTTAAGTTAGCTAAAAATTGAATATAAAAAGCTGTCTGGAATTATTATTATTGTGATTATGATTCAGATTATTAAACTATTGAATTGAATGTTGAAAATATAAGAAATGGCTGGCTAGAAAACTTATATGCATGTCCCATCCTTTCCGGGTCATCTGGGGAAGCTGCACATCACATAGGAAAGAAAAGATGTTGGGTCTAAAATAATAATCTACACCTTTCAACTGACCAGAGAAATAAGATGTTTATAATAGAAGGAAGAAAGCATTCACCTGCATTCGATGAAAGATGAATTAATCTACCGATAAATATTAATCATCAAGTCCAATTCATTGTTCCAACAACTGATTTTAAACTCAAGAAAATTTATAAATGTGAAAACAACCGCTGTATTTCATCCACTAAAAGAATCACGCTTGACAGGAAGAGAAGAAAAATTAATATAATGATTTCCAAATTATCCACTAAAGCAAATAACCTCAATAGAGTCATCATCATCAAATAGTTATACACCTCAAGAAAGAGATTGTTCCCAGTAAAACGGAAATGGTAGCTGCAGAAATATAGACATTATACAAGACAAGTTTGAACCCTTGGAAATTCGCCACAAACAAAAGATCGGTAATATGACTTTTTATATCTATTTTCTTTATGATATCAGAGTCTTAATAAACATTTTAGCAATAAAGTGGTATATTTTATTTAAAGAACTTTTAAAGACTATTCAGATCGATTAATAACAAGAATGTCTTACTAATAATAACTTTGAGCTTCATAAATGATCTTGAATGTATCAAAATTATTTGTTTATTAATTTTACAGTTATGAAAAATATTAATGTGTAAAACAATTTTTTTTATGGTATTATGATTTTAGTTTTAACTAATATATATTTATTATTTTGGGATAAAACATGCACATACATAGTAATATTTTATATGTGTATAATTGTGAGTGAATGTGAAATAATAGGTGGTGTTAAAATATTAAATTATTTTGTCTTGAGAAAGTATAGATTTCAGCGCTTGGAAGGGAGGGAGAGATAATAATTTAAAACTTGTTTCTAAAACTTGCTCTTTCAATTCTATTAACATTTTTTTTAACATTCTACTTACATGTTAGATTTATAAAGTATGTGTGCTAATGAGGAGATAATTTTTTTTTTCTTGAAATACTTTTCTCATGGAGTGAAAATCATGGTCAATGTGACATCCAACTTAATACAAAATACATTTGAAGGGAAAGGGGGAAGAACTCAAAATTAATCTGAGGATTGTTATATAATCAATTATTATTATTATTATTATTCATGTCAATTTTCATGTTTATCTAGAAATTTTTATGTATATGTTAGAAATGCAGTAATAAATATTAGTTTGTTTTATTAAACAAGGCGTATATATTTCATTAAGTGTAGTCTTTGTTAAGTGTGATTATTCATCATCATCAATGGTTAAATATTAGTTGTTTAAGATATAAGTAAAAATGCTAAGATTAACAATAATTATGAATTTCTTTATAAAAATTAGTTTTATGTTTAGGCTTAGTCCTAAAGCTGTAGTTGAAACCCTTGTCATTATCATTATTATTATCATCATTGTCATCAACATTTTAATTAATGAGCTGTTTAACTGTTTAAAGGCCATAAATAAATGTCGATTTTATAATATTTAGTGATTTCTTAGTATTATTATAACCACATCCCGTCATCTATTGCATGCAAGGATGAGTGAATTGCCATCCTAAATTAGTTATATATAATCTGAGCTAGTAAACTTATAAAAATATTGAAACACATTTGTTATGCTAAGATCTAAGAAATGATTTATGTCTAATATACTCCACTTTGGTTTATAGATGTTTTACTTTTACCTAAATATTAGTGCGTATAGTGATATGGCTCAAAAAGCAAAATCTCCCATTTTTATTAGAGATAAAGTACCAAGAAGGGAGTCAAACCCGGTACATGTGAAAGGTTATTAGATATAACCGTGTCTAGATTCAGATAATCTAGTGGCGCCCTGCTAGACCATATTCACTTAGTATTTGTTTAAACATGCACTTAACATCAAACCAAGAAATGAAAGTGGATAAGATTACTGTCCGTATACCTGAGTTATATTTTATTGAATTACTAGTGTACTCACCTCACGTGATTTCATATACCTGAGTTATAATACTTGTTATTAATAATTTGCTTATAATTCTTGATATTTGGACTCCTTTAAATATTTCTTTGAGTAACTTTAATTTTGTTACTATATATATATATATATATATATATATATATATATATATATATGTATACTAATTAATAAATATATATATTGTAACCTAGTGTTATTGACACTTGGTTTATTTGGCATTGTTTCCACAGGAAAACAATGCTATCCTTTTTTAGAAAATAAAAAGATAAAATAATAATAATATTAAGTGATTAATAAAGTATGCTATTTACTCACTTTAACGTGTTTTAAGCAAATAACTAATAAATTTAGTAATCCAATGTCATTTTGAAGAAGAGCATGAATAATTTAATTAAAATATTAACAATAAGAGCAATTTAATATAGTATAAAAGCACATATTATAAACAGTAATTGATTTTGGATGGGTAGAGGGAGAGTAGATGAATGTCTTATCATAAAGCACAATAACTTCTGGTAATTTTTAAATTATTTTAGATAATAATGTAGACAGAATTCTACATCACTAATAAACATTGTTAATTAAGTATATTTATTATTTTTCATTATTTGTCAAATTACTTTGTAATTCATTTAAATCATACGGAAAAATATATGACTGTAATAAGTTTTTTTTTCCTTTTCTTTTGTTTATGTATAATTAAATGATTATTTTTCTGTAAGAGGTCGCTAAAACAAGACCGCCAAAATTTGAAGAAAGTTTAGTCTGACTTTAGTTTTACAAGGAGGAAGCAGTACTGAAATTCGGTAACAAATTTTTTATTATTTTTTATTGCAGAAATAAATATAAGTCCAGTAAATTTTTAATAATATCATGCGTGGCTAATCCTATTTGATAAGATATTCTGTTTTCTGTGGCCATCTACCTATTTAAAGCTTTTTATACGCAAAAATATACTATCTTATGCTAAAGTTCAAAATGACCGTATTAACTACAGCAATCACTGAAAATGTCATTATGTTTAAAATAAGTAATATAAGTAATTTCCAGGAAATAATCAATTATTTGTTAACTTTACCTTATTTAATAATCTTTTCGTGGTATAAAAGAAAAATTATAATTAAAAGACATATTATAAAAGCCAAGGAAAGTTAACTAGAAAATTTCGCGCTCTTTCTAAAAGAAATTGTCTGCTTTGAAAATAATGTAAGTTCCCCACGTTAAAATATGTTTTATTCACTGAAAATTATCTAAAAATAATATTAATGATCAAGGATATTTACTTATGCACCTGTATATTTTTTAAAAAGAAAATATAAATTTTCTCAAGGCAAATATCAGAAAATTTGTATGTGTGCATTTTACGGAGAATTCCTTATTAAAGACAAATTACAATTCCTAGAGTAGGAATAAAAACTACAAACATTAGTGACTTAATTATAACCATAATATAATATGTTATATTATACATCAACTGGAGTCGTTAAAACTTTATATCCACGTAAGTCAGCTGCAGTCCTTATAATAATAGTATTTTGGAAAATTCGCGCATTAGTTTTATTCCTAAGCCAGCTAGCTAAAAATGATACGTATCGCCAATAGTAAAAAGAAAAGAATTGTATATGTGATCGTCTATCGTCAAATATTCGTCATGTTAAAATATGTATTGTTTTCTTGGATCCCAAAATTATATCAGTTAATTCAAGGAAGAGTTAACATCCAACGCTGCTATGTTTTCTTTGCCTAATTTATTAATTGCACCAGAATGGAGGCAACTTTTATATAAATGAAATAATAAAATGTGTTTCTTATTTTAAATTTGCTTCGTGAACTACGAATGGATCAAGTTCTTCATCTAGATAAATTGCCCAACGGAAAAACATTTTTCTAGTGAGATAATAAGCACTTGTTAAGTAATGATTTTTTTTTTACTAATTTGTAAAATTATGTGTATTTTTTTATATCAACAGGTGAAAGGCTGTATAGTCAAGTAATATTTAAATGACCTTGTAATCATAAAGGTATGTTTTCATGTAATTATTCTAGGTTAAATTTATATTTGACATGAAAAAAAAATTTTTTTTTTATAAAATGTGTTTACTTATGATATGCAATTATGGGTATAAATTTATATGTTAGATGCGTAAAAGTAGAAAAATTTAGATACTTAATAGGTAAAATATCTAGTTAAAATTATCAGAAGTAATTAAAGAGAAGTGCTATACAGGATATTACTTATTTAAAGTTTGAAACAAATTTATACTATGTTAATTGAGGAACTTATTCCCAATTATTCTTTATTAACGCATTCACTTAATTTAGTTCAAGATACTATACTACCAATTACTTGTTGAATGTTTCTTTGGCAAAGGTGAAAATTATTATGGTTTATTCTGTGTTATCCATTGATTTCAGACGTTGATCTAAGTATACCCCGGAACATAAATTTAGTGTAATTAGTGTATTTGCTTGTCTTGCCCCGATATAGCATTGGTATATGCTTAAGATTCGCATAAGTAATAATTGTAATGTCTTTATTTTGTGGGATGGAAAATGATCTCCCCAAAAGCTTTATTTTCCATGAGGGGAATAGATAAATCTAGTATTCGGGTATGTTTATAACCCAAGTGATCGCTTCTCAGAGTTAGGACGATCAGTAATTTATATCGTATTTAGTGTATTTCATTCGTTAAAATCCCAGGAGAGGATTATATTTGGTGTGCGTTCCTATTATGCCCAAGTAAGAGGCAAGGACCCACCAAACTATTTTAATGTAGTAGTTAACTCTACAGACCTTCAGTGTTATTCCATATTCCTCATGAGAAAATAGAGATAATTCCACCACGGAAGGTGTTGAATATTGTGTTTTGTTTAGAAAGTTATGGCAAGATAACGGGTATATTGGAGGTTAATTCCTCACGATCCATTTAGTATAAATAGCGTGCTAGTATATATGATCAATGTCTGGATTGTGCGGCGGAATAGTGCTGGTAATCCACACGTAAGTCAATGGAGAGAGTAAGTTTAAAATTGCGTGATTTAGAAATTTTTATTTGCCAATGGAGGGTTCAAATACTAGGTTTAATTCGGGTTAATGATTAAGTAGCACTCACAATATAACTTATACTGAGAAAAGCAGTGTGTATAACAACTTCAGTTGTTATTAAGGTAAATATTAAAATAATAAGTGTAACTTCTGATAAATAACCCATAAATTATAATAAGTTATCTAAATAAAAACTATCATTTAATTAAATGATATGATAATAAAAATCGTTTGTACGTATTGCCTAGAATCAAATTGTTTTTGTTTTAAAACAGATCTATAGTCAATAAAGTTAAGTAACCGTTCATATAAGATACACTAAACGGATGAGTTGATGTATCGATAATAATATTTATTTTGTTATATTCAATTTGCATAAATGTAAAAAGAAGATGAAGAAGTAGTTCGAATCCAGGTCTAAAAGTATAGACGAATTACTGTTAGTTATATTTTGTTTTATCCATATGGGATCGAATAAATTGTATATGTTTGTTTATTATGTTAATCATAAAGGATAGTTTTGTTAAACTGTAATAATAAATCATAATCTTGTTAAAATTTAATAATAAATTATAGTCTTGTTACAAGTTGTTTTGAGTCATTTTTCTTGTGTGCTAAATAAAAGTGTATTTGCATAATACTTGCAATACTTTTCTTGAGTCCGAAATCATTTATGAAATCTTAAATTCAATACACCAGATAGACAATTGTAAGCAGATCAGAATATTTCAGTATAGTTTAATTTAATAAGAATTATTTATGGAATTGAAAACTTCAGACCAAGATATTTTATTTTATATGTGTGTAAAACCACTTTATTCCCAAACTAGTAGGTTTTGGTTGCACATTGTTCCATACACATTTAAGTGAAGTGTCTAAGTAATAAATCTTAGTTAAATTATTGTGTTGTCATGGATAATGGAAGGACACAAAAGCACCCTTGTCTTTTCATCATTCCGACTGAGATTCTGGATAAAATGGCTGTATTATTCAAAATTATGCGTTGTTATTGAATATGGTTATCATCTCGTTAAATATTATAATAGTTGATATGTGGATGAAGACACCTGGAATTTAAATAAGGTAAATGTTTCCTATAGCCGACCAGAATGTCAGTCATATGCGACAACACAATACTGCCGAGCATTTTTATTAAATATAACAGAGAACCCTGAGATTAGTGTCATTATTATAAGTGCTCTTAAATTAAGAATTGATTCATTATGATCAATATTACAAGCGTGGCATGGCTTAAGAGATTGAAACTTCTAATTGTATAATAATAAAATATTGAGAGCATATTGGCAAATTAATGAATGTTTTGTTTTAGTCAGTAATATTAACAATGACATGAAATCATCATCATCATTGTCGAACAGTGCAAGTACTTACAGCTCAGAGAATGTGTTTTGGATAGAGAAAGAATGTTAGTTTATTCTAAATTTTCTTTTTAAATTTATTTTATTAATGATAATTTTTTTTAATTCTATCTCTGTCTGAACTGCATATCGCTGTAGCTGAATTATTATAACTAACCAAACGTCGAGCTATATTAGGTAATATAGGGTTTGCTACCCGAATCATAGACGGAAGCGTTTAGGCTTTCCGAATTCTCTTTATTGAATTCGCTCATTTATTTTAATAGAAGTCTTCTTTAGATAGGTTAGAAATGGCGCGATTAGGATTTCCGAATTCTCTTTAATTGAATAGAATTAGGCTTTCCGAATGATTTAATAGAAATGAAGTCTTCTTTTACTAGGTTAGAATATATATATATCTTAGTTTAAAAAATATTCTGATTTCTTATCATTACCATTAAACACTAAAAAATATTCATCCACAAATCTCCCATAAAATATAGGTTTGTATTTTGTTCCACTAAAAAATCTTTGTTCAAAATAATTCATATATAATGTTTTTATGTGAGATATGTTGATGATTATTGTCTAGTGGATAATGGTAATGATAGAAAATCAGAATATTTTTTTTAAAATATATTAATTTAATTGATGAAAATATTAAATTTACAATAGAAAAAGAAATAAATAATTCAATTAATTTTATGGAGATTAAAATTTAAAAGATCTTAAAGAATTATAGGTTAAATATTGAGACAAGTATATTTAGGAAGAGTATTTTTATGGGTTATTAAGTAATTGGAAATCAGATATAGAATATATACATAAGATAAATATTGTTAATAATAGGATAATTATGGGAATTGATTTATGTTCAGAGGGAAGGTTATTTAAGAAAGAAATGGGTAAGATAAAAGAAGAGGCAATGAAAAATGATTATCCAATTAAAATTATTCATAAATTATGTGGAAAGAAAAATATTGAAAAAATAAAAATAATATTGGATAAAAATAAAAAGGAATTTATATATTGTAATTATAATGTTTAAAAAATATTTTTTAAGATTAAAAAGATTAAGAATGTAATTTATTGTTGAAACCAGTATATAAAAAGAAGTTTAATTTAAGTAAAGTGATAAAGAAAACAAAAAATAGGAATGTTGAAAATATGAATGGTATTTATAGAATTGAGTGTTTAGATTGCAAAAAAAAAGATAATAGGAATATGTCATATATAGCAACAAAGAATAAATTAGGGACAAGGTTGAAACAACATGTAAATGATAAAAATTCAAATATTAACATACATAGCAAGGAATTTGAACATATAAATTTAAGATAAGAATGATGGAAAAAATAAGATTATATAAAGAGAGAATGGTAAAGGAGAGATTATATATAAAAAGAAATAAACCTATCCTGAATAGAATAAATTATGTAAATGATATATTTTAAGTAAAGAATAAATTTGAAAGTAAAAATATTGTTTTTAAAGCAATTATTAAGGAATTATAAAAAGGAAAGGAAAAAATATTTGTGGTTTATTAAAAAGAGATGCAAAGATAAAAAAAATTGTTTGAACAGTAAAGAAGTAAGTGTATATGTAAAAAAGGTGTATTGATAAATAAAAGGAAAATGTTATTGTTTTTTTATAATAAGAATAGATGCATTTTTATATTTTTATTTTGTATATCCTTGAAAATGACTACAAATAAAGTGGTCAAAACATAAGTGGTGATGGAAAAAAATAAAGATTTGGAAAGAAAGAAAAGTGTATATTTTTGATTGGATTTAGTGGAAAACAACATTATATTTTACAAGTCATATATATTTGAAATAAAAAAGGAGGTATGTGCTGGTGTTAAAAAGGATTTAATGGCAGTGAGAATAAGTAAAATATATTTTTGCAAAATTTATTAGTTTCTTTTAAATTTAAACACTTTTAACAAACCTATTACATTATTTATTATAATTTTGAAAATGCCATTTAATAAATTATTCTAACATTTTAATAAGTCTGTTATTATTACATTTAATACTTTTTTAAACTTATCAACTGCTATATTTAGCAATCATCACAACATCACTCCCAACCATGTTAAAAAACTCATGGCTGACGATGAAGTCAATATGACATTATTATTTTCAAATTCTCTAACTTTTAAACAAAAGAACAGAAATAAAAGGTGATTTTACTTATTAATTATCTCTTATTCACATGGCTTCAAACTTCTGGCATTACATGCACTTTTTATGTCATCTTTATTTTTTAGCCTTTGTTTATTTAGAATTTCATATGGGCAATCATACAAGGAACAAAATTTTTGTTTACATTTATCTAGGGCTTTTTGACTCTTGATATCCTTATGAAAATACGATCAACAACATTGAATTTAAAAAAGTTTACTGTTGCTTTGAGTCTACCACTGTTTATCAATTTTCCTTATATTACTTTTAGCCTTATGTCCTTTGACATAACAGTCAGTGGTATTTTTTTTAATATTGGCTCATGCTTTCCATAATAAATCTTAGAGTAGTAAAATCTGTAGATGGGTACAGTCCAATTCATATAATTAACAACCATATTTGTTTCATTCATTCTCAATGCTTCTTGGTGCAAATGTCAATTGAGTTCTCACATATCTTTCTTGCAATGATCTAATTGAGGGTTATGCATTGAAATTATTATCTGCTTAACTATTATTTGTTCTACCTACATTCTTCACTCACCTGATGTGAATGAAATACCATTTAAAATACTTTTGAATTTTTCAACAAAAGGAATTTGATCTCACACAATTCTAATAGTTGTTTTAGCATCCACCTTTCTGATGTATATGCAGGGACATATTTGGAAAATACATCATAAACATAAATTCAGTCAGATTAAATGACTTTACTCTGATATAAATATATCCCACTTTTAATATTTACTTATATTCATCTGTTTGTATAGAAATAGATTATATTGATTGCAAATAAATTTTGTTTTTATTCATATTAATTTTAATCTATTTGTCCATTTTCTTGCTTTCATATCAAACCACCCATGTGAGAAAAGTATATGTTTAGATAAGCAGTTGAGAGTCTTATTACATTCTTATAATGATATTGCCTGGAAGGCTCCTAAAGACAATTTTTTAGCAATGAAAATGGTCCTTAGTGATAATTTTCCTATAAAAATGCTTTTATATGCACCAGCTTGTTACTTTACCTTCTATCACTGTGATATAAGATGGTCAAATATAATTGACTAGCGGTTTGATCATCATCATCTAAGTCAATATGATATAACCAAATAAGTTGTGGTATATATATTTATATATATATATATAATGTGTAACGGTCAGAAAACATGTGACTCGTAAACATAGTGCAGAATTCGACCACCATACAGAACAGCAGCACCATCGAGTAGCGAAGCCACCCATGGTTCCGAGTTCGAACATAGTTTATCGGTTCCACAATACAATCCACGAAACAATGCATCTGATGCGACATTAGTAAATATTTCCTTAGGCTCGGTGGTCAGGAATATGCAAGAGACTCATGATTTTCTCGAGTTAGCCAATAACCAAACTAATATTAATTAAACATTCATATTTACATAATCGAGGAAATATTATATAGAATGGGTATCGAATAAATGAAACGTAACTGCAGACATATAGTTTGAAATTATTTATTAATACATTTTAATAAAACATTGACTAATAATATTTTAGGGATTGAAAGCTTCAGTAGTGGAATTTGTGACATGATTATATATTAAAGAGTACATTTATTTATTTAGACATTATTTATATTAATGATTTCAGTAGCGGTATTTCCGATACTGTAATGTTTACAAAAGGAATACATTTATTTGGAGGCGTAATCTAGCTACCTAAAATTCTCGAGTAAGTATTTCTAATGCATGCCTTGGGGAATTTATACCTTTGCAATGCAAGAGTCTAAAGTATAGGTTATAAGAGTAACGGCAGACATATGGTTATTTTATTAAAATATTTATTTATAACTAAGGGCAAACATTTATTTGAGAGTGAATTACGAAGATAATGCAGAGGCGGAGTGATATATAGAATAATAGAATTGAGCAAAGGAACACGTGGTATGCTTTAGAAAGGCGATATGGAATGGCAGTATATCGAAACTGCAATGCCGCGAATGGGTTTATAAGAATATCAGACTGGTCTCTGCCTCGGTCCGACGAAGTAAGGTGTCACATAAGCATAACCAGGGACAAGCGGTACATGGTGCAATTTGCCGGCTGGCTGCATGACATTGTCAAATCCTACGGGAGCACCCATTATGCCCGCTTGTGTAGGACGACTGGGGTTAATTTCAACCCTGAAGAATCCGGAAATTTCACGGCGGAATGGGTCATCGCATCTCTAAAACGTAACACATGTATACTGATAATTGATTATGATGAGATTTAAATAGATTTCTAATTCGGCTCTACATTATCAACATTTACTAAAGAACGTTGGTGACTCTCAAAGAAATGTAATTTTCTGGAATTATTCACTGATTATTTAATAAATACAAAACATATATAACTTGGGAATTATTATAACTAATACATCAGCCATTTGCGAAGTAGTAGACCCCTGCATTACAATAAATGAAGCATTGAATGCGTGTCGATTTATATGAAAGTTAAGTTATTAAAGAAAGTAAATATTAATGAAAATTTGACACGCATTCATTGTTTTAAGCGATCATAGATTTAAACTTTGAAAATTGAAATAATTATAAGCATGCAATAATTAAATAATAACTATAGATAGAAATGTAGATTATAGAAATACGCACCCAAAAAAGACAGAGTGAGGTAAGCTAGATTATTAGAGAAATTAACATATTAAATTAATTATTCAGTTTTAGTTATACATATGGTAGTTTTACATTTTATAATTTAGATAAGTAGTATGAAGAAGAGCTATAGCATATTATTAGAGTACTCTAGAGTTTGAACACAGACAGGTACCTGTTTTATAAGAAGTTTTCTGATTCCATTAGTTTAGCAGCAAAAAGTCCACGAGTGGCAAGTTTTTCTTGTATTTAGATATTCATTTAATTTCATGGCAGCAGCAGCTTTCTCATTCATTTCAGGCAGCAGATCTTCATGGTGAATTTATGACGGGCAATGAAAGTTCAGCATCCGATAGGCCATCTCCCAATGGAGAATAATCTAGGTGCTTTACTTGGTCATACCTTGGCAGGAACAAATTATTTTTATTATTTTTGGAGACTCTCAGTGATCGAGAGCAAAGCTAAAGTTTAAGTGAATGTCTCCAGCAAGTCTAAGATGGCCTCTTTTTTTATCTTGATCTTTCACATTTTTGTTGAGATATTTTTAGGTTCTACTTAATCTGCCCTGAGGATAATCAATGCATTTAGTTGGTTTTTTTTTTTAATTAAAGAAAGCTGCCGTTCTATTGTTTACATTTTACATTTACTAATTAATTTTGGGGAATTTTTCTTTAATTAATCTATTATCTATCACTGACCGATGCTTTTAAATTTCAAAAACAAAAAGGGAACATAAGATTATTTTAACTTTTAATTAAATATTACATCAGATATTTTTAGAATTATTATTAAATGAAATTTAAACAAAGCAATAAATACGAACTTTATAATCCAAAATAAATGATTAAAATTATACAAAATTATATAACTAAAAGAAATCTAAATTATATTATTTTATCCCTATTTATTGCGTTTAATTTGAGATCGAAATGTGTGCATGTTTATGCTGAATTCTACATATATTTATACATTTTTAATATTGTTACACACACAATTCGATATCAAAAAGTTTAAATTTGGGCGGGATAGACCGGTCAGTGAGAGACGACAGAAAAAGGTGAAACTTAAGATTCGAATACGAATCTTACTGTTTCAAATGGATATATATTTATGATTATGGGAACATGGAATTTGTTATATTTATGGTGCTGCAATGTGTTGGCTTGATATATTATCATGGAAATATGATATAATATATTCACAAGCCTTTCCAGTAAGTTCACAAAAAAAGAATTAAGAAATAATTAAAAATAATATTCAATAGACTTATTGATTAATCAGTGGTGAGAATTTCAGCAGTTGTTTTATCGTTTAGCTCTCATAAAAGTTTGATCATTTTTGTGTTGTTCTTTTTAATCTATAAACATTGGATTGTTAGCTATATTGATATATCTAATTAGAAAAATCACAAGAGTGTTGAAAAAAACTTTCAAATTTAGTTTATCTATAGTTATATTGGATATACACTCTAATGTCATATCATTAGGTCTTTATATGTTGGATTAACATTGATGTGAGAAACAGCATTATTTTCAGTGTGTTAAAATGTTTCTGCAAAGTCTGATTTGTAAATTGTTCTTACGATATTTGCATTTGATAACTAAATAAATATTATTTTACAATCTGAATACTGTATATTTAATAGCTGTAATTTATTTACACTATCAAAATTCTTAGAATTCGCATTGCAATTGTTATTTGAAACTGTGAAGCTTATTTGCCTTTGTCATGTGATTTATATTTTTATTTTTCTTCGTTTTACTTTTTTTCCTTCTGCCCAATATTCTTGTTGGGTTTTTTTTTCAATTAAACATATATGTATTGGTACATGGATGGTCTGCTAGTTTTAGTCATTTATTTTTTCACTTTCTCTAAGCATTAATTTGTTTTTTAATCAATTTTTTGATGGAGCAACTAATTTTATTAATATACATTCTTCCACACACTCATAACATGTGAATGTGGAAAAAACATATATCAGTACAACCAGCCATTCCATCAAAAAAAAGTTAATAAAAAAATAGCAGACTATACATGTACCAGTGAACATACATTTAAAATTGGGTCTGGAAGACACAAGATTATTGGACAGAAATAAACAAATAAAAATAAAATGCTACTCATTAAATTTATCCTTAAAAAGAAAAAATGAAAAAATTAGAAGAACCCTTCTAATTATAGAAACTTTCTATTAGTTGATTCCTTTGACAAAGTGGTCTAATTGGTTAAAATTGCTATTTGAACTTAAAAGTCAATTCATATTACAGTTGTCATTTATTTGACTAGAGATACCTAATGAGTAGAAAAAGTAAACCACTCAAAGTGTTGCATTTTTTACTAAGCTTTGTGTTATTATTAACAATTGGAATATATTTTAAAATTATAAATAACATTTGATATTTTCTAAAAAACATATTTTTTTAAAACCTTTAACAACATTAGTAGATAATTTAAATAATCCAGCTTATAACTACAAATAAAATTCCATCATCACAAACCTTCAGAAAAACATTACCATATTAAATAAACACATATCAATAATTCTGACAACAGATAGATAGTTTTAACAAGAATTTGCAATCTAGTATATAAATTTTTTTGACTGGATTCATTTCTTTTTTTTTACTAATTGTTAGAAGACAATGTATCTTTTAGACTTTCACTTCATTTGATGACTTTTACCTCTCATTAAACTAAACAGTCAACTGACTTTAAAATGATTTAAATTTTGTATGTATTCTCAGATTTACAACATTTATAGAAAAAAGACAAGATAATTATCAGATGTATGTTTACTTGTTTATAAATAATTATGAACATATATTATTTTTTTAAAATAACAGATTATCTAATTAAAGTTAATATGTATTAATTAACTTTAAGATTTAAAAAAGATATTGTTTAACAAAAATACATTTATAAAATTAATTAAGTAGATTAAAATATAACTAGTTTAAGTTTAACCATTTTGGTGCAGAAATAAAGTAGCTGTCTCTGAAATTCAAGACTTATGGATCATAGCAGTTAATGCTGTTACTTCTGGAACTTGGATTTTCTTATAAATTTCCTTAGAGGTAAATCATTTAATTATTGTTGCCCTGCATAATTTAGTACAATGGTGAATTCTAGAGTTGATGGTCCACAGACACCTAATACCAATTGACATTTTCAGTGCTTGAACTTCTTATGAACTTCCAAGCTATAATTAATCATAGAATTATTATAATAAAAATGGAATCAGTTTATTTGGTATAAGAAAATATATAAAATCATATATTTACAAATTCAAAAAAAAAAATTAGCATTTGAAAATTTCTTGCATATTATTATATATAATAAAATCATTTAGCTTAATTATTATCATTAATCAATGATGATAGTGATCAAATTTATATATATATATATATATATATATATATATATTGTAACCAGTTGGATTACATAGCACACACTAATATAGTGTGTGTATAAATATGCATAAAAATTTGAAAGGAAAGGTAGAAATAAACACAGACAAAAATTATAGTAGAAATTTTCTACATTCATTGAAATAGAAATAAATAAATAAATAATAACTCTGATTTAAAATATTGTTTTATAAATTAAACTTTAAAAGGTCTGACTAAATATAAATATTGTATTCTTCTTCTTCTTTTTCTTCTTCTTCTTCTTCCTATTATTATTATTATTATTATTATTATTATTATTATTATTATTATTATTATTATTATTATTATTATTATTATTATTATTATTATTATTATTATTATTATTATTATTATTATTATTATTATTATTATTATTATTATTATTATTATTATTATTATTATTATTATTATTATTATTATTATTATTATTATTATTATTATTATTATTATTATTATTATTATTTTGAGATTTAAAAACAAGTATTGTATTTTTGAAATTTTAATTAATTAAACAAAATTTCTATCAGAAATCTCCTAAGTGAAAACATGCATATCACACTTTAATAAAAATTTCAAGCTTGTTTTCAAAGGGATTAGAGAGATAAAAATAAAAACTCTGTTTTCAATCAAGAGTGTTGTTATCACCTCAGATGATTTTATTACTAATAAAAATATCAGTCAGTCTGGAGAGAGATTTTTCAAGAGAACAGTCTGGATAGTGATTTTTGAAGAGAACAGTTCTGCTTGCAGTTTTGTAAAAGTGGATCAGAAAAGTTTTTAATATTTTAAGCAGTGGCCAACTGAAAAGTCTGGATTGTAGTTTTTTGTAAGAGCTGAACAGAACAGTCTTGCTACTAAATTTTTTTGAGTAAGTGGCAGCAATTAGCTGATGAAAATAGACAGCTGCAGTATGTTATTGGCTGTAGCAGAGAGTTGGCAGAATAGCTACCATGAACTAATGTAGCTGAAGGCAGGAGCTGCTACTATTTTCCTTCACAGAAGTTTTGATTTATTTAAAGCTGGATCACTTCTGAATCAATAGTCTGAAAACAAAATGAGGGCAAAATAGCTAGCAGAGTTATACAAAGCTCCTATGAAGATCTAAGAACAGTCCAGTAGCTGCCTTATAGTTTACTGCAAAGTTTTGATTCATGAAACCAGGGTCACTTCAAATGGATCAACTATTTGCTTAAATATGTTCTAGAAGACAGCTTGACATTGCTTGGACTACAAAAGGAATCTCATGGTATGCCAACAAATTACCTGAATTATAAACTTTTACCTGATGATGACAACAAACCTGGATTATATTTTTCTGATGGACCAAAAAACCAGCTTGTTCAAGAGAAACTGTCAGTTGATGAAGAATAAATTATACATATGCTATTTCAGCTATATGCAGAGAAGCACAGATAAATGTAGATATAGCTGGTGAGTTATTTTAAAATAATTCATTTAAAAATAGACATATATAGAACAATATTATTTAAGTCGGTTAAAAATCTATATTTAAAAGAATATAAAGTAATTTTGCTTGAATTATAATTAAGAATCAAAAATAATTCATTGACCATTGTGTTTTAGACGATGAAAGAATTAAACAACCTGATTCTATATACTTTCAATATTGAATTAATTATGAAAAATATAATATTATTGTAAAAAGTTGAAATAGATAAAAGTCAGTGTGTGTATATACATGCACACTCGTATATGTAAAAATTTTAATCATTTATTGTATAACCATTTAAATATGTCTATTTCTCAAATGTACTGCACTCTGTGTGCATATTTATATATATCAAAACCCATTTAGGTAAAATTTGATATCATTTATTATTTTGAAAAAAGTGAATTTGTGTTAATATATTAGTTGTATATTAGAAATCGCACATTTGTGTGCACATATATATAAATCAATGTACAATTTTAATGCTGAATAATAATTATTTAAATTGCAATGTGATCATTTGAAATTTTGTATTGTAATCAAAATCAGAAAGCTTATATGTGTGCAATTTTATTTTTATAAGACCTTAAATTTTTTTGTTAATAATAAACTTGTATTTAATTGTTAAAATTGTATTGCATCATCTCTTGGTCACATATAGTAATAGAGCTTATGTTCTCTGAGCTAGATTTGTGCATGTGATGAATATATAAGTGGGGTGTGAACTTAGTGCTTCTGGGCATCCAGAGATGATTGATCATCATCATGGTTGGTGCAAAAGAGAATACTCTTTAAAGCCCATGCACTGTATTTTATTTTAGCTTAGTATTATTAGAAGTTACGTTTATAGTTGGCCAAAACAATGACCTGGGCATTGATGATGATCAGCATGTTTTTATCTCCCAGCATTATTGTTTTGATTTCTGATTATTGTGTATTCTAATGGATGGGCACTAAGCTGGTACATCCAAGTTATGTTTAAATAATTGCACAAGCTGGCAAAGTTTCAATAGTTAGCCTGGTTTACAGAAGTCCCATCTCCAATCTAGTCACAAGGTTGACTGTTGATTTATATTTTTTATTGGTCAAATCCAGTCATAAGATTGACTGTTGATATATTGTACTGATTTGTTTATTCCCATTAATGATGATGAATGGTATTTGAATTATACTTACTTTTACTTTATAATGCTGATTGATATATGATTGATGTATAGTTTAGTTACATAAGGAGTGACTGGCTGATCTCTCAATGATCTCACACAGAGATTCTCTAATCTCATGCTCCCCTTAAATATTTTATACTTATATATACTTTTGTAAATTATTGATATTTCATTTTGTATTGACTTGGGTTTGATGATGTTATTTCAACATCCAGGCTCAAACATTTTTATTTTTGTTACCACCTCCCCATCCTGTTATAATATATATATATATATATATATATATATATATATATATATATATATATATATATATATATATATATATATATATATATATATATATATATATATATATTATGATTCAGGACCTTCTTGGCAAAAGCTCATGCGAAAATTAGTTTGCGAACCATTGTAACTGAAGAAGACTGTGTAATGGCTATTACTCTTTTTGAAGAATTATTGATAACCAAATTTAGTAAGTATAATATTTATTTATTATTTTATCAAATTATTTTTTAACATTCTGAAATTTTTCTTGAATATCTGAAAATTTTTTTGATTTTTTTTTAGTATTTATTTATACTACTTAAATGACAAAATGTTATTTTAAAATAAACTTCCATGAAACTAAATACAAAAAATATCTTTATCTTTAAACAAAAATCTGAATTAAATTATTTTTAAATGCTCTTAATTTAAGTTAGAATATCTGTTTGTTTGTTGGTATGTTTGTTTGTAAACTTCTGTAATTACATTTATTATTTAAATTAGAATACAATTTTAAAATCATGATTTAATAGATTTAAATTCAATACAATTGGTTCAAATTTAGTATATAAATAAGAAATACCAGGCAAAACAATGTAGGACTCTGATATTTTAGATAGGTAATTTAGTCTTTTAGATATGAAACAGAGAGTAGCAAAGTTTTGAATAATTTGATATCAAATTTAAAAATTGTTTTTAAAACTTTGATATTTTCAAATAAGATTCATGAGAGGTTGATATAGAGATTTTTCTTTTTTGATTTCAATTTAAAGTTATAACTTTAAAATTGAGGTTCAGTAGATTTAAATTCAAAATAATTTGTTGAAATTTTGTACATTTTTAAATCTCTACTAAAGTAATAGGACACAATAATATTTAAGATATGTGACCTAGTTTCATAGATAAGGAAAAATAGAGAAGAGTTTGAATATTTGATATCAAAGTTAAAAATTGTTTTTTTAGAAATTTATTATGTTTTAACTATTGTGCATGATTTTCATAGTTTCATTAAAGTTAAAATAAGAAAATTAGTTTACAGTATAGTTTTGTTACGCTTTATTTTAAAAACATTTTTTTCAAATAAAAAGAAAAATTATTAAACAATTTTCAACAGAAAATTATAATACTTATATATATAAAAAAATATAATGCATACCACTAACTGAAAATAGATAGAAAACTTTCAAATTGCCCATTACCCTCTGTAAATAAATGTAAAGTCTGAACCTCAATTAACTAAACTCAAAAAAATATCTTTTGAGTCTATTGCTGCAAACAGTGTTATATTTTGCAATTTAGACTAATTCAAACATAGATTGTGAATTTAAATTAGCAATGATCTTAAATAGTAAGTAAACAAACCTGTTTAACTTACATATACAAGAAAGATTAAAACATTAGTTATATTTAAACTTTGATCTCTTAATGTAAATATGTAAAAAAACATAATACATACTGTTAGCTGAAAATGAATGGAAAACATTCAAATCATCTTTTACAACTTTAAAATATTTCTGCAATGCTTTCTGTGAATAAATGTAAAGTTTGAACCTCAATCAACTAAAATCAAATGGATACCTTTTTGACACTATTGTTGCAAACAATGTTATATTTTACAATTCAGACCAATCAAACAAAGAGTGTGAATTTAAATTAGCAATGATCTTAAACAGCTAATAAACAAACATGTCTGACTTATGTATACAAAGAAAGATTAGAACATTAATCATTTTTAATCTTTGATATCCATCAATGTAAATATATAAGAAAATGTAATGCATATGGCTAGTTGAAAATAGATAGAAAACTTTCAAATTGCTCTTCATAATGTTAAAATATTTAAGTGGCACCCTCTGTGAATAAATGCAAAATCTCAACCTCAATCAGTTAACTTAAAAGGATTTCTTTTTGAATCTATTGCAGCAAACAATGTTATATTTTGAAATTCAGACCAATTCAAACAAAGAGCGTGAATTTAAATTAGCAACAATATTGAACAACTACTAATCAAACATATTTAACTTTCATATATAAAGAAAAACTAGAACATTAATAATTTTTAAACTTTGCTATCTCCCAATGTAAATATGTAAGAACATATAAAAGAAAATATTATTTGCAGCAATAGACTCAATAGAATATTCTTTTGAGTATAACTGCTTGAGGTTCAAACTTTTTATTTATTCATAGAGAGCATTGCTGAAATATCTTAAGGTTGTGAATGGTGATTTGAATGTGTTCGTATCTATTTTCAGCTAGCAATATGCATTATGATATTTTTTTATATATTTATGTTGGGAGATAGCAAAATCTAAAAATGACTAATGTTCTACTCTTTCTTTATATATGTAAGTTAAACATATTTGTTTATTAGCTATAACATATAATAATCACATTTCGCTCTTTTTATACTTTAAAACAAAATATATTTATTAATTTTACAGTTTTGACTGTTCCTAACAGTCTTCATCAGATCTACAAAAATTTAAATATTATATCAATACAATCATATTTCATACAATATATCTATTAAATTGTTACAAATTTACCAGCTTAATTATTAACATCACTTTATTCATAAAACATACTATTATATAACTTTAAAATCTACTTTACCCTTTATTTCTATTCTTTAATTATTATCATATTTATATTTATTCATCTTTTTCCTTTGCCATAATTTTATAAATTCAATGTAATAATTATGAAATCTTTCTTATATTACTATATTCATATATTTAACCTTATTTTACATATTACTATATTCATAAATTTAACCTTATTTTACATTTCACCTATTATCTTAATTTTTAATTATTTTATTCCATTCATTAATTCCATTTTACCCATATTTTATTCCTGCTTCTTCCATTTACTTATTTTTATAAAATTATTTTAATTCTTATATGTATTTTTATGTTTATGTCTTACCTTATTATCTACTAAAACTTTCTTTCCTCCACTATTTTCTATCTTATCATACCCTAAATTTCTTTTTTATCTATATACAGCTTCCTCTATTATCTGTTATACAAACTACTTATTTATTTTATTTCTTATTAGTTTTTACTGTTTATTTTATTTATTTTTATACTAAGATAGTTTTTAAACCACTGTCTCTATTAATATTTGGAATTATCTTCTTTATTAAAATTGCCTCCCTTATTTTTCTATCCCTCCTACTACTTGCATAACTTATCATTTTAATATTCTCTTTTTCTAGTTTATGACCTGTCTCCATAAAATGCATATATACCAGTGATTCTCTATCATATTTATGTTGTTTTAACCTAGTATATATTGAATTTTTCATCTCACCAACATATTTATTTGTAATCCCTTTATCCTTACATTTTCTACATTCTGTCTCATAATTTCCATTTATATATTTCTTCTCCCCACTTATATACCTATTATCTAAAATATCCATTACATTTTTCTTCCTTTTATTCACTACTTTATATTTAATATCATTTTTAAATTCTTTATTATTTTTTCTAATATTATTATTAATTCCCCTTACTATAATACTATCATTAACTTTTATTCCTATGTATTCCTTTTTCCCCCTCATTCTTTTTCTCTTTTTTTATATAACTCTTCTATCTTTTTATATTCTTTTTTTATTACCTTTTCTGTATATTTTTTTTAAATCTTCCTTTATTCTATTTATTTTCTTATCATATTCCTCTTCTTTATCACAATAATATTTTGCTCTATATACCTTAGAACTTATAGCACTAATCTTATGCTTTATATCCATATTAGAACCCAAATTCACTGCATTTGTAATACCCATTTTTATACACTTCTGTTTTTACTTCACATCTTTTCTCATAATACTGCTTTTTTATCATTATATCTATAATAATATTTATAATTATATATAAAAAGTAGGAAAAGGTTGAGTAGAAAAGAAAAGAAGAAATACATAGGAATAAAAGTTAATGATAGTAGTATAGTAAGGGAAATTAATAATATTATTAGAAAAATTAATAAAAAAAAATATAAAAATGATATTAAATATAAAGTAGTGAACAAAAGCAAGAAAAATGTAATGGATATTTTAGATGACAGGTATATAAGTGAGGAGAAGAAATATATAAATGGGGTTTATGAGATAGAATGTAGAAAATGTAAGGATAAATGGATTACAAATAAATATGTTGGTGAGATGAAAAATTCAATATATACTAGGTTAAAACAACATAAATATGATAGAGAATCACCAGTATATATGCATTTTATGGAGACAGGTCATAAACTAGTAAAAAAGAATATTAGAATGATGTTATGCAAGTAGTAGGAGGGATAAAAAAATAAGGGAGGCAATTTTAATAAAGAAGATAAATTCAAATATTAATAGAGAAAGTGGTTTAAAAACTATCTTAGTATAAAAATAAATAAAATAAACAGTGAAAACTAATAATAAATAAAATAATTAAGTAGTTTTTATAATGCATAATAGAGAGAGCTGTATATAGATAAAAAAATTAGGGTGTATGATGGGATAGAAAATGGTGGAGGAAAGAAAGTTTTAGTAGATAATACGGTAAGAAATAAAAATAAATATATATATAAGAATAAAAATAATTAAAATAATTTTATAAAAATAAGTAAATGGAAGAAGCAGGAATAAAATATGGGTAAAATAAAATTAAGGAATGGAATAAGATAATTAAAAATTAAGATAATAGGTGAAATGTAAAATAAGGTTAAATTTATGAATATAGTAATATGTAAAATAAAGTTAAATATATGAATATAGTAATATAAGAAAGATTTCATAAATATTACATTGAATTTATAAAATTATGGCAAAGAAAAAAGGTAAATAAATATAAATATGATAATAATTAAGAATATAAATAAAGGGTAAAGTAGATTTTAAAGTTATATAATAGTAAGTTTTATGAATAAGGTAATGTTAATAATTAAGTTGATAAAATTGTAACAATTTAATAGATATATGTATGAAATATGGTTGTATTGATATAATGTTTAAATATTTATAGATCTGAGGAAGACTGCTAGGAACAGTCAAAACTGTAAAATTAAATTTATTTTGCTTTAAAATGTAAAAAGAGTGGAATGTGGTTATTATATGTTATATATTAGAAAATGAAAAATAAAGAAGGAAAGAGGAAGAGAAACTATTGAAGATTTTATTAGTTACTTAAGATCGTTGCTAATTTAAATTCATGCTCTTTCTTTGAATTGGACTGAATTTCAATATACACCATAGTCTGCAGTAATAGACTCAGGAGTGTATCTTTTTGAGTTTAGCTCTTTGGGGTTTACATTTATGATAGAGGACATTGCTGAAATATCAAAAAGTTGATTGAATGTTTTCTATCTATGTTCAGCTAATAGTATGCATTATATTATATATTTATGTTAGGAGATAGCAAAGTTTAAACATGATTAATGTTCTATTTTTTTCTTAATATATGTAAATTAACATATTTGTTTATTAGCTATTTAAGATTGTGGTAATATAAATTCATACTCTTAGTTTGAATTGTCTGAATTTTAATATATAACATTGTTTGTAGCAATAAGCTCAAGAGGATATGGTTTGAGTTTAGTTGTTTGAGGTTCAGACTTTACATTTATTCACAGGTGGCATTGCTGAAATATCTTAATGCTGTGAAAGGTGATTTGAATGTTATATATAATTATATACACATATTAAAAGGGATATACATATTAATTTATAGCTGATATATATATATATATATATATATATATATATATATATATTGTAACGATCCGGAGAAAGCGACTTACGTAAACTGCACTACGGGGCGCCATCTAGGCATTTGAACCTAGAAAAATTTATAAAGTAGGCAGATACGTGAGTCAAAAAAAATATATTTTTTTTTTTCTTAAATTTTGATTCCGGTCGTTAGCCCATGTCACTAGCTCAGTGGAATAGCAGAGATTTAATAAGATAATCTAAGAGCATATATATCATTTACTAGGATATAAAAGAATAAAGTAAGCCACTGCCAGTAATTATCATACAAACAGATTTATTTATGCACATATATATAAGGTTTAAAATTATTTTAGTGATTTACATTTAAACATTTAACATTATATTTTAACTTTGATTTTACTTTAATTTACATTGAGTTACTATTATATTATAAATTTACATTTTTAATCAAGTTCCACAGATGGGATTATATTAACCTGTTTAATATGTTGCTATAGATCGGTTACATAGATTTCAACGGTCAAAAACATTTCAAAGTAAACATAAACGATCAAAATACAAAGTTATTGATTACTGACAATTGCAGAGGAAATATAAGAAACCCTCTAGTATTCATCGTAAGATACCTGCATCGTCACCAATAACTTAAAAGACATCCGAATAAATACATTTTTAGATACTCACCGTAAGGTATCATTATTTATCGAATGTCTATATATTTTGATCAAATATGAAAACGCAAAACATAGTTAACCGATAAACAATCCATGCAAGCGTCTATAAACAACTTAAATTTAATAGTTTTATAGGATCGAGCCTGAATATACTATATAGATTTGCATTCGAAAATAAAATATTCTATCCCTATTTAACCTTAGGCTAAAATTCGCAGTCAAACTGGCATCAATCCATCTGATACATCGATGTATTCAATGTAATACGAAATACGGCAGCACCAAAAGAATTAAGAAAAGACATTGACTCTCAATCAGATAGGAATATTACATCTATCTAACGAGAAGAACAATAAAAAAAAACTCCATAGAAAGAACCTTTGCTTATAACCTTCCATAGGCAAACTGAGTGCGGCGATACATAAACGATTCTGCCCGTGGCGAATCTCCGATTACATCTACTAACTACATCAATATATCCAATCCATTGACCCAATCTAACAACGACATAAATAACCTAAGATTACCCTCCCCTAATATAACTTTACAAATCTATACAGCCATTCACGCCCGACTTAAGTTTAACATTTTTATAATTAATTTAACGGAAAACAACAATCATAATAAAACTTAAAGAACAAAAAATAAATAAATGGAAATGATTTTACAAAATAAATAAGAAAAAAAATACATCAAATAACATTATTAATTTAGTTTGGTCAGATAGGAAACTAATGCAATTATTTTAAATACGAAAAGTTTTTAACTTAATGTTCATAAATTTTAAAGTTCTTACGGTTATTGAAATAGTTCATCCTATTATATTCCTGGCCGTTTAAACGTGAATTCCCACGTCGTCCGAAGATGGGTATCCATTTAGCTGTTGTTTTATTTATACATTCGGAGGTTTTTTTAGTTTAATTGGTCCTCAATGTAGGAAACGATAGTTCATTTCTTTTTATTTCTTAGCAAAGCTGAAGGGATTGAATCGTGCGTCTTTTTTCAATCCCTTCTCCTTCACTTCCGCACTAACACATCTCTCTCACATCGTAATAATCATTCACTAGTCACTGATTAATAATTTCCAAATTTTCCTTTTATATTAATGTGAAGGATTGAATTTACATTACGTCACCGATGCGATGGTCCTTTCGCTGCGGTCCGATTCCATAGGGATTTCTTCTTATTTGCTAACAGTTTCTATTGTTTTCCTATCTGACTGGTGTTTTACATTTAAATGCCGAAGGCTGGTTTACATTTAACTAATTAACAATCATTTCCATTTCTGATTAATTAACCTGTTTTCCAAATCAAAAATATATTTAAAGATAAATTTAAAGATATAATTTCATCTCCAAATCTTTTTAAAATTTAGTTTTAAAATACTTTTTCTTTAATAAAGTTTTATTTTAATAATTTTTATTATCTGTGCGACTTAATATATAAGAGTTTAAGACGATATTTTAATTTCAATCTTTAATTTTTAAAGAAAGTTTTTAAATGCGAACTTTTTATTTTAACTTGTTTAATAATTATATATAAAAAAAACAATGTAACGAACGTCTGTGCTCGTTACATATCAGTAAAGTTACTTAAAAAAAAATGATCGAAAAAAAAAAAAATTTTACTTAGGGTTAGTAATTACGGTATTAACAAAATTTACAAACATTCGGTTAATAATTTTACAAAAAACTATATACAAAAAGAAAAAGAAAATGTTGACCAACGCCTACCTAAGGACCATTTACGTTAACACCCCTCCCCAAAAGTGTTCTATTTTATTTTATACATTTTATTTTTACATACGGCATGACAAGCAAGTTATTTAAATTATTTATTTAAGAAGGTTGCATTGAACTAAATACGTTTTGAAAGATAATGGATTTATACGTGTATATTTGCAGCACAATTATAACTACCACCAACTTATTTATGACTGATTGAAATGCATAAATAGGATTACACTGACGTAAATTCCCAACGGTACTCATCGTAAGGTACCACATTTCGATCATAAACTTCCGTGGCTGTGCGCCTATACACGTTAACGCATAAATATATATTAACAAAAAAAAGACATATCCAATGCAACCTTTTGATTTTCTTTTTAATTTACAAAAATTAGTTTTAAAATTATTTATACTTTCTCGTATTTAATATATATGCGCAATTTCTTCCTGGCAGTGCTTTTATAAAATTTAAAAATATCCGACTTATGTAAGCAGATAAAACATTTATTTCATTTTGACAAAATTTGCTCAGGGTATTTGTGGTTTATTAAAGATCGGCCCCACGTTGGGCGCCATTGTAACGATCCGGAGAAAGCGACTTACGTAAACTGCACTACGGGGCGCCATCTAGGCATTTGAACCTAGAAAAATTTATAAAGTAGGCAGATACGTGAGTCAAAAAAAATATATTTTTTTTTTTCTTAAATTTTGATTCCGGTCGTTAGCCCATGTCACTAGCTCAGTGGAATAGCAGAGATTTAATAAGATAATCTAAGAGCATATATATCATTTACTAGGATATAAAAGAATAAAGTAAGCCACTGCCAGTAATTATCATACAAACAGATTTATTTATGCACATATATATAAGGTTTAAAATTATTTTAGTGATTTACATTTAAACATTTAACATTATATTTTAACTTTGATTTTACTTTAATTTACATTGAGTTACTATTATATTATAAATTTACATTTTTAATCAAGTTCGCACAGATGGGATTATATTAACCTGTTTAATATGTTGCTATAGATCGGTTACATAGATTTCAACGGTCAAAAACATTTCAAAGTAAACATAAACGATCAAAATACAAAGTTATTGATTACTGACAATTGCAGAGGGAAATATAAGAAACCCTCTAGTATTCATCGTAAGATACCTGCATCGTCACCAATAACTTAAAAGACATCCGAATAAATACATTTTTAGATACTCACCGTAAGGTATCATTATTTATCGAATGTCTATATATTTTGATCAAATATGAAACGCAAAACATAGTTAACCGATAAACAATCCATGCAAGCGTCTATAAACAACTTAAATTTAATAGTTTTATAGGATCGAGCCTGAATATACTATATAGATTTGCATTCGAAAATAAAATATTCTATCCCTATTTAACCTTAGGCTAAAATTCGCAGTCAAACTGGCATCAATCCATCTGATACATCGATGTATTCAATGTAATACGAAATACGGCAGCACCAAAAGAATTAAGAAAAGACATTGACTCTCAATCAGATAGGAATATTACATCTATCTAACGAGAAGAACAATAAAAAAAAAAACTCCATAGAAAGGAACTGCGTTCTCCGTCTTATAATTCCTTCCATAGGCAAACGGGTGAGTGCGGCGTATATATAAACGATTCTGCCCGTGGCGAATCTCCGATTACATCTACTAACTACATCAATATATCCAATCCATTGACCCAATCTAACAACGACATAAATAACCTAAGATTACCCTCCCCTAATATAACTTTACAAATCTATACAGCCATTCACGCCCGACTTAAGTTTAACATTTTTATAATTAATTTAACGGAAAACAACAATCATAATAAAACTTAAAGAACAAAAAATAAATAAATGGAAATGATTTTACAAAATAAATAAGAAAAAAAATACATCAAATAACATTATTAATTTAGTTTGGTCAGATAGGAAACTAATGCAATTATTTTAAATACGAAAAGTTTTTAACTTAATGTTCATAAATTTTAAAGTTCTTACGGTTATTGAAATAGTTCATCCTATTATATTCCTGGCGTTTAAACGTGAATTCCCACGCGTCCGAAGATGGGTATCCATTTAGCTGTTGTTTTATTTATACATTCGGAGGTTTTTTTAGTTTAATTGGTCCTCAATGTAGGAAACGATAGTTCATTTCTTTTTATTTCTTAGCAAAGCTGAAGGGATTGAATCGTGCGTCTTTTTTCAATCCCTTCTCCTTCACTTCCGCACTAACACATCTCTCTCACATCGTAATAATCATTCACTAGTCACTGATTAATAATTTCCAAATTTTCCTTTTATATTAATGTGAAGGATTGAATTTACATTACGTCACCGATGCGATGGTCCTTTCGCTGCGGTCCGATTCCATAGGGATTTCTTCTTATTTGCTAACAGTTTCTATTGTTTTCTTATCTGACTGGTGTTTTTACATTTAAATGCCGAAGGCTGGTTTACATTTAACTAATTAACAATCATTTCCATTTCTGATTAATTAACCTGTTTTCCAAATCAAAAATATATTTAAAGATAAATTTAAAGATATAATTTCATCTCCAAATCTTTTTAAAATTTAGTTTTAAAATACTTTTTCTTTAATAAAGTTTTATTTTAATAATTTTTATTATCTGTGCGACTTAATATATAAGAGTTTAAGACGATATTTTAATTTCAATTTTTAATTTTTAAAGAAAGTTTTTAAATGCGAACTTTTTATTTTAACTTGTTTAATAATTATATATAAAAAAAACAATGTAACGAACGTCTGTGCTCGTTACAATATATTGTAATAGAATAATGATTAGAATAGAAGATGAGAATAAAAAACTTTAGGAATTGAGACACCATATATAATAATGTAAATCTAGCCTAAATGTTGAGCATCATTTTGTAACAATCTAATAATGATGCTACTCTCTTAATTAATATCCCCATAGATTTAGGAGCCATTTTGTAATGAGATAATAATTAATCTTCTACCCCATTATGCCTCTACATTGGTTTGGTCAGCATTTGTCAGGAAACAAAATAAATTATCCTATAGGTTTTTTGCACAATCATCTATTACTGATACAAAATGAAAATAGGGGACAATGAAGAAATTCCCTCATGATTTAAATATTATTTATAACAGAGCAAATCATGTGCCAATAAATAGTAACTTTGTTATAACCTGTAAAAATTATCTAGCTTAATCATTAGTTACACTATGCAATAACAATATTTCCTATACATAATTATTTAGATTATCTACAGCACTAAAGTAAAATACTGACAACAATCTTTATTTAAACCTAATTTGTTCAGATTGCATTTTAAACAAAAGAAAACAATTGCAAAATCTATTCACTATCCTAAAATAAACCACAATAAGCAGTGAAATCATATGTCATTGTCCCAAACAATAATATATGTCTAAAATATCTATTTAATTTATAATTGAATAAACCAAATTCAAATCAATAAATAAATAAGTTCAGATATACTTTATTAATCAAATATTATACATAGTAATGTAAATTTACATTTAAATTTAATGGTGTTCTCTACCTAAATAAACTAATTCCTAAATGGTTATAATAGCATTTTGAGAATGTTTTGTAAACTTGCAATACCTGTAATGTTTAAATAAAATAAACCATTAATCAGCTTCATATTTAGTTCAATAACATGTTATATAATATTAATAATTTATCTATACTCTACTTTATATCAACATATAATTATTGCTTGTTATATATTAAAATAAAATAATTGACAAGAACATGTTATCAGTGAGCCTATTAGATAAGCTTGCATTTATAATATTCAATCATATTATTATATCGAATATACAATAGGTTTCTACTGGATATTTACCAAATTACAATCATCTAATATTATCCATCTATTTAAATTTCCTGTAAATAAATTATTAAAATGGATTTTATAACAATTAAACCATATAAAATAATTATTGGCTTCTACTTTAAGTTAAAGTTAAACATTGAGATTTAGTAGTTAATAAGATTTATGATCTACTTCAAAGAAATTTAAAAGATAATTAAAGCAGATCATTCTGACTAATGATAGAATAGAATCTATCAAGATTTTTATAACTGAATAAGATAAGCAAGCTTTTAATAATTAATCATGAACTAATGAAAATATTTATATAACTGATATTAACTCACACAAAGCCAACAACTATTTCAATGTAATAACAACATAAATGTTTTATCTAATTAAGCCTAACAATAATAATATAATGAAATATACATGTATATAACCATTCTTCGCTTATCGATATTGATTTGACATTTAAATTACGATTCGATGATCAAAAGAAAAATGAAGTTTTTCTTGTATAGACTGCTCATTTTATCTTCTATAAATCTATTATTATAAATTGGTTTACGTACTTATAACCTAAACAAGTCTACCAGATTGCAATTAATTTTAAATTTATTAATTTATAATAATAATTGATAATGATATTAATAAAAAAAACGATGTATGAAGTTGACTAAAATCATAGCCAGTTGAAAAGTACAAATACTATTTCTCTTTAATATATCAATACTTGATAGTGTATTACTCTATAAAAATCAATAAAGAATAATGAATAAATATATATGTGTATGTGTCTCTAAAATATGTGGTAGGACAATAGTCAAGATAAACTGTTGGAGAAATTTCAAGATATCTTCTTTAGTCTTTAAATAAAAGATATAGTCAAACATATGATTAAATAAATTGACTTCCTTCATCTATTGGTATAAGTTATAAATAAAAGAACTAATATAAAATTAATTATATTTAAACTCCTCTATATCAATCTCTTTAAGTTAAATTTTAAATTTAAAAAAAAATAACTATTTAAAAATATTGAGTCATGGGATAATTTATATCATCAGATAAGAGTTTAAACTTAAAAAAAAAAAATCTCCAATCTTTTATTGTGCAGCTAGCTTATATAACATATACATACTATTTAATCCGATATTTTAAAATAGAAATATAAACAAAACATACATTTTTAAAATGAAAAATCTACATACAGATATCATAGCACATAAGTGAAATGTCTCATTCTTCCTTTTTACCCACTAGTTCATTGTACCTCCTAGTTTCATTGTTTTTGAGACCAATGCATAAGACAAGCATGAATAATAGCAGTCGAGGATTTGAAGTCAATTACTTTTGTTTTTAAATTCAAATATTTTTCTTTCAAGTATATAAATATATCCAACCTTTTTAAAATAACAGATACTTGGTTGATGCAAAATCTGTACATCACTGGCTTTATTTTTTTTATTGATAATAAAATATGAAGTGAATTCTCTCATTGACAAAATTCAGTTACATCCAAATGAGTAATAAATGCTAGCATTTTTTTTCTAAGTCAATAAAATGAAATTTCAATTGTTTAATATCATGTAGAAGTTGAATTAATCAATCTTGTGAAATTCATTGATCAAAAATATATCAATATACACATCATGGGGTTTGTTTTCATCGGTGACATCCCAGATTTTTAACAATGGAATATTTTATAGCTTACTTGCAATATAATAAAATTAGATGTTTTTTTATAATACATTTTGTCGTTTCCCCTGGAATTTCATCAATGAACTGCCATAATTGAATTGGAAGATAGTTAAATATTTAATTTTCCATAATTTTAGAAATTAATCATTTTTAAAAAAAATTGATAATTTTTAAAAGATAAATGTGAGAGGATCCATTCTAAGCAATGATAAAAGTTATAAGACTTGAGTTGAAGTATTTCAGTTCTATTTATAACATATCTTTGCTTATGTTAATGTTACTAAGACAATAACTGTTCAATTGAACTCAAAAATAACTTTTTGACATAAAATTGTTTTTTATAGCAGATAAAAATGAAGAATTTTAGAAAACATTTGATACAATAAAAAAAATCCTGTTTTACAATTTTAATATTATTTTTCATTTTCAACCAAAAATAAAAAATTCATATTACAATTTCTATACCTTTTACTGAATATATATTTTTAACATATATTTTTAATAATATATTTCAATAAACTAATTAATAAACAAACATATATGAAATATGAAATATTTAAGTTTGTAATAAGTAAGCTGTTATTGTGAATGAAATAATAAAATAGACTCGTAATAACTAATAATGATGATTTTATTCAAGTGGTTCATTTTATGATTCACTTAATTATTTTCCAGTATTTATTTATCTATTCACTTATTTATATTTTCTCTAAAATTGATCACAACCAATTTATTATTTGATGCTAATATTAATAATAAATAATGATATTATTTTAAAATATTAGGTTGCTATGGTTATTTAGTTAACATTTATACTTCAACATCTCCATTATTCATAGATCAAATGAAATGAAATTAAATAAGATCAATAAACTTCTTTTTTTATATATATTGAAACATACAGCTCAAATATATATATATAGTTTTTTTTAATGTACAATATATTGAAACATACAGCTCAAATATATATATATAGTTTTTTTTAATGTACAATATAGTTTACATTTTTATTTTCTATGGCAATGGTAAAAAGTTAAAAATAATACCCATAAAAAATGTTTATATTAAATACTTTTATTTACTATGCATTAGAGAAAAGTAAAATAATTGTATGTTCACTCACAATTAGGATTTTTAGGTTTAACTTGAAGATCCAATAATTAATTCAGTCAATCTCCATTTTTGATAACAAGAGTTTAATTTATTTAATTTCAGGATCTCGCCCTCCCATGCATTTATTTCAAGTTAAATCTCAAAATCCCAATTATGGTTGAAAAAGCCTCTTTTTTCCTGTTTAGTGCAGATAAATAAAAGCATTTAATATATAAAAAAAATTATCTCCATTATCATTAGATAGTAAATGACAAATATCTAAATCTATTATCTTCAATAATATTTGTTTGTATAAACATTACTAAAATTTTGGGTACTTATCATTTAGACAGATCAGCCACTTGGTGGTATTCTTATCTGTTGAAAACATACTATTATTACTATTGTGACATTTATTAAACTATTTATAATTGACAACTTAAGATCAAACATTATTTGTTCAAATGAAATCATTTTATTTGCAAATTAAAATATTTTTTATAAAATGTAATTATTTTATGCAAAGTAATTGTAAACAATTTACCAACAAACATTGTTTGGTAAAATAATAAAATTATTTGTTCAAATGGAATCATTTTATTTGTAAATTAAAATATTTTTTATAAAATGTAATTATTTTATGCAAAGTAATTGTAAACAATTTACCAATGAACATTGTTTGGTAAAATGATAAAATTTTATTTATAAATAACAGTGTAATTGTAAACAATTTACCAATGAACATTATTTGGTAAAATATTATAATTCTCTTTAGAAATAACAGTGTTTTATAAAATTGTGTAAAACAAAAACTTTTTTATGTTACAAAAATAATAAACACAATGAAACAAAAGTATACTATGTGCTACTCATTCTACTGCTTCGAAATAGGATTATCTGTTTTTGAAAGCAACATTTTGCCTAAAATGGCCTCAAACAAATTTTGATATTTGTGAATTTATTGCCACACAAATTCACTTAAATAGTTGTCTATTGAGTGTCTCAGTGCCATGCTTCTTTTTGTTGGACCACTTGAGTGCTCCCCAAAAATACTCTATATTTTGGGGGTCAGCATCTGTGCTAGGATCAACAAAGTTGTAGAGGTGTCTAACAGTGAGGTGTGTAAAAGTGGCTGTCTTTAAATTACAGCCTTATACCCCTTCCAACAGTACAAATAGATTGTCAATCCAGGCTGTATATTTTCACAGATGGCCTGCAAAAGGGTGGAGGCAGAGTGTGATGGAATAGCTGTCATGAAGCAATCTTTGGTCTCACAGCACAATCCACTGAAAATTCATTGTTGAGTAAGCATTCGGCCTTGATGATTCTTTCTGCATGTGAATAGTATCTCATCTACGTCGACTGTCAACCCTGGACCTCCAATTATATGGCAATGGTGAGACACAATGCTCTCATGGCACATTTCCCTCAGTCCATTTGTCTATTGTATTATAGAATCTTTAGAGAGGTTTAGCTCTGTGTGACCATGTTCCATGGACAATTCTTCCCAACTACAAATATACATGAACTGCAGGGCTTTCGGTAATAATATTCTTGAGCCATCAAACCATGTTTGTTTTTGGATAGAACACTTATGGTGACAGGATGTGGACTTACACCTGAACTGGTTAATCTCCTGTTTTATGCTTTCTCCACAAACACAGATTTTGGAGTGTGGCAAAATATTTCTCTCCTGCAAAAACATGCTGCCTCACTTTCTGTCCCAGGCAATTGCCAATGATTTAAATGTGGCTTAATGAATTCAGCCATTCTTTTAATATCACAGAGATTCTCGTACATAATGTGCATCAACACATTATCATGTGTCAACTTTATTCTAAAATACACTTTCCAAATTTCTGCACCCTTCAAAAATGTGTATGGAAGCATGTGGACAGGATAACAATTTTTAGGATACAGTATTACAACAGTTTACTTGTAAGATGATTATTTGAAAGACAATATTTAAAAAGTTATAGTAACTTAAAGTACACCTAGCCTCAACTCATACTGTATTAAAGTTTTAATACTTAGCATATGAATAAACTAGGTAACAGCATATGTATGTAGCTGCTGTTATTTGCATGGAAATCAAGTGAATAACAGCATATTTCTGTGCTTTTGCAGAGAAATCATGCCACCAAATGACTGTCCTGGCTATAAAATATCCAGAGGTAACTGCCTAAATGGCATATTTCTGTGCTTTTGCAGAGAAATAACACCACCAAGTGGCCAGCTTGTCTAAATGATGAGTACCAAATTTTGCTAATAGAGTTGAACTGTTGTAATCAATCTGTCAATCCAGTTCTTAAACATTGTTTGATTTCTTGATCTGCTTAGCAAAGATGTTATTTAATTCAACATAAAATATAATATAAAAACTTAGTATAGTAAAATTAAATAAATACTATTTGATTTTTTTATTGTCTAGCTCAAAAATCTTCTAAAACTTGCTACAGCATTATAACTACAATCAAGATATCTGAATAGTCTTCATTTTAAAATTTACCAATTAAAAGTGTATCATCAATATCTAACAGTTAAATATATTTACTAATTAATTATTTAGTAAAATATTCAACTAATCAGTTTGTTTATATCCTTTAAAATGTATCATAATATTTTTGATATTGCACAAAATTTTTCAAAATCAGATCGCATCTTCCTCCATAAAATAATATCTACTTATGTTTTAGTTCTCAGTAATAAAACAGTTTAAAAAAATTATTGACATTGTATGTATTTTTGTCTTATTTTTATGCCATTATAAATGGTAATCATTTTATTTTATAATTATTATTTTTAAAATCTATATTTGTGTTAATATAAATACACACGTAAACTATAATATACATAAATACTATTTCCATATCAAATAGACAATGACCATCTCAACAAATGATAAATTTTATATTCAAGCGCTTTCAAAGGTCTAAGCCTTCATTTTCAAGAAGTAGCTGGAATAAAATATGCAAATTAGGGTAGACTAGATTTTCATTGACCTAGATTTGCCACTTCCTGGAGGTGGCATAAAATTTTTCTTTTTTATTCATGGCGTGGTCGTCAGAGATTATATAATATGCCTCTTTAACTCTCCTTCGCAACTAGTGCTGCTCTCTGCACACCACGTGAGGCTTGTCTGGCCTGCACTGGTGTCCTGTAGAAGCTATGTGCTGCGCAAAAATAGATGGGTGGGATGGATCATCCAGAGCCTTATTGTATGTATATACATGTTGTGCAAGTTACTTCATGTTGCTTTACATTTTATATATTAATTATATTGAATTTTTTTTAAATTCCAAATTTAAAAAAATTATTTTACTATAAAGCATATTTTGTTTTTGTTACTGATATAAGGATCCGCAATCACAAAGTGTGAAAATCATTAGATTTTGAAATTAAATATTTAACTTTTAAATGGCACCATTTAAAAATTCATATCATCACCATTTTCTATGCTTATACAAGCTGTGGCACTATTGTATGGAGAGTATGCTATCATTTAAAAGAGCTGTTAAACATGGAATTTATATTTGTGTCTGGTAAAATGAATTTCCACATTGGATGGCCTGTGTCATAACTGCCAAAATTAAATCCAAAAATGATTACTGCAGCTCTTAAATATTCATAAATATATGAAAAATATTATGTGATTCTTATTAGAAGAATTTGCCCACCCTTGGTTTATTTCATACTCATCATATTAACACGGTTATTATTTATAAAATGATCATAATAATAAATTTCAATTGCACCTCTAAATTTTTGTAAGAAAAAAAATTGTCTTTTTTTTTATATAGTGTGAAATATTTCCGAATAACATTATTTAATAATTTTTGAATCTTTTTTTTTTCTACTATTTTAATCATTTGAAAAAATGTTACTTTTATGCGAGTCTGGAAATAATTGTGGGCGTAAAAAGATTCTTCAAACAACTTATTATGCATATCGCACATTTTAGTACTTATTATGTTTAGATTTTTTAATACTTATACCTTAAGCTGGAAATATGCAAATTCTAAAAAAGGTTTTTTTCTTATGTACATTCCTTTAATGTTTTTATAACTGACAATTATTCATATCTGCGAATCAGAAAAATAAATTAAAATAATGGCAACTCAAGAAATACACAATATTAATTACTTTGCCATCGTGTGAGTACATATATAATATATAGTTCATTTGCCCCGTTTCCATGAAAAGACAAGAAGTGATTAAATAAACTATGTTCTTAAATAATTGAAATTCAAAACTTAATACAATTTAAAATCGATAGTAATATTGTTTATTATTTTAATAGATATATCAAGATAATCTATGATAAAAATATTTTTATACAGTACACATCTGCATGTAACATTTATTAAATTTATCAAGATCTAATTAAACTGGAACACTTATTAAATAAAAGATTGACTTGACTGTTTAAAACTTTACTTTAAAATACGTGGGCTGAAAATCAACACAACTTGAAAATATTTTATTATTATCAAAAAAAAAAAATGTTTATAATTATCAAAGGTCTTTTAAAAAAGTTTAATCATATTTTTTAAAAATAAACTTACAGTTTTTATATTTAACCAGACAATTATTTGACAAAGAATGTAATTGATTAAATAATTATATATTATTATATCTGCCCTTAAATTTTTTTAAGTATGTAATGAAGATATCAAATGACTTATTCACAAATTATCTAGAATATATCTTCATGGATGCCTTGAGTAATGAGCTGAAATATATTATTTTTAAAAATATTGATTCCAAAATGATTTCAAAAAGCATTATCAAATAACTAAATACTGCATTGTGTTTTTTTCTGCTGTCTTCTGCATTTCATGGTATCAAAACATGCATATTTTTCATACAAAACCTAATTCCTTACAAAATATGCCTGCTTAAATTGTTAAAAAAATTCTCAAGTGATTTTATACAGTAATTTTTTATCTTCGGCAAATGATAGCATCAAAAAATTAATAAACAAAACTATACAATTTTGCTTATACAATAATTATTTTAATTTAATAAACTGTACAGGCTTACACACGCCTGCACATATAATGTAAAATATATAAGGGATTCGAACTCAGATTTTCACATGACTCTCAACTCTCCATGCCATCTTATATTGCTAACCCACCTAATCACACACGTGTTGAAAAGATAAATAATCACCAATATACCTATTTCATGCTAAACCAGCAATCATCAGTTGGTCCAGATTACCATCTCCACACATATATACAATCAGGGCTCAGTTTTATATTAAGATAGCCAATCTTTATACTGAGTTTGAATCCCTTATATAATAATTATTTTAGTGAAATATGAATGATTTACTAGTTATTGTGTAGAATAATTAAATTTCAAATTAACTTCTGCTTTACTCAACTGAGATATTTCTTTTCTTTCATTGAAATATGATTTTAGGATATTTCTACTTAATCCTAGCTATCAGATATTATTTTCTAAATGGAAAAATGTCTTTAAAAATTATATGTGTTTATATATTTTTGCATCAAGGAAAAACATTCTGCCAAAATTTTTTTAATACAGTACATTTTTTAGGCTATTGTGATGTCTTAATAAAATTAATGAAGAATGTTATTCAAGATCTTCACTTTGCAACATCTAATTGTCACTGTCTAAACTAACTTTTTTTTTAAAAATTGTTTTCATTTTTCAAGATATCATTGTATTATATGCTGCAATACCAACTTAATTGGATATTTTTATATACCAATGATTATCCACATCAATACAAAAAGTCTTTCAAATCTGATAAATTGTAAACAAGCAGAAGAAGCATCTGAATGTTTGTTTTCAGTTGTAACAAAAAATTTTAGGCATTAAACTCAACATCTAAAAATTAAATAAATTAAACACTTTGTAGATTAATAAAATACAGAATAAAATTAAAGTGTTCCCTTTTTACTGTCTTTACCTTGAAAACACCATTTACTAGTATATTAAATTATTATACTCTGTGTTTTAATATTTTTAATACTACTTTTAACTAAATTAATAATGTCTAAAAGATTTTAGATATATTCTTAACTTCATTTGTTCTTGTTTTATATTTCTGTTTGTTACTGATTATCTTAGTCTGAATTTTATCTGCCCTCAGATTTTCATGTATCTATATAAGTGTAAAATATTATTTACCTATACCAAAAAATCTCTCATTAAAATATCTGCTCTTCTCTTACAATTTTTAAAATCCAATTATCTGATTTTACCCATAATAATATGTTTGATGAGACTGATATTCTTCTTTGCATAATATAACACCAGTTTTTATCAAAAAGTTAAAGTTGAATAAATGCTTATTTAAAGATTATTGATTTTAATAAGATCCCGATTTGATTTTATAAATTTCTTATCCACCAATTGTATTAATTTTATATTATATTTTGAATTTAACAATAATCATAAAATATTATCTAATTTTATGCTTTAACATTGATTTTGATGTTACTTATCAGTTGTGCTGGTAAATAAAATCAAAATGTATTTTAATTATCTACGAGATATTTCTACTTTACAAATCTTTGAAAAATTATTTACTCATTTTATCAACTTAGATAGTTGTCCAAAACAAATCCAATATTTAAATCTAAGTAATGATATTGATCTCATTTGCAATGTTATTCCTCTGAAAATAAATAATTTAAAGTGATTCTACTTAAATAGTTTAACTGAAAGTAATTTTCTAATAATGTTTTTTAATAAAATATAGTTTATATTTATTTATACAATTTATAACCTGTTATAAACAAATGAGTAAGTAAAAAATATTGCCTCATTTTCCTTTATACTTGTGATTTTATTCATATTTATTTATATAATAACTTATAATTTTTTAAAAACAAAACAAACTTATTAACCATTAAGATTATTTGATTGTAAATTATTTTTTGTTTTTTGTTGTTTTAAATTAACACTAAACGTACTATCAAAAATTTACTAATAATTAATCTTCTAAATATATCATTTAATTTATAAGATTTATTTACATATTAAAATTGTATATTTAATTAAATAAACTGTCCATAGCTTTTATTTATTGATTTATTGATATATTAATATTTATAGAATTAATTTCAGTTTTTTGTTTTATATTATGTCTGATATATATATAAACATTTTTTTTAGAATATTCTGCTTTGTCTATTCAACCTTGCATGCATTTTAAGCAAAATGATATTCTGATATATCTTGGAAGTCAGGTATAGATATGTTTTGTAATATGTTTATAAATTAAATTTTATACCTGTTGGGAGAGGTTGGAATATTTGAGAATTATAATACAATAACCAAAAGAAAAACTTGATCACAATAATTGGTAGTAGTTTTATTATTGTCTGACATTCATATATATATATGCTCATACAAATGTTTTCATTGATTACAGATATAAAAAATATATTTCGCAAATTCATCTGTGTAAGATTTTAATTTTAAAATCCCAACATTTCGACTAGATCATACAAGCCCTCAATTGGGAAATAAAAACTATATAATTGTAGAGGCACTGTAAACAGTGTTAATAAAAATAGTTGTATAGGCACTGGAAATTCCACAACTAAAAAACAGATGTATAAAATTGAAAAAAATAGTAATAAATAAAAATTCTGGGAAATCTGTTTTTAAAAAGTTTTTCCAATAAGAGGAAATTTACATGTGACATCGCGTTTGTTGATACAATTTGATCTTTATCTCAATAATAGCTTCTCTGATCTTACATTGGTGTAGGTTTTAATATCTGGATAGGATTTTAGAAAAATCAATATTGTGACCATGGTTCGAGAGTGATGATGAATGTTCTTTCACTGCAGTAGCATGTTTATCCTTTCTAGCACTTATGTGACAATTGCTCATACCTATATAAGAAGGTTTACAAACACCACATGAAATTTCATAAACTCCTTGAGCCTCAAGAGAGATTGAATCTTTAGGCTTGATTAGAAAATTACTAATTTTTTGATAAGGAACAATGTGGTTCTTTTATATAAGGCATACAAACCCTAATAGTTGATTCTTCTTTTTGTTTTTTATTTGTATTTTTAACTTGAAATAAGGCTTGATGTATAATTTTTTATTATAACTATTTGCTAACAATACATTATTTATATGATGTATTTCTTCTTTTAGATATGATTTATCTGAAAGGATAATTGCTCTGGTAAATAGTGTTTTAGCCACAAAAAGAATCTGAGCTGGAATGATGATGAGATGAAGATTGGCAGTACCTGTCAGTATGTGTACCTTTTCTGAAAATTGAGAATGATAAAAAATTATTTCGGTTTTTGGTGACAAGAACATCAAGAAAGGGAAGTTTTCCATCAGATTCTATATCTATTGTAAATGTAATATTAAGATAGATATTATTTAAATGTGATAAAAAATCTTCTCAGTTTATTTTTACCATGATTCCAGATAACAAATGTGTCATCTATATATCTCAGACAAACAAAATGTTTTAAAAGTAATGATTCTACGGCATAAGTTTCATAAACAAATTAGCTATTACTCCTGAAATAGGAGAACCCATAGGTGTACCAAAAGTTTGTTTATAATATTGTCCATCATATATAAAATATGTGTTTGAAAGACAATGTTTAGCCAAAGCAAAAATATAGTCAGGCAAATCGCATCACTGAGAAATGATATTCAAAGCTTCATCAATTAGAATATTTGTAAACAAAGAGAAAACATCAAAACTGATCAGAATATAATCTGTATTAACTTTTACATATTTCAAAAAAGAAACAAAATGTATTCAATTCTTAATGTATGATTTAATGGATGGGATTGTAGATTTTATTAAATCAGATAGAAACCTAGCTAAATTGTAAGTAAGCAATAATATTTCACTTATTATTGGACAACGAGGGTTATCTGCTTTATGTATTTTAGGAAGCCCATAGAATTTTGAACAGACACTAGATTTTTCATGAGGAATAATTTTATTTTTTATGTTTGTTTTCAATTGGTGATTTATTAATGATTGTTTTAGTTGTTTTTTTTCTAAATAAGTTGTATGATACTATTTTAGAATTTATAAAAAAAATTAAAAAACTAATTTCCCTGAATGTCTATTTATTATTATTTGTTCAATTTTATACACCAATTTTTTACTTGTGGAATTTCCAGTGTCTCTCCAACTACTTTTATTAACACTGTTTACAGCATCTCTACAATTATATAGTTTTTATTTCCCAATTGAGGGCTTGTGTGATCAAGTGGAAACTGGAATTTTTAAATTAAAATCTTACTCAGATGAACCTGCAAAATATGTTTTATATATAAATATTTTCCATTGATTATTAACTTATATGAGTAATGAACTCATATCAGTAACAATAAAATAATTTGATTGGTTAAATGTATATATATATATATATATATATATATATATATATATATATATATATATATATATATATATATAATACAGACAATGTCCCAATAGCTCAAAAAAGCTCTTAATCAATTAAGAGCTTGTTTGAGTTTATTGGTACGCTCTCTGTATTACATTTTTGTAAATACAAGGTTATAAAAGCAATGTTACATTATATATGATTTGCTTTATTGGCAATGATATATATATATATATATATAGAGAGAGAGAGAGAGAGAAAGAGAGAGAATTTTTATCATGTAACATAGTGGAATAGTGTTCCAGCACCTTTTTAGTGTGTTTTTAATGTTTCAAATATAACTAGGTGAAACAGTATGCATATATATAATTATAATTCATATTTTTATAATTTGAACAAATAAAAAGATATGATGTTTTATAAATCAGATGAAATATGTATGAATTTGAAAATGGCAATTACATGTAGTGAGAAATGGACTCGTCCATATTCTATTGGTCACTTTTGGTCAATGACTGATTATAGCGACACATGTGCAGTCAGTAATATCTAACATTTGTGATTGAATACACATGTGTAGTGATTGATAATGTGTGGAATATTTAATTTCTTTATTTTTACATAAATTTGCGATCATTATTTTTATTTTATTTACTTTTTAGTATTAAAGTTTATCCCAAGTTTAAAAATGAAAAACATTTCAAGTTATTTCTTGATTGTCAGTCCCACTAATAAAAAGTCCAAAATGATGATGGAAAATATGGAAATATTGGTGCAAATTGATGTTTCTGATTCATCTCAAGCAGATCATGAAGGGCAATGCGAACTCAAAATGAATGGCCAGATTTGTCATTGGATCAAAAAACATGATTTTTGCTTTAGATTTGAAATGTTTAAAATAAAAGAATTATGATAAATTTTGTTTAATTTTTTTTATTTGCTTTATAGCATTGGAAAAGCTGCTTTAAATTTCATTATTTTAAAATTAAAATTAAAACAAGATCGTAAATAATCTTAAAGAAAAATGATTTTTAAAAAAAATAAAAACGGAAAATTAAAAGTTATATTTAATATATATATATTATCGCACAGGTGGAAAACTTTTTTAAAAAAGTATTTAAAAGTACTTTTTGTAAAAAAAAAAAATAAAGATCTAAAAAAAGATTAATATTTTGTTAAAATATATATATAAGAAAATAGAAATAATTGTTAATTAATTTCAATTTTAAGAATCATGTTTAATCTTGGTAAATGGAAATGATTGTTCTATAATTGTATGTAAAACAAACTATCCCTTGGGGCACTTATATGATTGTAAGTCAGATAAGATATAAAAAAAATTAAAGATTGACCAATGAAAGCACTAAGTGATGAACGGACCAGAAAGAAAAACATCTGGACCTTAAGAACAAATGATGTCATGTTTGTGGTTCTGTAAAAATGCTGATAAGAGACTATAAAAAGTATAAAAGAAAAATAATTTGTTGTTAAAAAAATCTGACTGTTAATGTTGCAGTTGTATTGTAGACTCAGTAATGTAGGAGGCTTGCAATAAAGAGTTTCCATTGCAGGCACCAGCTGAGGCCTCCTGGTGATAGTTCCTGACCAAATGAATGGCTTATAGCAGTTACATCTAAGAAACTTTAGCAAATAATATGATCAGTGATGGATTTCATAATTCTGGAAGAATCACCAAGATCTCTCATGGAAAGTATGAACTTTATTGGTAGAACTTTTTTAAAAAATATATCTCTTCTATAAATAGTCAATCCATGAGAAAATATAACTTTTAAATAACTCTTGTCTGACTTAAAGAATTCTAAATCAATTATTAATAGTTTTTATTATATGTTAATTAAATTATTAAATTTAAAGTTGGGTGTAGATGGCTGCATAGATTCATTAAGTTTGGGTTAGGTCATTGGGGTTAATTTCAGACTTTGTTTCATAGTTGAGTTGATGCTGGTAGAGAGATACATGGATGTTTATATCAATGTAATGTGAAGTGTATTAACATACAGGGTAACATGCCCAACTGAATGCATAACTCCAAAGATGTAGTCATCCTGTTGCAATGGATGCAGATGTATTTCTTGCAACATTGATCTCCTTTCGCTCTATGGATAGAGACTATAAGTCGGCAAAGTACCGCTCTCCCATCCATATGTAGCATTTCTCTTTAACATTTTATACACATGATTTCTTTGCCAGACAGATGCACATTTCTGTACTAGATGAGAATCATTTCCTTTAAATACTATCATGCTGCAGATGCACATTCCTGTCAATGTAGTTTTATGCTAACATCTTCATATTGCATTGGTTGCATCTGTATATCAGGAAACAAGCATTGGTTTAGCCATGAACTTTTAGCCTGAGGTTGGATATTTTGAAAAGTTTTAATTGTGTAATCTATGTAGCTATCTATACTCAACATTCTAAAATAAAAATATATAAAATATCCATCTGTGCTGACCTACTAAAATAATAATTTCAATTTAAAATCAATAATAAAATCTAAATTTATTTCTCAAAGTTATATGCACATAAATAAATGTTTTGTGATAATTACTGGCAGTGGTTTATTTTTTTTTATCTTTTTCATTATTATAAATATATTTTTAAGAATTTGATTATAAATCCCTGCTTCTCCTTGAGCTAATGGCATGGGCTAAAGGTCAATAATAAAATAAAATTAGATCTTAGCAAGAAGTATCTGCCTACACTATAAATTTTCTAGTTTCAAATAGCCTAGTGGCACCGAGTCTATTTTCTGCAATCATTATAATATATATATAAAGCCATAAGTACTAATAACTAAATGTTTATCATATGAAAAATCATATGTCACAACCTTTATTCTTAAATAAACCAATAGGTCATAAAGCAGTCTGTTGCCAAAGCAATACTATAATTATATAATAAATTAGGTAGGTTTCCATTTATTAAGTAAATTAACTGTTGCCTTGATAACAAACTGCTTATTTTCTAGGGGTTTTTTTTAAGTGTAAATGTTATCGTATGTAATATATATATAAATTGCACTGAAAATATATATATTATCTCAATACCTACATATAAATCAATCTCATATATAACAATACAGTGCTTTTTGACCTATATATTCACCATATACTATTGGTGGTGATTAAATCTTACAAACTTCAATTATCATTCAGTTAAATAAATTATGATTTTAAGCTGAAAGTTTATTTTCAAAGCAAACAGAAACATAAAATGTGGTGGCAACATAATGACAAATCATTATTCCTTTAATATATATATATATATATTGTATATTATAAGGAATATATATATATATATATATATATATATAATAAATAAAGTTTGATATCTGTATTCGTTTCACAATATATGTAATATACAAATCAATATATATATATATCAAAATACAGTACAATTTATATAAATTATATTCTTTTAGAAGTACTTTCAACTATACACTTTGTAGTCTTTATCAACTATATAACGTTGAATAATCAAAACGAGACAACCCTTAACAATACCCATAGTTCAATTCAGATTTCCCACAATTCTGTTATCTTAACATTTGATGCCTGGCGATTCATTAACATTTGACGATTTCTTGAAATCAACATAGCCTCTTTTATTTTACGTTTATTATGACAACGTTCAATTTATTTAATGAATTAAATGAGATTAAGGATATAAAATGGGTTATAACTAAAGAGAAATACAATTCCATAAAATTCTTGGATATTCAAGTTACTCTTAATGATTACAGTTTGGATTATCTTATGTTAATTAAACCAATTGAAATTAGAGGATTTATTCCATATGAATCACATGTACCTATGTGTCATAAGCTGTCTGGATTGAAATCATTCTTATTTCGAAATGAAAAATTATGCAAATATTCTAGTGATAAAATTAAAAATGTACATTTATTTGTTAATGACTTATTGAAAATTGGTTATTATAAAAATGCTATTGCTAATATTATTAAAGGATTTAAAAGAAATCAACACTATAATAAAATTAAAAATAAAAATATCAAAATGAAATGGATTTCAATGCCATTTATATCAGATGAGCAGGTCAAGTTTATTAGGAAAATTTATAATGGTTTGTGTCATATTGCTTTTTTCTCTACAAATAACATAAATAGATTGTTTAATAATTCTAAAATTCAAAATTCAAAATTTAATCAAAATTCTATTATATATAGATTGATATGTGGATGTGGCGTACAATACATTGGTGAATATAAGTGTACATTTGAGAAGAGAATAAAAGAACATATGCTTTTATATAATAGAATTCAAAAAGAGAATCAATGTGGAACAGATGTAAATAAACCTTCATCATCTGTTATATTTGATCATAATAAATTTTGTCAATATGGATTTAAATTTGATTATAAAAATATGAAAATCATTCAAATTGAACGTTGTCATAATAAACGTAAAATAAAAGAGGCTATGTTGATTTCAAGAAATCGTCAAATGTTAATGAATTGCCAGTCATCAAATGTTAAGATAACAGAATTGTGGGAAATCTGAATTGAACTATGGGTATTGTTAAGGTTTGTCTCATTTTGATTATTCAATGTTATATAGTTGATAAAGACTACAAAGTGTATAGTCGAAAGTACTTCTAAAAGAATATAATTTATATAAATTGTACTGTATTTTGATATATATATATTGATTTGTATATTATATATATATATATTATATTTACAAATGTTATAAATGTAAGAATATCTTTATTTATCTTTGTTTATATATATATATATATATATATATAAACAAAGATGTGATCAATTTTCTAACCAGCTGTACAAATTTTCCAATGATCTGCATAATCTAAAAACAAGAAAAAGTATGATTCTATTACTGAAAATTTGCTTTCAATAACAAATGAAACAAATAAATTTATTGCAGTAGTAGCTTTATATGTCAAATTGTTAAATTATTGCATCAACTAAGATTTAAAAAAAATACATAGTCAAATTTAATATCCATAATATATTTCACTTGAAAATTGTTGTACAGCAATTTCCAAAAATAAAAATAAAAATTATTGTCAACTTATATATGATAACAAAATAGTTAAGTTTATATAATTGCAACTTCTAAAGTTAGATTCCAAAATTATGTATTCAGTCAAGATAAGAAATGCAACTTCTAAAATTAGATTCCAAAATTATATATTCAGCAAAGATAAGAAATATATTTAATTATTTAATACCAGACATATATCTATAAGAATTTAAGCATACTTATAAACTGTGTGAAAATCCTAATTTTCTATACAGTAATTTTCAAAAAAAAATTGTGATTTTCTATGTTAAAAATTAATTGAGATATGTTTACAGTTTTCATGTCTACACAAAATTCAAATCAGCCATTATTGTGATGTAATCTGATGAAATAATATCTTTTTAACACTTTTTATGATGCATTTTAATTTATCTGTAAATATTTATAACCAAAGTAAAACATTTATGATTCTGGATTAAAAGTGAATTTAAAAAAAAAAAAAGGAACAATTTTAATATCCATGCTTAGTTAAATAACTCTAATTCAATGTAGAAATATGTTTTTAGAATTAAATTATTAAAAAGTCATGTTAGTTTATTTGTTTTTGTTTTTTTACATTTTATGCAAAATATAAAACTAAATGTTTAAGATTTTAAATTAAATTTTTATCTTAAAAAAAAAAGATTTTCATAATATGGTTATTTTATATTATGCTAGTTTTTGAAAAAAAAAACACAAAAATCTTATCTTTTAATTACAATTTTTTTGTCCACTACTAATGCAAAATTTCAAATAATAGGGAGTGGCTGTAAATGCATTTTTATTTAATTATTTTTAAGCAATACAGATATTTATCAACGAATTAAACTTTTTAAGTATTTTTCTTTTTACCATCACTTTTACAATAAACAAAAATAATGCGACTTTTATTGCCGTACAATAATTAAATTTCTATCATTATCAACAAAATCTTTATTACATATAAATAATGAATTTATATTGTTTTATTTTGTTTTTAAATGTTTTTATTTAATTTAGAAACTGTTTGTTTGTTTAGGATACATTTTATAACAGAAATGTAACATAGTTTTTTATAAAATAGATTTCCATCAAATTTTGTTCCATGTTAGAAATCAATGACAATGAATTATTTTAGGTTTATCAAGAGATTTATGCAATTGAAGGGTATTGTTGAACTAAATTTTAAATAAGTTGACATTGGTTTAGTAAATTTTTAATGATGTGCATGAGAGAATAGTATATTTTTAAATGCATTTATTTTTTATAAAAATATTACACTAAAATTGTTAGCATCAATTAAAATAGAAATGAAAGCAAATCTTAATTTCAATTAATTATAAAACTTGCTTTTTTAACACATTTTACAAGGAGGTATCTAAAAGTAACTGGAATTTTATAATAAAAATGTTTATTTTTTAAGTATTATAAATATCTCTTTCAAATTACTGTCCATTTGATGCAATACATCAGTCTAAAACATGTTATTCATTTATCAAAGTAGTTCAGAAACTTTTGCAAAGTGATGTTTTTAATGCCTGTGCCATTTTTTTTACTACTTTAGTCCACAAAAAAGAGATATTTTTTTATACAAGAGATTAAAAAAATTGCATGAAGTGATATTGAGAGAATATAGATGATAGATAAGCTGGGTCATGCTGAATTTAATTAAAAAAGTTATTGCAGTCTTCTCTTTGTTATAAAACAATGTTTATAGTTTATCACATTACATAAACATTTCAGAACTTGCAGATAAAATGCCTGACCATTATGAACTAAATCTGAGAGACAAATGTTGCTTCTCTTTTGCATGCTTTTTTATGACATGGTGAATTTAACATTTCAATTAAATCATTTATAAACTTATATTTTTATGATATCAGCTTGCTTGTAATCAATCTGTTTCAAGCACTACAACTATTTTATCTGCCATTTTTTGTAAACAAAAACAGAATTTCACATCATTCAAACTTTTCAGTTATTATAAAATTCACCAAATATGTGAAATGCACTTTACAAAAAAATGTGCTATACGGTAACAAAATTTCACATGGTTATGTCATTTTTCAGATTGAATCAAGGGCTCCAGCAAAAAGTATTTAATAGCAGAAGCATATACCACAACAGGTGTGCAAACCAGAAAACAATTTTCATTATTTTTGGGTATTCTCTTGAATATCATATTTTAATAATTTTTACACTATTTATTACAAATTTAAGTTTACAAATGAAAGATATTCTAAAAGTTAATATCTGAACTTTGCATAATTTAAAAATAAACTAGTAAAGTGAATAAGTAATGATAATGGTGAATGTTTTTATATTAGGTGGTAAACTTTCACTTATTTATAAAAATTATTGAATAAAATAATTTTATTTGAATTTAATTTTTTAAATGGGAATAAATTTTATAGTTACAATGTAAATCAACAAAAATATTTGTAAAACTTTTAAATTACACTTATTATTAAAATTTCATAAAACAAATTTCAGTGGCAATCATGAAAGCATTTCCTTTCAGCAAATAGTAACAATTTTGCTTTACCATAACTATGGTTTTAATAAATTCTCTTCTTAAAAACAAATATTTTTTAATAAAATCTAATTGTGATCATATATTTTTTGATTTAATATAAATATTTTACAATTTTTTTGCATAAATAAACATGAATATTTAAATAAATTACTGAAAATTATATTTTTTTCCCTGTGGTACTAAAACAAAAAAGCATATTATCAAGGCTTCAGACCAAAATAATCTATCAATCAATGATGTTGTCAGATTCTTTATATTATAATACAATGAATCATGGAATTACCAGCTTTCTTTGAATTTGTAAATTTAGACAATATCTATATTATTCTGACATCTTCAGATTTATTTTAACTTAATAATTTTAGCTCAATTTCTACCACAAATAAAATATGAACCAACAAATTAGCATTATAGATAATAGCAAAAGAACAGCTGAAAAAATACCAATACCATCATAATGTCTCAAAATATATAACTGAGCCACTGAATTTTATTTTGTTTTGATTGTAAAAGCTTTTTTTAAAAATACTTCTTTCATAAACAAAATAATATTGGAATAAATTTTTAATGCACTGCAAATTTCCTTTAAAATGTTATACAAATTGCAACATCACTTTTATTTTTCATTTTAAGTAAGAATAGTAGAAAAATATCCAAATACTAAAATATTAAAAATAATACTGAGACAGTAAAGCTTACTTTAATATATTAGTGAAATAAATAAATGATTATAAACAAAAAGAATAATAAAAAACAAAAATCACTAATAGAATCATTCTATTAATTCATTAATATCTTAATGAGAGTAAGTTAACAAAAGCCAATGCAAACGCGATTATATGATAATAAAATATAAGGGTATAACATTAATCCTCAACCACAAGTTCAAAATGACTGTGGTATAAATATAAGTGTACAATAAATGCAAACACATTCTTACATCAATAATTTTAAATATTTATAAGAACAAATTTTTTTTATTATTTATACTATTGGTAATAAAAATAAAACGTGACTAACTAATGAAGTTGTTATAAAAAAATCATTAATAATAATAATCATCATAAATTTGGTTAATTAGCTGGTTATTTTTAAATTTAATACTATAAAAAAATCGATGAATGAAATATAGCATTTCTAACAATCATTTTTTAAATAAACTTGTATAAGATTGAACGCGGTAGGTAAAAAATAGTAGTAATCAAGTTGGATTTTATTTTTCTTTTCTTATAAGAGATTTAAAATATTTTATTTATTTGTAAATCATCAACCTTATAAGGCGAGAATCAATTGCATTTTTAAGGAATTGATAAATAATTAAAACTTATTACAGATCTCACTCTCTTTCAGGTAGATTACAAATATCTAACCTTCATTTTAAGCAAATAACAATTGAAATTTTGGATATGAATTCTACTTATTAAAAAGTAATTTAGATGCTCATTTATGAATAACTGGATCTGAAAAATAAAGAAAAAAATTATATTAAGAAAAAGTAAAAATGTTTTGATTATTTTATTTATTGCGATCGCAAGTTTTTAAAAAAAAGATTTTGTTTTAATGATTTATAAATTAAACAAGTGATTGATTTAAAAACAATTGATAATAGTAAAAATTAAAAATAATACAAATATAAAAGTTTATAAATGTATTATATTTTATTAATATAAATATGAATTTTAATTATTGTGATGTTAAAAATTGGGTAAATATATTTCTAATATCAAAACACTTTTTAAAAAAGTTTCGGAGTGAATCCTACTTGATATCACAATATAAAGATGATATCAAGTAATAAATATTTAATTATTTTATGACATTTAGTATAATTAAAATAATCATTTGCACATTTATCTTTACAATTTATTTGCATTTATTATTTAAGAGTACAGATATTTAAAAGAATATTTTAATTTGTAATGCAAATGTTTTATAAAAATCTATATATTTGATAAGTATATATTTTGAAGCGTATAATAATATATCTCTACCCAACTTTTATAAACAAACTGTTTATAATTAACATATATTGAGACAGCCTAAGTGATGAATGATTAAAAAGTATAAATCAATAAGCATGTGTTTGTCATGATGTGAGTCCCATATGTGTAAATTTAGAGTTATGATATATATTTCACTCACATTAATTTAATATTAATAATTATTTTATTTATTAATTTATTGGTGAAACTAATAGAAAACATACACTAACTAAATTATGAATTATGCATATACCAACATTGAATTATTTATCAATATATTTATTTATTGTTATTATTTAGTGTTGTTATATTATATTAATTATATTTATATAAATAAATTCATTGTTTTTTATGTTCTGCTTTCAATTTATAACTTTTAATTCATACATTTTAAATCACTTATTTACCAAATTACATATCTTAATTTCCAGTTTATAATACATAATTAATAATTATTAAGGTCAAGTATTTCATAGTACATTATGGCTATAATTCTGCTAAAGTAGTAATTAAGATTCCATCTTAGGATTTTAATTTATATGATGGCCATTGTGGATATATATATATATATATATATATATATATATATCCACAATGGAGCATAGTTTATATTGCTTAGATATCCTGGCTTATATGGTGCTCAAGAATTTAATATATTTGTAAGTTTGTATAAAGAAGAAATAAATGATTTTTAAATCATTCATGCTCCATATACTTGCAGTTTTAACACCATGTTAATAACACTGGTGAAGAGGATTGATTATCTTCTATATAGTTATGTGTTTTTATAGATTTATGATTAATCATATTGCATAAAATATATTTATTTTTATGGTATAAGAAGTGCATAAAAAAATAGTTTGCCCTATGTATTTGGTTTTGCATACTTTTTACTATTATATAAAATTGTCTATTCCAATTTTACCCACTGGGTATGGTCATATAAAAATAAACAGCCAATGTATGGCATCAATAAAGTATATTTTGTTGTTGTATTTTAAGCATAGTTAAACTTATAATTCTGAGATAAATAAAGTTTGTGTGATATTAGAATTATATCTACATAATAATATGTTTAATTGCAATATCAAGTAGAAAATGTCAATTTTTATATCATACACTTTATAACTTATATCTAATACTTTATAACTTGAGAAAATTAAAGAAAGATTGTGATTGGTCTATATTTTAGAAAGATGATAATGACCCAATTGATAATTTAATATTTAAAACTATTGTTCAATTTATCATTTGTGACAGAGATGCTAGTTGAGAAGAGATAGATTGTAGTTTCTTAAAAGGTTTTTGATAAAACATGAATAGGAATATATTAGGTATTGATTCAATCAGCTATCTACATTTCCATTTTGTTTTTAGTTTATTCTTGTCATGAAAAAATACTGGGATAATTATTCCATTGAAGATTTCTTTAGGAAAATGGTGATTTATTTTAATTGATAAATTCAAAGTGAAATTTAAAACTTTGCCTAACTTTTCATTGATAAGTCTTTTTTTTTTTGAAAACTTTTATTTCTGTTTTCAATTTCTTCTTTGGTTTTGAAAAATGGGAGAAGAAAGGAGTGAGAGAATGTGGAAAGAAAAAATTTTGTTTTCAAGTTTTCTTTGGATTTTTCATAGTTATAACATTAGCTAATATTGACTTACAAAATTAATCAATCTAGAATTCAAACTCTACCTCTTCTGATTTATAAATGGCAGATTTGTTTGGGAATTTTATTTTGTTTTTAAAAAAAATGTTAATTTCATGTTATTTATTGGCTTTTTAAAAAGTGAGAAGAGAGAAAGGTAGTGAATTGCATTGTGGAGTTTGATGAAAATAATAATTGTCAGCTACATTCAATACAAAGTACAAATTGAATCAAACAATCCAAATCAAAATGAACTGACTGGCTTTAAAACAACCACAACAGAATAACAGAAAAGCATTATATCAAAACTTTTTTTAAATTTTTTGGGATTGCCACCCCCCACCTGATACAAAAACTCAAAGGCATCATTCTGAACCAAGTAATTTATTGACAGCATGGGCATGAATAATTTAAAATCACTCCCTTACTTTTCTTCATAAATGAGTGGAAATCATCTCTAAATAATAAAATGTAAAGTGGATTTTTAATTAAAAATAACAATACAAAAAATTAAATGACTACCACCTGCAAGTTTAATGTTTTTAGTTGCTTTTTTAATAAAAGGATTTTAAACAATATGATCAATGCAGAAAACAAAATTTATTTTTAAATTAATTTTTAACAAGTTAAAGAAAAAAAGTATTTCTTGTAACACATGTTGTTTTCTCTTTATTTATTTTTTTAAGTCTTTATGAATTTATACTTTAGGTACATATTTTAAAGATAAAAGAAGAATCAAAATTTTCAAATTGATTTTTTTCAATTACAAATCAGAAATGGTTGTTGAAGTTTATCTATATTTTGTAAGTCAATATTTGGTAGATAGTATTATAAAAAATCAGTCATGAATACTTGGTATCGATCTAGTCAACTATCTACATTTCCATTTCCTGTTTCATTTACTTTTAAAACACTGTTTTGATATCTTGAAAGAATACTAAAATGACTAATCAATTAATTGAAAATTTCTTTGGGAAAATGATGATTTATCATAATTTATAAATTCAAAGTGGAATCTAAAACTTTTTCTTACTTTTCATTGACAAGTATTTTTTTTTGCACAATTTTATTTCATTTTTCAGTTTTTTTCTTTGGTTTTGAGAAAATTGGAAAACAAAGATTGTTAAAAAGGCTGGGATGTGTTATGTATGCCTAAAGAGTAATCCCTGGTTTATTAAATATTTGCATTTATATAAATGTAGGATGCCTAGTTTTATTTGCATTTACTCATACTAATTTGACAAGAATAATATCTAAAAATGCATTAAACACTAAATATACCATGTTTCTATGGAGAAAATTGTCCAAAGAACTTTTAATCTTTCATTATATATTAGTTTTGATAAATCAGACCTAGGGTATATTGGGCATAAGTGTGAAATCACATTTTAAAAAACCATTAGTGACATATGATAAATTTTTAAAATAAAGCCCAATAAAATAAACTATACTATCTGAGATAAATGAAATGAAAAACCTTATTAAGAGCACACAATATATTGGGAGAGCCCAATAAAATATAAAATAACTTACTAAATAAATAAATTATAGTGCTAAAATATTAAGGAAAAAGTATACTAAGAGAGGCAAATTAAATAAAATATATCCATGTTCTTAATAGAAATGAAAGTTGATAGGGAAGTGAATAGATCTTATCTTATTTATCATAAAATATGGGAAAAACAGAAGCAGAATTAGAGTCAAAATATCAAGATGAGTTCAATGACAAAGATGTATCATTATATTAAAACAAATGCAATATCTCATAAAAAATGATCAACAAGAGTGCAAAAAGGAATAGTAACAAATGAAACAAAATTTTGGAAATAAAATAGAGAAAGTGCAATGGGATTTGAAAATAAATTGATGCAGAAACTCAGAGCAGCTCAGCAAGATTTAAGGCAAAAAATAAATAGAAGTCAAGAGAAATTGGAAATTCTAGAAAATAAAATGAGATGACTGAAACTAGATTACAATTGGGACAAAGCTGAATAGAGAAAAGGATGAAAAATATAAAAAATATTATGGTGAAAGTCCATAATCAAATGAAAGAAATGGAGACAAAATTAGAAAAAAGTAATTTAGCATATGAATATGGCTATAAAATTTTAGGAAGGAAAGTAAGCAAAGTTCAAAAAGAGTTGACAAAAAGTGTAGAAAATAAACATATAAAAATAGAAAGTTTTGAAAAGGTATCAAAAGAAAAAATATATCAAGTAAATTAAATAAAAAGAGTTGCTAAACAAAGTTAAACAGAATTGAACAATGTTATAAGATAAATTAAACCGAATCAAATGAAAAAAACCATTTAGACAGATTCAAAGTAATAAAAAATTAAATACAGTTTAATAAAATGGCAATGGTAGTAAATAATAAAGAGGTAGTAAATAAACTAGATGACTTAGAGAAAATATTAATTTCTCTAGTAAGTTTAAAGAAGAAAGAAAATAATTCTAATCCAACAGAAAAGAAATTTAGAAAGAAAACAAATAGTATTGAAGAAAAATTTTGTAATAACTATGTAATCTTACAGAATAAAAGAAAATAGAAATAGATCAAGCAAATGACAGAATTTAAAAGTTGTTGGAAATACAGAAGAATTTTAAAATAAAACTGATGGTAGAATTAAGTAGAAGTTAATCAAGGTGAATTTGAAGTAAAGTTAGCAGAAAATACTCAAAGCAGAATTCAAAGACTAATAAGCTGAATGAATATAGATGTAGAAAATAAATTAAATGAGCATCAGAAAATTTAAACTATTCAAATTTATTCAAAATAAATAAGTAACAATGAAATATCTCATGAGAGTAATAGAATATTAATAAATAGTTATCAAGATACATTGAAAGATATAAAAAATGGAATACATTTTGGAATGAAAGCTATAGAACATGGAAGAAAACAAAAATATAAAAGTCAAAGTAATGAAGTAAAAGTTATATAGCCTATAAAATTAGTAAGATATGGAAAAATGTTTCAGAGAGATAAAGATGTAGATATGTTTTAAAAAAGGAGGAAAGGCCTTATTATGTTGATAGAAATAAAAAAAATATTAGGATAGCCAAATAGTGTTCATCAATGAGAAGTGGAAATAGATGGTGGCAAGACATCAAATGGAGATATATTTAGAATGGAGAAGTGTAAAATACACTTGGTATATTTACCAAGAGTGCAAAATTCTTATATACAAGCACATCCTAAAGTTGTTCACAGGAAATATTTCTTTGATTTCAAGTCAAAGGAAATAAATATGTGGTAACAGCACAGACAATACTAAGTTCAAAACTAAAAAGATAGTATAGGTACTTTGGCAAAATGTTTTGATAATGAAAGATTTATTCACCATATTGGGAAAATATAATGCAGAATTACTTCGATGTATAATAGAATAAGAGTAGAAATTTTTGTATATATTAATATTGCAATGTAATTGCAGTTGTCAAATTATTTTGGTGTTGTTGATAATAAAATTTTGTTGATATTTATAGTTTTGAAACAATATTTCAAGCATTCTTGGAGTTAAATCAATAGGAAATGATAAGGAGTAAGAATTCTAAATGCATATTTATTTTCTTTATTTTTTTTCAAAGAAAAGGAAAATTTAAACTGAAAATTTTAATTTAATACATTAGTGAAGTAAATAAATAATTATAAACAAAATTATAATAACAAAAATCATTAATGAAACCATGTTATTAATTCATTAATATCTTAGTAAGAGCAGAAAAACCCATGTAAACATAGTTATACAATAATAAAATATAAGGGCACAACATTAATTCTCAATAGCAAGACTACAATGATTGTGGAATAGATGTAAGTGTACATAGTATTATTTCAGTGGAAGCATACACTTGCACCAATCATTTTATACATTTATTTATAACAATTCATTACATTTATTTATTATTATTATTATTATTATTATTATTATTATTATTATTATTATTATTATTATTATTATTATTATTATTATTATTATTATTATTAATAATAATAATAATAATAATAATAATAATAATAATAATAATAATAATAATAATAATAATAATAATAATAATAATATATAATCAACTAATGAAGTTGTTATAAAAAAATAACACTGATTAATAATAATAATCGTAAATCTGATTAATTACTTATTGCTATTTTTAAATTTAATAATAATATTAAAAAAACTGATGTAGTAAATAATATTTTATAGCATTTCTAATGATAATTTTTAAAAAGAAAATAATGTGCAAGATAAAAGCTAGAGGGAAAAAAAATTATTAATCAATTTGGATTTTATTTTTATTTTCTTGTAAGAGATTTTAAATATGTTTACTTATATGATAATCATCAATCTTATGGTGAGTTGGAACACCAATAACAAGTAAGAATGATTTTCTCTTTTTCTTAATCAATTGATTTTTTAAGGAACTGGTAAAAATTTCTAATCTTCATTATAAGCACAGAACAATTACAAATTGGGATATGAGTTCAACTTATAAAATGGCAATTTAGACACTTATTTACAGATAATTGGGCCTAACAAATGACGAAAGTGAATTTATATAAAAATGTGCTCAATGAAAGATAATGGGAATAATCTGAAATGCACAAACCATAATAATTATTTACAAGTTAAACTGATTCGTTTAACAAATTTGCAAATAATATTTTTTTTTGATCAAACCATTGATCACAAAAATGAATACTTTTATCAGTGATTGATTTCCTACCCATTAAAAAACTAGTGTGTGCAATTAAATATTAATATTCATAAATATTATTACATATTCTTAGCATTACATATTTAATATTTATCGTTTATTTATTGATTGGAAAATCTAATAGATTTTAGATATCTGGATTATTATCTGAAAGTGGTGTCTGAATAAATTAAGTCTTTAATGAGAATTTATTAATGTAACATTTTATTCCACTAAAATATCATTAACTGATCTATTGCCCATGTAAGAATATGGAGGCCAGATAAAAATATTCGTTTTCTGTCTGATTAATAGATTTATTAGAGAGAATATTATTTTGAAATTTATTAAATGATTTTAGAAATTTAAAATGTAAAGGATTATTATGATATATGCATTTAAAGATTATGACAAATATTATTTTATATTATTGTTAAAATTAATAAAAACATATATATTTCCATTCATTATAAAAATAGTAAAGATAATGAAAGATAAATAACAAACTTTAATCGTAAAAAGTACAAAGACCAATTGGCAATAAATTTATAAAAATATTTACTAAAGAAATCTGTATTAAATTTATCTCAAATGCCTAAAACATTTTAAAAGTAAAACAGAAAGAAAAAAAATGACTAGTGAAGATTTATCTTTCACTATTATAATAGCGAAAGTTAAAGATTCAGCCCAAATTTTGTGACTTATTTCAGCTATCATTAAAATGTTAAAGTACAAATATTTAAAGGTTGAAAGAAAAATAGTATGTGTGAATAACTAAAAAAAATGATTTACAATGTTATTAAGCATAAATAAAATGATAAAATAGCATTAATTATTTTTATTCTAATAAAAAATATTGTTTAGATTTACTTTATCTAAGAAAAATTATCAATCTACTCCAAATTATTAGAACATTCAAAAATAATTTATCCTTAAAATTGTAATGCTTAATTAAAAACATTTTTCAAAATATGTTAGAAAACAAAAACTTTTCTTCTTCACTGATTGAAAAAATATCAGAGAAAATATTGTAATCAATAATGTTTATTTTATCTTCATTAATGTATTTTTGTTTATGGGCACCTTCTTAACCAACTATTTTAATAAATAAAGGTTATATATATACCATTTTCTATAGTCATTTTTCATTAAATTATAAATTATATTTGAAGAAAATACCAACGGATCATCTATTAATTCGATTTATTTATAATTTGATTAAGTGAATATATACACACACACACACAATTAAAATTATATCACTGTTCTAATACATGTATATTAAAGCATTTTTTAAATATTTTTTTCATATTCTTGCATTTTTATACTATTTTGCAACATAATATGCTTTAAATATATTGTGAGAGCACAGTCCGAACTCATTAAAAACAAAGAGAGTCTGAAACAAAACATATTTAATTAAAGGTATAACTAATCATTAAAACTCTTTGTTATGTAAACACAAATTACAACATTAATTATGTTATAAGTAGATTGTGACATTGTTTTTTGTTTTCAATTTTTTGTTGTTGACCAAATTTAAGCCAAACAAATTGACAACCCATATAATACAATTTTTGTTTTTATAACGACAATTGAAGGCAAATATTATCCTGCACAAATGTTTATTATTATTATTATTATTATTATTATTATTATTATTATTATTATTATTATTATTATTATTATTATTATTATTATTATTATTATTATTATTATTATTATTATTATTATTATTATTATTATTATTATTATTATTATTATTATTATTATTATTATTATTATTATTATTATTATTATTATTATTATTATTATTATTATTATTATTATTATTATTATTATTATTATTATTATTTATGCCACTTTTAATATACTAGATGTTTTCCATTTGTATAAATATAGAGTGATTCTTGATATTTATTGTAGGAAACTTCATTTGGATACTAAATTTTCTGTTGTAAATACTCATTTATCTGCTAAATATCAACTAGCTTTACCTAATTTTCTTAAAACATCTATTAGGAAGCAATTTAGTTATAATAGTCCTAAATTATTTAATATGTTTATAAGAGATTGTTCTGTAAATTTAATGACCACTAGTTATTTGATTTTTAAAAAGCATTTATGGCACTGGTTATATTATGCTAAGCATTAGTTTTATTTTGTTTATTTTATTTTATTTTTGTTTATACTGTATGTTATGTTGTAATTATTTACTACTGTTATTGAATTTCCAAATGTAATATCTGTATAATTTTAATATTTTATGTTATATTTATACTTTTTTTTTGTATTTTATTAGTCTTTTTAGTAAATACTCATTTATCTACTAAATATCAGCTAGCTTTACCTAATTTTCTTAAAACATCCAGTAGGAACCAATTTAGTTATAATGGTCCTAAATTATTTAATATATATTTATAAGAGATTGTTCTGTAAATTTAATAAATACTAGTTATTTTATTTTTAAAAAGCATTTACGGCACTGGTTATATTATGCTAAGCATTAGTTTTATTTTATTTTGTTTTATTTTATTTTATTTTATTGTTTATATTGTATGTTATGTTGTAATTATTTACTACTGTGATTGAATTGTCAAATGCAATATCTGTGTGATTTTAATATTTTATGTTATTTTTATTTATTTTTTTGTATTTTATTAGTGTTTTTAGTTGTTACATTTAAATTCCTCACACAAGATTTTTCTTGTATGGAATTTATCTCACTGTATTATACATTTATTGTTTGCTTCATAATGAATAAATAAATAAAATAAAAATAAAAATTAATAATAATAATAATAATAATAATAATAATAATAATAATAATAATAATAATAATTCGTTTTTATTTTATTTTAATTAAAAACGGTTGCTCCAAAAAACATTATTATGATTTATAAAATACATTTTGGCCATGCATTCATCCATTCTAGTTTTTTAAGTACAATCTGTAGACAGATTAGGCCAGCAATACAATTAGAATTCAAGAGATAAAAGTTCTTGAGTCAATTTCTAGCAGAGGAGAATCAAATATATATATATATATATATTTTGATATATATATATATATATATTTTGAAGGGTGTTATTGTGGAGCTCAAATGACATTCGTCTTTCTAAGTAACTTTAAGTTAGTGTTCGTGTTAAATTATGGATTTAATACTAATAGTATACATATATATGTATAATAAATTTGTATAATATTATAGATGTGATTATAGAATGTTTAATGAAATTTTCTACATATTTTTTTAATTAGAGTTTTATCCAAAATTGCATATTAGTTGAGCTCTAATTAAAAACCAAAAGTACAAGAATTTTTTTATTAAATATATATATATATATAATGTTTTTGTTTTTCAGAATGATCAAAAAATGAAAGAAATACAATATCTTCTACAGAATTTCATTAAGCAATATGGTATTACGTCTGAAGAATAATGAATAAAAATAAACTAATGTTTGAAACTTTATATAATAACATATATTTTGTATAAAAAAGCAACTTAGAAAAAAAATTACATGATAGTTTTGTATTCTAAAATGTTACATGATTAAATTATCTGTTATTGAAGTATAATAAATATTTTTTGTTTAAAAAGTATAGCTACAGTATTGTTTTAATTTGTTTCTTTATTGCATTGCCTTAATTAATTAATCAATCCTTTCTTATAAAATCTTTAATTTTTTGTACAATGCTTAACATTCATCAACATGACAGTTTCGATTGCCCCTGCAATCTTCTTCAGAACTATAAATATATACATATATTTATATATATGTGTATATATTTATAGTTCTGAAGAAGATTGCAGGGGCAATCGAAACTGTCATGTTGATGAATGTTAAGCATTGTACAAAAAAATTAAAGATTTTATAAGAAAGGATTGATTAACTACAGTATTGTTGTTATAAAAATTATATTTAAACTTTAGACTACTTAGATCAGGAGTATAAAACCTTCATCCTATAAGCCAAGTCAAGCTTTTAATCCAGTCTTTAGATATTTTCACAAATGTATATAAAATGGGCCTGTATAAAACCTTTGTTTAAACATGCTTATAGTGCAGTGCCAATATTGAATTAAGAAGTGAATTAAAATATTACTTTCTTAACTACATCTTTTTTTCTCTCCAGCCTATAATTGTTGTAATTCATTCTATCAGAAGTATAATATTTCAACAGATTATTTATATTGTGTGATCTATCTGATTGCGGATTTAATCTACAATACTGACAGCATTTTGCTTGTTTTTATAATGATTTTCACAGACGAACGTATAACTAGTACAAATAAAACTCAAATTTTAGTTCATTTTATTATATTATTTTGCACTTAATTTTTTTATTATTAGAATGGCTACACATCATAAGATTGACAAAGAAAATAATGCATTTGAAAAGAAATAGACTAAAGCATTCACTGAGAACAAATTATTTTTTAAAAAAGCAGAAAATTTGAAATTATTTTCTGAAGAAAAGTTTATAAATGACAGCATTTTAGTTACTAGAATTAACTGTTCAGAACATGAAAAGAATTTTGAATATATATGCCATGAAAATAGGTTCGAGGTGAATCACAAAAATTGTCATTAAATATGGAATAATCATTAAAAATAACGATGTCATTTTATTTTTAAATCTTATAAAAAATTATGGCTCTTGTTTAAAAAAGAAAAGATGAAATTAGCCTGCTAATTAAAAAGGTTTTCAACTAAGATAAATTAATTAAATTTTTGATTAAATACAGTAGGCTATTTTTATGTAAGCATAAATGGGATTACAACCATCAAATGGCACTTAACAGAAAAAACATTCCACACCCATGACTTATATATTTCATTATTACTTTAAATAAAATACTAAAAAATAAATTTGAATTAATTTCATTATATATAATTTTATGCTTAAGATATTCCTGCATACAAACAACTTCAGTGACAAAAATGATACATGGATTTGATATGAATATAAATGATGATTTACATTAATACAATGGCATCATATAAATTTATATAGATATGGTATTGGTTTTATAAAAATATATTGTAATCTTTTTAGTAAAGCTAAATTTCCAGCCATTTAATTACTTAAGTATATAAAATACAATTTAATAAGTTAATTTCTACTGCAAACCATTTTATCAGAGCTTGATAGTTAAATGTTAGTTCATTTTTGAAGTTAATTTTGAGAACTTTTATGAATCTTAATTATTTTAAAAGTCATTTTTAATATTTTACTGTAATGATTTGAACCCATCTGTGGCTATAAATGACTTCCAGTTGCTTAAATTAGGTATATTTTTTATCCTGTATAATACTAAGTTAATGTTAAAAGCTATTAAATGCTAAAATTATTTTAATATAGGGCCTAGTATATTAAAAATTAATGTTCAACTTAAACTTTAAGAATAACTGAATTTAAATCTTTAATGTTAAGTATTAGTATTTAATTTACCTGCTTATAAAAGCCATTTGTTAATAAAAATATTTTTTTCTTAATGCTAATTGTAATAAGATTACATAGTAAAAATAAAGTTAAGCCGTGTTAATTAAAAAAAGATATTAGATAAATTTATTATTATTAAAAGTTATTAGTTTTCAAATAAAAAAACATTATAGAATGTTTGCATTTTTAAATTGTAGCTTTCCGTTTCTTTGGTGTAATATTTAATTGTTCTTAAATTTCTTCAATTAAGAAAAATAAAAAAGTATTCTGAGAACTTTCACATTTATGAAGTATTATATAAGAGTGTTTTAAAAAAATAATGTAATTTATTATATAATATTTTGTTTTATTTTCATTGTAATAATTTTTTTTAATTTCATAAATAATTGTCTTAAAATTTAACATTTTTAATTAAAAATTTAGACAATTAGTAAATGAGTTAATTTTTAGCATTGTTTTCTATGAGCCTAATTAATTTTTGAACTATAATGAATTGGGTAAAGTAGGAGTTGATTTAAAATATCAGTTTGAATCATTAAAATCATCACTTACCAGGAATATAAACAATGAAGACTTGCACAAACTTTCTTGCTATTATTATTACTTTTATTCTTTTTTTTAATTAATTATGTAATTGCAGAATTAGTGATTTTTAATAATTCTCAGTTTAATTATTTTTGATTAATTTTATTTTGTTAAAGTAGTGTACATGTTTAAATAAGTTTTAATCCAGGTGCTAGGGCTTTAAATTAAAATTTACTAGAAAGTCTGAAATCTACATCACTATTAAACATGATGAAAAGTCTGGATAAATATTCTTCATTAGTTATTACATTATTTTTATGCAGAATTAGTATATCAAGGGAATTTTCTATGAATTTCCACACTTATGTAAAATCTTCTACTGATTGCAATTTTTTTTAAATAAACATTATTATCGGTTCCATATTCTTTGTACAATAACATTAAGACTGTTAAAGAATTGATGCTTATGCAGTATTTTATAGCAGTTTTTAGCATTTTAAAATGCTTTTGCTTAATTAAAATAGGCAAAACTCTCTATATGTATTGCCACTCAGTGCAAGCCAGAATAATCAATGGATGCCACAAGGCTTGTGCATAAAATTCTTTATCTAGTACCTACTCATCCAATAAAGATCTAGGTGCAGTACTCTCAGACCCAAGGTTCCTCACTGATGAAGGCCACAAGCCAGAAACTAGTCTGAGGCTTGTGCATAAATTTCCCATCTAGTGCCTACCCATCCAATATCCCCAGACTAGTTTTTGGCTTGTGGCCTTTGTCAGTGAGGAGCCTTGGATCTGAGAGCACTGCACCTAGATCTTTATTGGATGAGTAGGCACTAGATGGGGATTTTATGTACAAGCTTTCTGGCATCTATTGATTACTCTGGCTTGCACTGAGTGGCAATATATAGAGTTGTTCCTGTTTTAATAACAGTTATAAGAATGCATAAGAAATGGTGATCATGTGATGTTTATTGGCTTTTGCTTAATTATTGGATGATGCTGAAAAAAAATGAGAAATTTATTAAAAGTCTTTAAAATGTTTATTTTTCAGAACACTTTGGTTTAAAAATATATTTATTTCAATATTGTCTTAACTTTAAACAATGGTTTTCTTCTGAATAATTCATTATTTTAATAAAAAAAACTATTAAAATTCCAGATGGCAAAATGTATTTATTAGTTTTGAGATAATATTTTAATTACTTATTATCATAGTGCCTGAATGAAAGCATTCACTCACAAAATGTTTGACTTATATTTAATAGAGGATAGAGGTAGAAAAAATAGCTCACAAGTCTGGGAAATTAAAATTATTAACTTTTTTATTTAAAATTATTGCTGGAATATTTATGTTTCAAAATTAATATTCTACCATATCATTTAACTGTGGACTTTACTGAATAACTGAAAGAGTTGCATGTGTTATAAAAGAAATTTAAAATACTTTTTAAGTAAATTATTGTCTAAGTTTGCTATGCAATTAACTTTCAATACAAACCTGCTCTATTAGATGCCTCATTATTATCCTCATTATGATCATAAATTTTAAAATGACTGCTCTATAATGAAATCTGCATTATCCAAAAAATATATGCTCCCATACCTTGTCATTAAGTTATATATTTTCCATGAATTAATAAATAGCTAGTATAATATTTTATCAGAGATTGCTGGTATTATATTTAAACACTCTTTCATGAAATGTTAAATGGCCATTAATATATTTGCGTGCTCATGCTTACCAGGACATTATTTGCTTATAGGAAATGTATTGAATGCTGTACATATAATTTTAAATTTGCTTTGTTTAACATTAGGAGAAAATTTTCTGGTTGCAGAATGGTAATTGTAGAACTATATCATGTTGAATGGTAGAACCTCCACTATGGAGGACTCTTAATTATTAATTTTTAGTAAACTGTGTATAATTTTAAATTATAATTTTATGCTATTGTAAATTACCATGTATTTTAATTATTTATATTATGCATTTTTGTCTACTACAATTTTATGCATAATTTGTAAACTGTAATATCCAGAAGTTCACAGAATATTTACTATTGCTATAATACTATATAGTTTTAAAGTGATATTTGTTTCCTTTCATGAGTATTCATTTATTTCATTGAATGTATCAGTATATTCAGATCCAGTGAAGATGTTGTATATTATTATTTCAGACCATGTTTTTATTAGGCTAGATTTGGCAAATAATTTTATTGACAATTATACACATCAGTTAATTATTATAATTGTTTAATAAATGTAACATTAGTCTCTCTCTCTTTTGTTTTATTATTTTTGCATGTTCTGCCATTAAATTATCCAAGATAAATTATCCAAGAGAATGTGGCTATGTCCCTCTCTCTTGTGAATGTTTGTTTTGCTAGCTTATATTATATAAAGAGACAGTACTTGAATCTCTTTTGTGGATATTTGTTTTGCTACCATATATTTTATTAAGATATTGTAAAAGGAGCCTGTCTCTTATAGTATATTCCATGAGTTATATTTATATTTAGCATGAATGCTTTATTTAAGGTATGTTTTAGTGTTCCTAATACTTTTGATAGTTCATTCTCACTTTCTTTATGTTCAGAGACAAATCTCTGGCATAATTTTGCCCTCCAAATGTAGGTGCTCCTTTTGAGTTCAGGCCATCATTTAGGTTCATTGCCTTATTTATCTTTTCCATTCAAATGTATTGCCATGACTTTATATTGTTGGAAATTAATATTATTTGTTTTGAGAACCATTATTTTTTTCTGTTGCACTCTCAAATATTGTGAGTATAGATTAAAGATAGTTTTGATGTGTAGATCTGTTTTGCTGTACTTCGCCAGTATATTGCAAGGTATAAAACCAATACATGTTTATTTAGAAATTAAAATTATATTTATAGACTTCAATAAATAATATACATTACATCTATTATTGATTTCATCATGGGATTGGTAATGCATGCTTCATGTTTAAATATGCTCATTTTGGGACAACAAAAAATGTAGAACATCTTATGATAATGCTAATATTAATGAAAGGTTTTTCATTAGTCACACAAAGTTAATAATGCTATTATTAATAAAAAGTTTTTCATTAGTCAGACAAAGTTAATAATATTTAATTATCATTTAATCTAAATTTATTTTTATTATTATCTCTAACTTTAACAAAAGTATTTCTCCTATGCAGGGAATTGTATAGCATAATATCAGAATAGCTTGCTTGGAAAGATTGTAGATTTCCAAAGCTGTTATTTATTTAATTGTCCCTAGTATTAAAATAAATATGATCCATCTCATATACTATCTATGAATCTTGATATTAAAAACTATTATACAATTACATTTTATGTTGGTCATTAAGAGTACATGCACATAAAAATTTAATATAATAATCGTTTTGTTAAAATGTCTATGGGTGTTTAAACAACATCTAAGAAGTAGATTATTCATTCATTTTCTTAATCTTAAATGATCATTTTAATTCAATTGCATTTATTAGAAGAAGTCTGTTTTTGTGACAAAATTATTATTTGTTTTATTTGTAAAATTACAGCAGATGAGCCATCATAAATTTAAATGCTGAAATTATTTATCTTAATTTTATAAAAATGATTGGTGTGAGTTATTAATATGATACCCTGAATGGCCATAAAATCCCTTATTCACTCATTGTATTTGAATGCTGTCCTAGTAGATTATTATTTATTCTAAATTAAAAGTTTTCATGTCTTTATTATTGTAGATAATATTTATTTTAAAAAAATTATGATCATTAATATTATTGTAAATTAGATAGCCATTATCTTAAGGGATACGTTTTTGAGTGGGATTACATTCCTTGCCTAATAATTCTTAAAAGAAAGGAATGAATTTTGTATATTAAAAATATTTAAATTAAACAATCCTCAGATCTTAATATTATAATTGATAATGAGAATATATTATTTTACAAAAAAAATCCTTTTTAAAAAACAAGGTTTAATAAAATATAAGATACATATTTCTTTATCAGAAGACTTTTAAATGTGGATCTGATCACTGCAATGAAATGTTTAGAATGTTATTATTGGAGGATGGTATTATTGTAAATTATATGAGAAATAATCTAATATAACTAAATTCTCTAATTTCTAATTTCAATATTAAGAGCATCTCTGTAATTTATAAGAGTGAGTTGTGAGCTACCCTCTGACATTTCTATTAATTGTTAATTAGTATATTCACAATACTTCTTTTTTATTATTTTTACTTGTATGGCTCTTTGTATTGTAGCATATATTATTTGGCTAAAAAACATCTTATCTCATAGCCCTAGATGGTGTTTATTTATTTTGGGCATTTTGGCATGATTGTTTTGGAGAAGCATTGCCGCTATTATTGTTAAAAATATTATTGTTTCAATATATCTCTGGGTTATTATATATATATATATATATATATATATATATATAATATTTAAATAATATATTTAAATAATCTACATATATATATATATATATATATATATATATAATATGTAGATTATTTAAATATTTTATTGGTACTTTAACTACATATTAAAAAAAGTTTTAATGAAGTCTGGGTATTAAAAAGTTAACTTTGCAGGCATATCAGAGCTAATTACAAGATGATTTACAAGTGTAAAATGTTCTGAACTCACAATTTTGACATTATTTACTTCAGCTAAATACATTAAAAATTAAAAGTAATTATTTATTGGATTAAAGATTATTATGTTATTCCTAGTCCAAATACTATAAACCTCAATTAAAGATTATTCTTTTATAATACTGAATGTAATTTTCTATTTGCTCTGATGTGATTACTGGTTTTCAGCTTTAAATAACTCTCTTGGGTTTATATTTATCATTATTTTTCAAGTTTTTCTGTTACTTAACAACAAAAATTGAAACGAAAATATATTGATTTATTTATTCAAAAAAATCTCAAGTTGTAATAATATTATAGAAATTTTCTATTACAAATGAGCTAACATAATGACCATTCCATTATTTATTGGTAATTTCTAGTTTGTTTGAATAAAATGGGTATATAAAAAAGATTTCTCACTAATGAATAATAGATTAACTTTGTCATGATTATGAAGCTCATCATCAAAAATGCACTTGACTATTTTTTTAAAAATACTTTACATTAAAAGTATAAACATCACTGCTATATAACTAATATTATATCCATATTAGAAGAAATTTATATATATTGAGATGGTTATATGTTTTATGACGTACAACAACATAGTAGTGTATGTGCATGTATATAAATATAATTGAAAGGAAAAGTAAAAATAAACACAGATAAAAACATTTTATAGATATTTTCTATATTACACTGGAATAATAGTTAAGGATTAAATAATTTTGAATTTGAATTTTTTTTAATATAAATTAAACATTTAAAAAGGTCTAATTAATATTTTATTTATTCTAATTTTGAAATTAAAACAAACATATTTTATATTGCAATAGATATACTGGTAATAATAAAATTCCACTATCTGTGTTGGTTAGAAATTTTTTTGTAATTAATGCTTATATAATATATTTTGATAAAGTTCAACAAAGTTGTTTTTTAAATGATTAAGTTTAATTGAAAAAGAGTCATTAATTTTTTTCAATCAAGATAGGAAAACTTATTATTGATTACTGTTTTTCCCCCACTATGACTATTATAAGGTTGGAAAAAAGATTAGAGGGGAATTTTTTTACAGTTTTACAGATTATGACAGTTACCATGAAGTTATAATTTGAGGCAAAAGAATTCAAGTCTAACTGCTGCTACTTGTTAATGATGGTAAAGTTTGGATTCACCTGGAAGTAAAAGGTTTGCTTTCTGTGTTCTCCATAGCCCATATTGAGTACTAGTGGCATGCCTGAAGTCTTTTAAATTAAAGGAGATGATTGTATGCCAACAATTACTAGATTATATTTTTCCTAAAGATGACAATAAGCCAATCTACTGTTTAGAAAAAAACAACTTATCCAGAGAATCCATCAGCTTTTTGAAAAATTAGTTTATGTGTATACTATTTTATCTATATTCAGAGAAGCACAGATAAAGAAAGATACTGTGTCATGTATATATAAAGTAAAAAATTGTGAATTATTTTAAATAATTTCCTTAGTATAAATGACAGTTGTAATTTCTTTAATTACAATTATTTTAAGTAAATAACTTTATTCAACAAAAAGTAAGATATTCCAGTATATTTTATTAACAAAGAAAAATTTCAAAATCTTTCTAGACTGGGGAACAAAAATGAACTTGCTAGAGTATTTTAAAGACATTTATAATTAATCAAGAGTAACCTGTCAAAGATGTGATTTTTTTTTAAAAAAAAAAAAAAGAAACTTTTATGAAGAACTGTCAAAGAATTTTTATTACTTTTTCAAAAGAAAAAAGAAAAACATTTTGTATCAGTAGATAATGAATGAATTAATAACTGATTCATATTATTTTATGAATATATATACACATGTATGTGTAAATTTATATATACTTTCAACATGGAATTAAAAAATATAATATTTGTAAAAAATTTATTATTTTGACAAATTAAAATTTCAGTTGATATAAATGTTAGTGTG